>JAODUD010000062.1:11980690-11991959 GCA_026784285.1 Stomatorhinus walkeri | reverse complement strand
AGAGAGACAGGACACGGGCCGGCAGAGAAGCAGAGAGACAGGACACGGGCCGGCAGAGAAGCAGAGAGACAGGACACAGGCAAGCAGAGACAGACAGGAAGCTGGCACAGACAGGCCAACAAAAGTGTCCCCCCTCCCTGACTACACAGCTACCCCACACTGTGTCCCCCTTACCATTAAACTCAAACAGCAGTCGGGTCAGTGCCAGGACTGTGCAGCTGATCATGGTGACCGATCCTGTCAGGCCAGCATAGACCAGACCCAGGTACTGCTGTATGGCCTCTGGGAGGGAAGCAGGCAGGGCACAGAAACACGTCACATGACCTCATGTCAGCCAATACATACTGGAGCCTCACCGAGATGAGCCAGCACCATGCTGTTGTACCTTTAGAAGTATCGCAGAACTTAATGAAGAGCCGGCCGATCTCCACCAGCAGGGTGTAGGCATTCTTACGGGCCCCAACTGATACCTCCTTGGTGCAGATGATGACCTGAACGAAGGAGGACACAGAGTGGTGACTGATATAGCTGATATTACTGGGCACAAGTCAAACATCTATGCTGTAACGATTCTGTGTTTGAACCTGGGGGGGGGGGGGGGTGTGACATACCTCGGGCAGGAGGGCAGTGATGAAGTCGCAATGCTCTGCACTCAGCTGCTTCACTATGTGGATCAGGCACTTGAGTCTGGGCTGCAGGGGGTTAAAGAGCCAGCTCACATTTAAAATCAACTCCATCTGTCCTCCTCCAAAGAGTCCTCCTCTCTCTTCACAGGCTTACCCTCTTGGCGGGTGAGGCGGCGCTCTTCAGGGAATCCAACAGCGCCCTCTGTAGTTGTTCTAGGTTGGCCAGCACAAAGCTGCGGCAGGCCACGCTGCTGCCCCCACACATCTCCTCCAGGACACGGTAGGCCTTCTTCTGCATCCCTGCCTCCTTACTCTGTGTGTGAAGAGGTTGACACATACATACACAAATGCCCCCACTACAAAGAACACTACAAAAAACACTGAGAATGTCCTACCTCCAAATATGGTCTGATGAGCTCATATGTGCTGCTCATTGTAGACTCATCAACATAAGGTGCCATGGCCACTACCAGGTCCATCACAGACAGCCTGAAGAAAGCACAGGTCTCCTTAACGTAGTAACAGCTTGGATTGTGCTAAAGGTCTGCACTCTAACCTTCTGTCAATTACCCCAGAAACACCCATTACCTGGTATATTCGGTGCTATCAGGGCTGACGACCTTCTCGCTGGCTTTCTGCAGAAATGTGCACACCATCTGCTGGCAGAAAGGGGCATTGCAGCAGGGATACGCATTCCAGGCTACAACTAGCCAAAAAGATGGCAGGCAGAAAAAAATGCCCAGAAAGCCAAAATCAAGGTGGATAGAGATGCTCACGGGCTGGTCAGCGATGGTCAGGAAGACCTTGATGGTCTCCAGGACAGCCATGCGGGGGGGCGCCGTCTCGCCTGGGGTGGGCTGTTGGCTGTACACGTTGAATAGAATAGGCAGGAAATTCTTTGCAAAGTGACCAACTTCGGCCTTTTCTTCCTCTGTAGGGAAAATTACCTCTGTTAAACATGACCATGAAGCTGCCAATCTACCATCTGCGACCAACAGAGGGCAGAGAGGTTAAGAACAAGGACTGTAAACGCCACAGTTCAATATGAATGTTAAACCAAGCAAACCTGGATGAACGAAGCCCTTGCCCCCCCTCACCTGTGTGGCAGCTCTTGCCGATGAGCGTCCGCAGTGCCTGACATATGGTAGGCCGGATGTCGGGCCTCTCGTTGATAGCCATGCCCAGTGCCCTCGCCATGCCTCTGAAGGAGGCCACCAGGTCCGTGGGCTCGGTACAGAACCCAGGCAGCATGGTCCAAATCTACCACGAAAATAGGAGAATGGTCACATGACTACGGCAGCCAGGCACAGAGCTCAAAACTGGACATGTGACTGCCTTGTGATCACTGATCGGTTATTCTCATTGGACAGGAGTCCGGGAGGAAGACCCAGAGCTTACCTGCAGCTGCAGAGTCTGGTAGACTTTGGCCTCCAGTTTATGGTTGGCCTGTTCAAGCTCCTCAGCTTAAAAAAATAAAAAAGGGTTTTCAGACTCAAGCACTAACATGGCTAACGGCATATGACCGTGACGGCGTTGGCCAGCCCACCTCTCTGTCTGAGTGTGGCGGCCAGAGGCAGGAAATAGGAGCTGAAGTAGGCCAACTGGGTCCCTTTCACATGGTCACGGATCACAGGCACCAGCCAGCTCCGGGGAAAGTCCATGTCGTCGCTGAAACAACCCAGAGGTAGGAAACGGGCATTTTCATTCAGAAATCATACGCAGAAAAATTTCACATGACCAAAGCCCCCCCGGGTGAGGCCTTCAATGTGCTGTGCGGAATCAGCCCTCTGACGCGGGCGACCCAGACTCACTCAGTGCCTGTGATCTGCAGGGGCACCGCCCGCAGCACCACTTCTGGCCCCATGCTCTCCACAGCACCCCCTACAGCCAGGTCCAGCTCCCCGCAGTAAGGGAAGCGAGGCGTGACCCGCAACTCACTCAGGGACTGTAGGCTCTGGTCAATGAGACACGGGCATGAGAGTATACAAATACACGTGCACACGCACGCGCACACACACACGCGCGCACACACACACGCGAGAAAGAGAGAGATGGGGCTGGGTCATTACCTTAGCCATGATGGGATGTGCCTGTTTCCCAGCAACCCTATAAAAGCACCCAAGGATCTGGAGAACAAATGGCCAGGAGGCATGGAAACGATAGCTGAGTCCCTCCTCCACCACGCTGAGGAGAAAAAGAGGCACGAAGCATGAGTGGGGGGTCACAACACGACCCCCCATTCGTAATGGAGCACACAGGCTATAAGCAGTGGTCAGATAAAAAAGTTCCATGTGTTTCCACCATTTTTTTTAAACCTGTGAAACTGCAGGTAAATTATCAAAAGGCACCAAGTAGGAACCAACACAGCACTGGCTCCGTGTTGATGGAAATGAGGCACTGGACTCTTCAATATGGAAGCCTAAATCATTAAACTGGAAGTTAAACCTGCCAAAAGCCTGGAGTGGAGGTACACATGCAGCATCCCTTAGAGCAGTGTTATCCAACCCAGACTCCGGGGAACCCCACATTTTTGCTCCCCCCCAGCTCCCAGCCAATCAGCAACACCGAAAACCTGGTACAGGAGTGCTGGGAACTGAGAGGAAACAAAAACGTGAATTGTCTGTGGTTCCCCAAGGACTGGGTTGGGAAACACTGCCTTAGAGAACTTACCGGAACATCTTGCAGATGTAGGAGGCGTGACCAGTGGCAGAGGAAGACGTAACAGAGCCAATATCCTCCATATATGGTGCAATACATTCCGTCAGCAGGGTCTATGGACGGAGAACAACAGCATGTTAGAAGGTCAACCAGAGCACAGGCGGCACCAAATAGGGGGTAACTGAGCGCGTGCTGACCTTCAACATCTGCGTTGCCATAGAGACGACCTGTGAATGAGGCGACAGGAGACAGGACATGGCCGTGGAGAAGAGGCGGGGCAAGTGGCCTAAACACAGCTGGTTCTGCAAACTTCACAACAGAGAGAGAGAGACAGTTAACATCAAGATACAGAAATATAGACAGACCATTTTACGCTGGAACTTAAGTGTGACAGTAGACAGTCCGCTCACCTGCACAGGTGAATGTGGACTTTTTCCATAACAGCCAGCCAGGCCAGGAGAGGCTGGAGGTCATTCTCACTGGGAAGGTAATCATACAGCGCCTGGCAAAACACAGAGAATGCTAACTAGGTACTAGAATGCTTAACTGGTTACCCACAAAACCGGCACAGAGAAAAAAACCCTAAGAAGTGTAAGAGTATATCCTGAAAGCACCAATCTGATGATGCAGCGCTCACCGTGACGATCTGCCCGTTGAGCTCTGCCGTCATCGTTGAGGGGCGGGGCTTCCCGCTGAAGAGGCTGTGGAAGGTCTGCATCGCCGCTGCCGTCACCAGCTTCAGCAGAGAGAGATATTACAGGAATGGGTAAATGACATGTGGCTGAAGGAGCAGGAGCGCAGTAGGGGCATGGATATCCTGGCAGATTTACAGCGACTCTTTAATGTGTAAAATTATAAGGGGTGCACGGCGTATAGGATTTCTAGCAACACCCTTGGTGTGGACACAAAAGGCACTTTCACACTTTAGTTCCCGAGCCTGGTCCCGGTTTACAAGTCCCTGGGCCGTCTCGACCGGGAACTTTGCAGCTTGTGGCTACTTTCATGTGTCACTTTAACACCACATAACAGGAACTGGGACCATTACGCTAAATAAGCATGGGAAACGCAAAAAGCTTATAGGTTAAACTTCACATGTAATTTCATATGAAACTACACTACCACAACAAAAAATATAAAGGATAAATAACTTTTGTTAGTTATTTGTCAGTTACTGGGGGGATCGTTTACTATCAAAATCAGTATTTATATTTAACTTATTATATGACTCGCGATATGTTTATGATTCTTCACAAACCTGGCCAGCAGATCGATCTTTTGGTTTCCACAGAATAAAAAATTATGTAACTTTATCCAGCAAATAAGCATTGGCAAGATTCAACACCAGTACTAGCAATATCAGACAAAAGTAAGTTTTCTGCATTTTCATATGCAGAAATATAGACATGCAAGCAAAAAAAATGTATAAACTGACACATTTAATGTAACTGAGGAACAGAAATAATTCTTTCTGCTCAATTTTTGCTCCGCTACTTCTCTTTTACTGCGCTTCTGCATAACTTCCAAGTTAGCACCAGTGCCTGTGATCAACAAATCAGCAAGCTACCACTCTAAGCAACTCCCAGTAGTTTGCACTTGAATGAAAAGTACCTAGTCTGGAGCAGGATCTAAAAAAGGAGTTCCGGAACTGCCTCCCACTAACTACAGTTGGGCCGAGTTCCTGTGGTGTGAACATGTCAAAAGTTCCTGGTTCCAGGAAAAAGTTCCTATGGTATGAAAGGCCTAGTAACAGTCCTTCTGAGTACCAATGACAGACGGACAGAGAATACAAAATAAAAATAATGAAATAAGATAATAAAAACAAGTGCATAAATGTGACATATGGCCAGGAGAAGGCGGTGTAGGACCACTCACCACATGACTGAGCGTCATCACACGAAGTAGCGTCTCACAGCACTGCTTCACAGCACTGACCGGAAACCCAGTCACAATGTCCTTGAGCAGGCCCAGCACGTGCAGCATGGTGGTGTTCTCTTTACTGCCTGGTAAGACAACAAGACTCAGCATAAAGCTGCGGCCCAAAAACGTACTGCGGCCCAAACACAACAGCTTCTGAGCCCAACTCCCAGCACATCGCCCACCTCCTGCCTCCTCTATCTCTTTAACGCAGAACTTCGCCGTGTTCGTGGCCGCAGGGTGATGCGAGGGGGCGGAGTCTTTGAACAGGAAGTCACTCCCCTTCAAGATGGCACACACACCGTGCTGCGCAGCTTTACGCACCTGCACATGGGAGAGGAGGCTCATTCTAGACAGAAGTATCATTCTTGAGGTTGTGATTAGAATCAGCACGGTTCACTGACACTATGTTAAAAGTCCCACGGTACCAGACTGGAGCATTATGGGAAATATGGGGACACTGGCCTTAGGTTTGGAGTGCACAGTGAAGCTCAGTAAACCATGGTAGATCTGCATGGTGGAAGGATAAGCCCAGACGGAGAGGTCCTGTTTCCGCAGCAAGGTGGCCATACAGGACAGGATCTGAATACGGACACACAGAGGTCGATGCATCAGTACACCTGGGTCACAGCAAGCCGACCTTCCACATGAATCACCACGCTAGCAGAACCCAGGGACACATACCCAGCGCAGGCCCGAGGATGAATCTGCATTAGCCTGGGAGGATATCACGTTCATGAAGGCCTTGGCTGTATCAGAAAACCTCTTCATCAGCACTGGACTCGGCACTCTGGGGAAGGACAGTCAGGTGGACAGACGTGAGAAAGTGGCAGGAGCTCCTAATGATTCCCCGATCCCACATGCAACACCGCTGTCACACCATGAGCTCACTCCAGTGACAGAAATTTCACAAAGCTCATGAGGACGCCCACCTTTTCAGAACCATGTTCAGCAGGTAGGCCACTGCAGCCAGAGACTCACTGGTCTCCACAGCCTCCAGGGTGGTCATCTGGCAGCACAGAGAAGCACAAGGCTTGTTACACCACTGTAAAGCCTAAATCAAACTTCTTTGTCGAGTCTACACTGTGACCTATACAAGTAGCCTATGCCATCACGAGCATCTACACTTAAGCGTCAGTGTGTCTGTGTTGCTCAGCAATTACACAACAAAACGCTAGGTGATATATATTTTTGGAAGATGCATTTATTGTCTTCCCTTCCAGCTATATATTTAATTGTTGAATCATGTAACCGAAACAGGAATTAAAACAAACATTTATAGAATTCTGATTACATCTGTGATCCTCCGAACTTCCTATATACAAATACGGAAAAATGAGCCACTACAAAGCTACTTTTTTGCATCTTCTAAAGTTAGTATCTACTTTTTACTTTATTATTTTGTCTTGTAAAGTACAAAACTTAATGGAGGCAAGTGAAACTGGTGCTGCCATCCTGAGTGTTTTGCAGAGCTGCTGCTACGATGGCTGGGGTGGGTTATTTAATGCTATACAAATAATGCTTTTTATTTAATTTTTCTTTTTTTTTTCAAAAAAAAACTTTCCCAACAGAGTATTATCGATGGTATACATAGCCTTGGCTTTATTAAGCTAGTATCGGGAGGAAATTCATCGTGAAGTCTTAAAGCACTTATGTAAGTCGCTCTGGCTAAGAGCGTCTGCCAAATGCTGTAAATGTAAATGTAATATTTAATGCTATTAATAAACATTTAATGCTACAAAAATTTAAATTAGGCATCATCATTCCTGCAGCCATTCAAAAACGTAATGCTTCAGTTTCAATCAGCGATGTAAGTACACCTGGAATGCACACTTTCTTCAATCCAATAAAATAACAAACGCTACTAAGCAGACCAATTACAGTTCTTGCGGTCTGCATCACCGCCTTGGTGTAGAGTTCACAGCTATGCCGTACTTACGGCGTTGATTCACCACATAAGTATAAATCAAAATTAAGGCTCCACCAGACCCTGGGTGCTGTACCATCAGAGCCAAAGTACCCAGAGCACATATATGGAAAATCAGCGGGTACGAAAGCACTCACCAGAGCCGCAAAATACTCTGTCTCTGTTTCCTTCCCGCCCTGGGAACGGATAACCTCGGTGACTGCTGCCAGAACCGCACAAATCTGGGAGCCACAAGACAGACACAAAGCCCAGCTGTTATGAGGGTCACTCTCAGTTAGTGCTGATTTTCACTCAAACTGCCACAGACCTCCTTATGGGCCGCCGAGTTGGACTCCCAGAAACGCTGGACCTTGTGGAAGGTGAGGTTGGAACAGTCAGAAAGACCACTCAGGAAGGTCCCAGAGGTGCGTTCTGACAGAGCTGGTTCTTCTATGGAGCAGGCATCTCCCAAGTTAGGCTCCGACTTCTCCAGAGTTCCCGTCTGAAGCTCATTGTGGAGCTTAAGTGCATCCACAGTCAAATTGCTCTTTTCTGCAAAAACATCGAACCAGTTACAGAGTTAAATGTCCAAACACATCACAAGGTTTTTAATAGTGGTTTAAATGTGCACAAAAACAAATCCTTTGACAATACACGCAAATGACAACGTGTCTATAGCTTTACGGAGGAACTTTCCATATGACATGATCGATACTCAAGATCACAAGCACAGATCTATGGGGACCGGGGGTCGGCCGAAAGAGAATTCAGCAAATAAAACTTACTTTAAATTAGCACAAATGTCTCAGTGACACACTTGACATAAATACATCTAAAACAATGCTGACACACGACACATATTACGTTTTGTTTTTCTCTGTTATTTAGAAGAAACACGTAAGGCTGTCGCGTAAACGTTATTAATACGTTTCTTGATGGACGTAAATATTTTCCAAGCTTGTTACACAAATATAGTTGAATATAAATATATTTTGAAACAGACATGTTGAACTTTTTTAATAGGTCAGGCTGAACGACAGCAGCAACTGTACAGAAAAACTCATAACGCAGGCAGCTTTCTCGGATCCGACCCCTTGCTGTGTACCCACGTGTGCGGCGCAGGCCCAGAGCACAGCGTTTTCCTGTACAGCGTGTGCGTCTCCTTCAGCTTACCAGTCGGACGGCTAAAGAACCGGCTTTTCGCTGCCTGACGATGTCGGCTGATCTGCGGGTTGGAGTCGCTGCTGTGTCCCTTTTTCCATCGCTTCAGTTTCTGTGCGGTCCCAGACCGAAGTTTTCCGGATTTCACCATGGTGACTGGTGAAACTCGGATAGGTGAACGCTAGGATAAACTGGGAACAGCGCTGCGCGTGGATCGCGCTGCCGGATTGTCGCGATGACTTTGACGTCACTGTGTGCCATATGCTGCCCTTTGATTCTCTGAGCCACACGGGGGCGCCACGTTATGTTTTTTTCTATCACGCCACACAGGACCTAATGCGGACCGTGTGCCCCTTTTGTTAATAGACGATCATGCAAAATTCGCAACAATTCACCGAGAACCAACAAATTTTACCGAGGGCCCGCACCCCATCGTCCTTGGCCCCCTATTGTGAGGATCCTCCTGCACAAGGGGCGCGTTTCCTTGCACATTGTGACTGGGTTTCCAGCTTTTTGTCCTATTTTGTCTGTTCTTCTGGCTTAACTAGGTGAATTTAAAATTATTTTTAGGCGGCACAAATATTTAGAACGTGTGAAAATATTCAAATGTGGCCTAGCACCTACAACATCATAAATGGTAACAGGCTTTTAATAAAAGTACAATATTATATTATAATAGTTTTAAACATGACTGAATCTGTTTAACATACATACTCACGTTAAAAAAACTACACATTAAATTTAGAAATCATCTTTTAATATTTCAGTTACATCCTTAAAGCATTCTAAACACACAGGGTTGAATTCCTTTACATTTTGTCAAATGTCAGGAAACTGCCCATTGACCACTCTTTCACATCAAGGAAATAAAAGATCTACAATTTAAATTAAGCAATCTCTTTCCCTTAGTGGGTTTATCATAAAAAAGACACTACCTTAACACTTCATTCCACGCACTGATGATAAAATCATGACCTTTAAGAGAAACATTTCGACACACTAACACAGGAACATGAAGTGATTATTTAATGTGAATTAAGCAGCAATGCAAATGTAGACTTAAAGTGTTCAGAAATGTGAAGACGTGTATAATTGTACCCACAGGACTGGACGGTTAAACAGAGGGACTCTACTTGTGGTCTGATATTCCACTTGGTTATTGAAGGATTTAATGAGACCGCTACATGCTTCAAATGTGCTATATGCTTACAGAACCACTATGTACAGTATTATTACGTGACTTCAAAAATAATATCAAGTGCTATCTGTTCAAGGTATTAGGACTAGACTTGTAATGATTATGAATGTAGGTGGGCGGAAGTCCTTGACCTGCAATGCAGGGTCACGCGGAATCTGACATACATTAATGCAGATCTGTACACTCTAGCATGTGCAGTGACAGTTTTAAAGAAGTGCACTGTGAAGCTCATAGCAGTGGAAAGCAGAAGAGAACATCAGACAGTAATTCAGGAGATACTCTGGGAAAACACAGGAAATGTCACCGACACTTCATATAGATGGCTTGTCGTTTCAGTGGAATTACTGACTGCACTGGCGTGGTTTTGAAAGTGACTAATATCTCATAGATCTCCAAAGGCCAGGTGGTCCCAATGTTCCTTGATCCTTGGGGAATAGCAGCTAAGACATCAAGATATAAAACCATGGAGAACCGTGGAGAACTGTGGAGCAGAGAGGAGTGAATCCCTCAGAGTGACTGCATAGACATCCCTTCACTCATCTACCATACATCCCGAACCTGAATTGTTAGAGAAAGGGCTCAATAAGAAAAAGGCTTGGGAGTACTTTCTCCTTCCCCCCTTACACAGACAGTCGTGAACAAAGTCAGACTGCTCCAGCAGCCTCCAGGAGTACATTCACATGCTTCCTTTTGAGAGTAGCCAGCACCTGAGCCCTAGTGCTGCCTGCAGCCCGCTGCCTCAGCCCTGGACTCCATCCGATTCTCTGTCGCCTGCTATTCTCTTGTACTTGAACAAGCAGACACTTGGGGTATGCATCATAAATAAAAGGGGAGGTCTCAGTACACACAGTCCCTGAGAGACTAAGGGGACAACTGGCCTGCATAGCGTATGGGATTCCATCCCGGTGCAGTTTCAAAGCAGTTTGCTTGTCCCTGGTAGCCCCAACATTTAACCTGTGCAATGTGCCCCCAAGAAAAAAAGCACTACAGCCAGTCAGCCAGGAGGATCCCCCTAACCCAACCCAATCCACTCGAGCTCATTTGGGAACAGGGGGTTGGCTCACGATGACCTGGATAACGAAGTCCTTCTGAATCTTGGTGTCCTGCAGGCGAGTCTTGTCTGTGAGCAGTTTGCCCGAGAAGAACCAGCGCTGGTGAGCAACGCTGATGTCCTCCTGGGCCTGCAGAAGCTTCTTCAGCTGGCCAATGGTGTTGGCCATGCTGGCAGTGAGCCGCAGGTCCCGGCCTGTGGAGAGACGTACCTTCAGCTGGAACTCCTTCTTGTGGGTGACCTGCGGCTCGGGCTGCTCCACCACTTCCTCCTCACAGCGCTCTGAGAGCAAGTTGACTGGAGACGCCAAGCAGTATGCTGGCAATTGGTAACGGTTACCCAGCTCGTCATAGCACTCGGAGAGAGACCCTACATGATGAACCAGCAAGACACAGGAGTTTAGCTTGGTATGGACACGAGAGATTATTAACCAATATTATTCTAGGAATTTTCAAATTTGGAAACTTTCCATGGGAATTAAGGGAAATATATGGGAATTAATGAGAATAAACTGGAGAGCTGCTAAAATGCAGGTTAACCTATAAAAGGGAACTTAAATGTAGTTGGAAAAAAAATTGATGTCAAGTAAATAAAAGATCTAAAGAATAGTGATGTCTGTCACGCCCACAAGGGCGGGACCCAGCCAATACGGCGTGGTGCGTCCAAACCAGGCAGACCATATAAACCCCACGGACGCATCAGCGCATTGCGAAGTATTGCGCTAATGATAAGAGCCATTACCGAGCGTTGCATTG
>JAODUD010000062.1:11959929-11980590 GCA_026784285.1 Stomatorhinus walkeri | reverse complement strand
CCCTGCCTGACACTCGACCAAGACTCCAGCCTGCCCCTTCCAACCCAGACGCCCCGGTTTGCCCCTACGGGGAAACGGAGCCACCAAGCCCAGTTCCTCCCTGAATCCGTGTCCCTCTGTCCATCTGATTTCCTATTAAAGCCCTGGTCTTCACCCGCATACCTGGATCCTGTGTTCCCTGGGTTGCCCCACGTGACAATGTCATTGTGTAACCAAGTGCTTCTGAGTAATTATGTGTGCATAAAAACACTTAAAAATAAGCATCTGGATCAAGACATACTGCTAATAAGTCATATTCTATATTTCATTATTCATGCAGTTTGCTTTCTTTGCCATATCTGACAGCCCATACACAGTTCAATATTTCCAAAATTCCCCAGCTTAACTTTCCATGGAAAGTTTCTAGAAAGTTTCAGGAAATTTACTGAATATTTCTGCCCCTTTGCAGCTCTTCTTCTCATGGAAAGTTTCTGGAAAGTTTGTGCCCCTTTGCTACCCTATTAGCCAAACACGTCATGTGAAAGCAAACGATGAGCTGACTCAGCTCCCTACCATGCGGCAGTGTGATGCTAGCTCCATCCACGATGGCCTGGGCCAGCTCGTGGTCATTGCTCTCCAGGGCTATTGCTGCCGCCCTCAGTGCATCCCAGATCTCCTTGCGGCCCTCGAAGGCCGGTGCCGTGTCCCAGAACTCATCCCGCTTGCTGCGCAGCTGGCCCTCAGTCATGGGGAACTCACTCTTCCATTTGGGCTTCTCCTTCTTCAGGGGCTCGTTGCGTCCTGTATAGAACCGCAGCCGAGCAGTTTGGTCACCAGCAAGCATACGGGCAGTCGCAGGTGGAATCATAGCTAAGCAGCGACTGGACAGGAAAGCACGGGCCCTTTAAAACACAGGGATAAGGGGTAAGGACTGCATGTTTAGGTGATGATCATTCATTACTGGGGTGAACCCCGAGAAGGCATTGCTCACACTGTGCGAGCCTATAGCATCCTGTCTGGTGGCCAAGCTATGCATCCATTCACGTCTAAATCATGCATTCACGGCTACATCATGCATTCCTGGTGAATAATAAACAAAGCTGCTGGTTTTGCAGTTATCTGGTCTTATATTTAGTGACTAATTCACACCTGGCACACAATGCCTTGAGAATTACAGTTATATAGCTGCTGACCCTGTAACCCATTTGAAGAATTTGGTGCAGAACTGAAGCTGCGCTCAGCCACCCCACTGTTTCAGATGATAGTCATTTACAAGATATTAGTGATTATATTAAATATAGACTAAAACAGCTGATTAGTGTAGGGCTAGTGTCAGCCACTATGTTCAGCTCCATTAATGAAGTCTTTTTCAGTACATTCTAGTGATATTTAAGCTGATAATTAAATTACATCCTAAAAAGACACAATGGCTTCCCTTCCTGGAATCTGAAACTCATTGATACTCTTGTGGTTACTTCTGACTAACGAGCTCTACTCCCCCACAGCCCCACCCTCCAGCCCATGACAGGGAGCTCACTGTGTACAAACACTGGGCACGGTCTGCTCCACCCTCTCTAATCTCTGCTGCCATGGCAACCATCCATCCCAGGCATTGGTGAAAAAGACCTATTTATAGCACAGAAGATTACAGACAGTAATCAGGCACCATGGGATTTTCCACCATCTCCGAAGATGTCAAGGAATTCAGGGAAGGGCATGAAGCCACTGGAATGAAGTGACTTTGTCTAGCTACTGAAAACCCAAAAAGCCAAGAGTGCTCCTCAGCTAGAAGACTGGACAAATACAGACTTCTTCCCCTGAGCAGACCAGCCATCAATAAAGCACCTGCTAGCCCAGTACCACAGATTACATTTTTTTAAGTCTGCAGGGAAAACACAGGCCATACACAAACTCATTAAACCAGCGTTTCACAATCCTTTCCTCGGGGATCCACAGGCAGTTCACAGTTTTGCTCCCTACCCAGGTCTTGGAAGGGAGCAAAAATATGGAATGGGTATGGGTCCCAGAGGACTGGGTTGGGAAACACTGCATAAACAAACAAGTAAACATTACTCTGGCTGGAAGTGTTGGGGAACACAGAACAACAACCAAATGATTCAAAAGGCATGTATGTATGTTTGTGCGCTCTTATTGCCATGGAAGCCATACAGACCGGCCAATCATCACACCTGAGTAACCTGATAAAATACCTGACACCATGACAGAACAGGCCATAACACTGAGGCTGACTATCGATGTGAAGGTAGGCTGCGCCTCCACAATCTCCTGCAGAAGCATCCAGTCATTCATGCATCACTAGGCCCCGCCCAAGACACGGAGTTACGGCATGCCTTCATCTCCCCAAGCAGCCACCCAGACAGCCAGCACTGCTACCGACACGCCGCAAACAGCATTTACCTTTAACTCTTCGTGTCTGGGACTCTTCTGCAGTCACAAAGTACAAATATCTCTTTTCTGGCACCGGCACGCATTGACCAACCAACTTAACAGAGCTCTACTAAATCAGGAAGGAACCCCCACCGCTGGCACTGTTCAGATATTTTTGACACCCTAAGACACTTAGCCGAGTTGAAATAATGTAAATAAAAACTGGACAGTCGCTAACCAAGGAAAGTGAGAGGACTGCCAGGTTCTCACTCTAACTGAACAAAATTGTTTCTGTTACGCAAAGAATCAGCCACAACCCAGCCATGGGCTCCCTGGTGACCCAGCCTAGCAAAGGCCACCCACCAAAGTCACTTCACATGCAAAGGGATGGAAGTTTCCATGCGCCAGGGGCGACACAGAAGAGCGTTCCGCCCCGAGGTTAAAGTTAAACAAACGGACACTCTGTCACTCAGGCCCGGGCTCTGACCCAGCAGACTGAGGAGGTCTTTGAAGCTGCACTGTATATGCTACTCCACAAGGAGCACCCCACCCAAACTGCACCAGCACGAGGGCCTGGAAGAGCTAGACAGACTGGAATGCAGACTGCCCCAGCAAATGACAGACCACAGAATAAGCATGACTACTATAAGAGACCAGGTATCAATACCTTGGCCAGGTTATAGATCATCAGAATACCCAGCCTCAACTCCCAATGCATCACACTTACCGACAAAGTAACACCAACACGAGATCACTTACTTTTTAGCACAACGCCGATGGTGGGACTGTAGCTCCCAGAATGGCTGACACCCATCGCAATGTTCCTTAGGTAGGCAGCGGCTAAAATCCCAGTACTGCTGAAAGTGACATCCAACCACTCCACTCCAACCACCAGGTTATATAGCTGTCCTCACCCAAAATAAATTTACTGTAAACAGCTATTAAATCTGAAAATAGCTTACAGAGAAGTCCCTGAACAGTAGGACATACCTTCTGGATCGAAGAAGTGTAATGGTACCCTAAAACTCGGGACTACAAAGCTAGAACCCCACAATCACTCTTGCTAGTGTGCTTGAACCCAGTGACGTTTGAAAAGAGGCCACAGAAATAGATCAATTTAAGCACCCGGTGGCACTGCCTATTCAGCAGACGCAGTTAAACCTGCCTGTGCTTGGAGGAGCCCTGATCCCATTAGCCACACCTCAAACCAAGTGTCAAAAAAAATCTCGTGGTTGTAAAGCCTGGATACAGGTCATGATGACCCTGAGCAAGCACTGTTCATTCACAACCAGGTTATATCAGCAAAGGGACACGGCGCACAGCCATGAGAAAAAGGGGAATAACTATAATAATCGATAATGATTCCCCAAATCAAAGGACACGTGGGGAACAGGGTATATAGCAGATTTGAGTGGTATCTAATTATTCAAACTGTCAAATGGTATTGTGATGTTATTTTCAGAAGCAACATTATTCTGGTACGTCGCAATCTTGGCAATAAAATTTGCTGACAGGGGGGTTGGGCTTCATATGATACATTTCAATTTATAGCTTTCAGATTTCAAAACACCACAAAATACCATATTACCTTCATACCACCCAATCTGAGTTTATAGTCAGGCTGGGCAATTAATCAGATTTAAATTTTTAATTGTGATTTTGGCTACCAAAGATTATTATGCCGCATTTCTTTTTGCGATGATGCTGCCCTTATGTCTTGTGTTATAAATCCTGCACACACCTATCCAGTCCCTTTTCTTCTCAGTTGAATTATATTTCAAGTTGAAAGTAATCCACTGTTAAAAAGTGTTTTGTTTTTTTTTTAAAAAAAAAGTTCAATAAACACATGATATTTCCAAGGTCAATGAGTAATCGTATTAAATAATCATGATCTCAATATTGACAACAATCATGACTATGATTTTTGTCATAATTAAGCAGCTCTAGTTGGTAGGAATTTTCAAATTAAAGAGATTGTGGCTGCACTTAATTTTATCCTGGTTTAAATATCCAACTCTGATAGCCAAATTATGCAATATTATAATTATGAACTTTAGTAATGACTACTTCTCTTAAATACTACAAAGGGGGAAAATAATGCATCTTTTAAACACTTATCAACTACAGGGGTGGAGCCTATGTCAAGCTGCACAGGGCACAAGGCAGGGATGCACCATGGGCATGATGCCAGTCTATTGTAGGGCACCTTCACACAATCAAACTCTATGTTAAACAGCCTAAATGCATGCCACTGGACTACAGAAGGAAATCGGCACAATACAGGAAGATCATTGGCATTAAAACCTCTAATCCGAGAGATGTTAGGCCACACCCACTGTGCTAGCTGACTTCTGGGGGAAAAAACCAATGCAAGAAATATAGCAGCCATCCAACATGGTGAGCATCAGTTTTAGGTATATTCGAACGCAGTCATTCTTACTAGTGAAGACTGGTTAACACCGTTAACAAAGAGGCATATAACATGTCAAGAGATCATGAGTACCATAACTTCAGTACCTTTAAATTCTGTGCGAAGGGACAGAACATCTAACTTACTTGGTAATTAACACAGAGGTTTCCTAATCTCATGGAGGGATGTGAACCCCCAATGGCAACCCATAAGCCTGGAACATTTACCACCAGGCCATCGACCTACGAGGCACGGCTGAAGCTTACCTCCCCCCTTCCTCCCATTTCTTCTACCGGTCCTGGATGATCTGTTCCCACCTTCTCTTCCAATACAACCTCCCATGGTTGTCAGATGAGGTGGATCCCAATCAGCATCTCAATCAGCCATGAAAGCCACACCTATTTCAAGTGATCAATCAGCCAGACCTTAAAATACAGTCATGAATCGCACAAAGTGACACTGAACTACTTATACCTGCAGCCGACATACCAGCCAAGCCAGCAGATAATAAATAAAGCCACTTATATTACCAGCACACGATTCTTACTTAGCTGACTTTTTTTCTAAACAAAATATCAGTCAAGCGACTTCGTGTTGGTGGCTAATAATGTGTTTGCTGGCTAATTATTGCACTCCTGGTGATGTACTTATTTTACTTGTGCACACAGCACGAACACAGCCGCAACTGTCAGGTCGCGCGCGCTGTACACCAGCCTGCGGTCACATCTGCAGAGATGTGCGGGGGTGCAAAGCGCTGCGTAGGGGGTAAAGCTAACGTGCATTACACAGCTTATCGGCATCGTCAACCTAACTTTCGCCCTGACAGCTTTCTCGAGGATCTACCTTAATTCCCAAAAAGGTAGGTTAGCTGGAAAAGTTCGCTTTCCCGGAGACCCACATACGGCTCGCGGGCAGGCAGCCTGCTTCATGTTATTGTCCGCAAAATGTAATATGTACCTGGACGAGCGCAGAAGTCCAGTTTTTGTGAGATTTTCACTCTTTCCCTGCTTCTCTCCATCCAGGCTCCCGTTCCTTCTCCTTCCTGGTGAGGGGGGGAGCTTCGAAGCGCGCATGCGCAAGACCAGTCAAGGTGTTGACTACGGATCACCGACACAATTACGCACGTCATAGGGGGCACGTTTAGCAGAGGTCAGTGTCACTTTAGCGCAATAATAAGTACGGGGTAAGCCGTTGCACAGTGCCGGTCCCAGTTTGCATTTAGAACCACAAATGGTGAATTGTTTTAAAAAAGGCACCTCTAGCTAGGTTTTCGGTAGGTTAAACTGCAAAATAATGTTCCACTCCCATTTACTCAGGAAGAATAATATAATATAAATGTATAAAAGGTTAATTTCACCACTTATGGTGAAGATTATAGAGCATCACATGGACGTGGTATTCTGTATAATTATTCACATGTAATTGTGTCATAAAAAATACTTCAGAAAATAAGGGCTTCTTATGAGATGTCAGGCAAAGAAAAACTTTACACGTTATGTTATGCTGTTCATTTCAGTGTGATGAGAGACTGACAGGTGTTCGTTCCGTAAAACTGTACACTTTTGAATGACACAGGCCAGCATGCACACACACAACTTCATTTGTTTTTATACCATAAACCATTAACAGACCTATTAATTCAATTTGACTTATATGTCCTGTCCCATACATGGAGGTGTGTTAATCAGACAAGAGATATGCTGAAACCTTTCCTCCATAAACCTACCAAAAATTTCTCGTGTCCAACTTTGAGATTTCCTGATCTGCATGTAAACTAAGAATGGATTTTTAGTCCTTTGACATGTATAGAATATTATTACTGATCAACCATGTCTGGATATACAGGGGTTGGACAATGAAACAAACACAGGCCAAAATAATGTTCACACCTGTATATAAGAGGCCTGGTGGCCAGTCTTCACTGATTGCACATTCCATCTGTAAGAGCAGAGACTGAAGATTGAATTAGCAAAGCAGTAGCACAGCCGTACATAAAATATTGCAAACCCACACAACATTTGGGATACATATCAGAGTTCAAATAGGACAGAGGACAAATTGCAGGTGTTCATCTGTGACCAAGAAAGCAAGCCTTTGTGGTATATCGAGAGCCATAGTATCCGGGGTAATGTCAGCATTCCACCAGGAAGGATGGACCATATCCAACAGGAGTAACTGTGGATGCAAGAGGAAGCGGTCTGAAAGGGAGCTCCAGGTACTACCCTGAATTATATCCAAAACATAAAACAACAGCTCCCCAACTCATTGCAGAATTAAATATGCACCTCGACACTCGTGTCCACCAAAATTGTTTGTTGGGAACTCCATAGGGTCAGTATTCATGCTCAGGCTATAGCCAAACCCGGTCACTCATGCCAGTGCCAAACGTCGGTTTCAATGGTGCCAGCAGTGCCAACTTGGACTGTGGACAATGTGAAACATGTATTGTTCTCTGATGACTCCACCTTCACCGTCTTTCGCACACCTGGGAGACGTAGTGGAAAAAAAACCCCAGAGACTTACCACCCAGACTGTTGCGTATCCAGAGTGCAGCACAGAGGTGGATCAGTGATGATTTGGGCTGCAATATCATGACATTCCCTAGACCCATTACTTATTCTAGATGGACGTGTCACAGCCATGGACTACTGAACCATTCTGGAGGACCATGTTCACCCAGTGGTTAAAACATTGTACCCTGAAGGAGGTGCTGCATATCGGGATGATAATGTAGCAATACACACAGCAAGACTGGTGACAGTAGTTTGATGAAAGTGAAGTTGAGGTTGATCTCCCACATTCTGCACAGTCACCAGATATGAAAATTGAGCCATTTTGGGGTGTTTAGGAGGAGCAAGTCAGAAAACATTTTCCTTCACCAGCATCACGCAGCAACCTGGCCACTGTTCTGCAAGAGGAATGGCTCACAATCCCTCTGGCGGCTGTGCAGGACTTCTATCTGTCATTCTCATAATGGACTGATGCTGTACTGGCCACAGGAGGAGGCCCAACACCATACTAATAAATTATTATAACCTAAAACCAGTACTATCATTGTCCAACTCCTGTATATGCTGAAGTGTTGCTTAAGTGTCATAGGAGTGTGTACACTGCCCTCTGCTGGTCTATCCACACAAAACACGGATTCAGCAAATTCATAATCATAGACATGTAAATAACAGCGGGTAAAGTTCTGATCCCACATTAATACTTATTGGAATGTTTTTCTGTGGAAGGTGGTAGTCCAGTTGGTGCTGTATTCAGTCTTGCATTGTTAGAAAGGCTACATTTCAATCCAAACTGGAGAATACCAAAGCTGTGATACCCATATGCAACTCGTCCAGCAGCATAGGTGCCATTTGAGGGGCTGGCTGTCTACAGGCAAGCTACTATTTCAAATAATCCTCCAGTTTCCATCAATTAGTTTAATATTTCTTACAAATACAACAAAACTGCCCTGCTAATGATAAAAATGTTTAAATAGGAGGCTGATCTGCTTCTATTAACACAGCAGAGCAGGTTCCCTGACCCCTTTAATATCTTACCTAATCATAGCCACCATTTGAAAGACACATTCTTATCTATACCCTGGGTCTTTTCTGAAGCCGCTTTGGAATATCTTAATCTTTTGTAGTGCATTCTGCTGGTGCCGTTAAATCCCTACATATGGGACTGAAGCAGTACAAAAACAAAAAATATAACAGTGATTAAAAATTATGGAAAAAAAACATTTAATTGGATCAAATACAAATAACCAGTGAAGAGAACAGTGCTCCTCATATGCCTGCATGGGATCCTTTAATGAGCCAGTAGGAGGTGCCAACGCACCACAGTAAACAGTCACTCTTCTTACTTGGCTCTTACCCACTCTTTGGCAAAGCCCCTTGGGAATTCAGCTGCATGAAGCTCCCCACTAGGTCTGCAGAAAAGATGCAAGCAGACGGGTGGCCAACGTCTACAGTGCTATGCATTTAGATGCACAAGGAAAGCCCAATTCCTGAATGGAGACCCACTGGTGCCCCTACTGGTGAGGCAAGGCAGTACAGGCTCTGCAGTTACTGCAGTCTTCCCGAAGGCAATTCTGAAGGGCCAAAGAGCTGGGCATGTTTAGCATGTGTCTGTGGTCAGACCTCAATGGGGTCCTTCCTGTGCAGAGAGAGCTCCCAGGTGAGTCCATCGCCATATGGCGCGTGGCTGGAGGGCAGCAGTACCCGTGTCAGCCAATGGCTGCAAGAGAAAACAGCGAGTCACTCACAGCACCTGGAACAGGCCTCCTTCCAGAGTTACTGAAGATACTGGGACTCACCTCCTCTTTTCTACACCAAAGAACACCTTCCAGTTGTTCAGTCTGCCATAATTAAATGGATTTTTGAAAGCCTGTGGAGAAGCAATATAAACGTAGGCGTTTCTTAACGTGTGTACTTGACCGTATTGTGTTCTCGTGTACCCATTTTACGTTCTTACATTGCCAAAGACCAGTTCCAATACTGAAGAACAGAAGTGCAGTGTATGGTAAAAATCCCCGGATGTTGTTCTTGCCCCACCCCATATCAAGGATACATCGGTTGCATCCTTGCCGAACGAGACCAATCCCATGATTCATTGTGGCCCAAATTCATTTCTGGAAGGCAAGCTAGCAAGACCGGTCTTGGTATTAAGAAACACCCATGGGTGCATTTCCCATGATAATAGCTCTTAGCATCTCACGAAGACTCTAAAGATATACCTTACGAAAGGCATTGCTTTTCCTGTGTTTCCCAAACAGTCTCTTAAGAGACTGCTTAATGGAAAGCTTCTTAAGTGTGACCTTAATAGGTGCCAGAAGACCTGATCTTAAAAATACTGCATTAATCATAACTGGGGAGAAGCTAAAAATAAAATACAAAATTAAGAAATTGAAATAAGATAGATAAATAAAGATTTTCGCCAACTAGGTTCACAAACCTGCCTCCCCAGATTGTAGTATCACCATTTTATTTTTGCTTCTTCTATAAAACACCTGCATGCACCAATACAGTATGTGTGCATGTCATTGACTTAGGGACAAGCAATGGTCCAACAGCATAAAGAAAAGCTGCATTACTGTCTTAACATAAGAGAATGTACTGTGTGCTTCAGTATTGACTACTAAGGACTATTCCAGTGTGCTTTTTGGGTAATATATATTAGATAAATATATAAATGAACCAAATTTCTGATATACTGTAACTAGGGCATATTTAGTTTGGTCTATGCATTGCAAAGGCATCAGAAATATGGGAACACCGAAACATTAAAAGACAACTTAAAGTAGAACTTAAGAATGACATAACATTAAGAAGGTTTCGGGAAACGCACTCCATGTCTTTTCCTTTGGAAACGTGCATCATGTGTGTTTATAACAAATGTGAAACCCAGACACCCATCCTACCTTGCCATTTTTGTGCAAGCGTCGAGTCTCTTTGTTGTTGATGTGCCTCTCGATGCTGGTCTCAGCACGAGAGATCAGGATAGCGTGCCACAGTGTGAGGCCCCCTAGGGCTAGCGCCACCGTACTGCAGGGAGGACAAATGATGAAAATTCACACACACAAAGCATATTAAGATGTTGACAGTTCTCAGCAGAGGTTGTATCCATCTTATTTCTTAAACAATGAACTGCTTTAATTCCAACCTTTTCATTTAAGCTGTTTGTTTGAGTTGAATAAACAGGGTCTTGCAGAAATGACTCACCTTGTTAGCACCCACATATAAATGACGCTTTTGTGAAACATCCTGTCCTTAAAGGTAAAGGGTGGAGGTTGAGTCTTATAATAGCTCTAGAAAAATAAATAAGAATTATGCAGCCAATATATGCAATTGTGTCCCTTCCTAAATTTGGTCCGACGGACGTCTTTTGGAGCAGTACAGTCTGGATGGCACACTGTATAAGCTGGTGTTCCAATGGACATAGTTCAAGCCATTAAATGGAGAAATTTCAAAAAGTAAAAAGGGACAAGTTTAAACTGATATTTTAAACCACGTACCAACTGAAGACTCTCTTCGACTGCATTAAAATGTATTTTTATCTGTTAGAAACCTGTTAAATATTTAGTCTATACAATTTATATAATCATTCTATTACCCAGACTTAATTACAGGATTCATTAATCATTTTGTTCTGATATTTTGTCATTTTTCTTTAAAACCACTGACTGACTACAGCACACCTGTGATCTACATGTACAAGTACATTAAAGGTAATGCGGAAAACCAGCCTATACAGAGTGACAGCGACACTGTGAAACACAAACATACATTAAACAACATTTACACTATTGGCAGTACAGGAGGAGTCTTCCTTTACTATAACTGTGCTATAACTCTAAATAGTACTGGCAGTACAAAGTGAGGTCACCAATGCAATCCAGTGTGTTCAGTGGTTTCTGACGATGACATCCTCCCAAATCCAGAAAACAGGGCAGCCCTCCCTCATAACAGTGGACACATACTCTACAAACCGACTCCTCCTAACATGCCATGGTGAACGTTTCCACATGGACACAGAATATAGGTCACGACCATTCAGATGCAGAGGGGGTCACATTCACATGGACGGCAACACAAAGTGGTCATACTTGGGGATGAACACATGCTTGGATGACCCCAAAATGCTGAATGACAGTGACAGCCTTCTGTCCAACATGGACAACATGGAACAGGCAAATAAAACAAACACGCAATTATCTCCATTTGGGATGATAGCTTCACCTTCACCTTCCCAAATAAAAATCATGTTTAAAAAAAAAAAAAAAAAACACCAAATACCGGTATCCTATAAAAGCTTTCTTCCTGTCTTTCCCCTCAATTTCATTTGGTCAAGCCAATTTAGATGGACAGAATGGACAAGTGTAGTGGTGAGGTTGAGCAGATTAATCAAATTCTTCTGGAGTATAAATGCCAAATGGGATTACTGAGTAGTGGGCTGCTGGGCCTCTGCAATACCTGCCCAGGTGCAGATCCAGGCGGTAGGATACCAAGAGGCCACCCAACCCCCGTCACGGGCACCCCCTGCGGCTCCACGTCCACGCTCTTCAAGTGCTAGTGGCACAATGTGAACACAAGGCAAAGAATCGTTTAACAGCAGCACTTTTGGGGATCTCTCGGTGCCGAGTGTGGACAGAGGGCGTTGTGATGCTACACTGCAAAGGAGATGAATGTGGAAACGGCCGTTTACATCTTAGTGCTCCAAGTTACCCAAGTAAGGCATTTCACAATCACACATCCTTGAATAGTTCGGCTAGGTGTATGTAGGAGTTGAAGGCTATCTAGACCAGAGTCTGTGAATGTGCAACTGAGTGTAAACCTGCCGAAGGAATGAAGTTTTTGTGGTTGCTGTGATTAAGTTCCATAGTAGATGGCATTTAGCCTTGTAAAAAGCTTTTAGATTAGATGTGTTTCATTGATCCTGGTGTTTTTGAACCGCTCAGGTAAATCCACAGCTCTTCTCCACATCATACTCACCTGTAT
This sequence comes from Stomatorhinus walkeri, assembly GCA_026784285.1. Lineage (NCBI taxonomy): Eukaryota > Metazoa > Chordata > Actinopteri > Osteoglossiformes > Mormyridae > Stomatorhinus > Stomatorhinus walkeri. The sequence goes on along the minus strand of JAODUD010000062.1, from coordinate 11,968,326 downwards.
GACCCTGTAAGCATCCAAGAACAGGTGGCGTCCGCTAATGCTGCAGTACATACAGCCCAGGGTCATGAAGAGGCAAAAGGAGAAGAAGTAGCGGTGGTTGAAGTGGCCCACGCAGTTGTTCAGCCAGGCTGAAAGTGTTGCATTCAACTAAGGAAGAAACAGGGAATCCCCTGGCAACAGTCTTTCCACATGATAGTTAATGGGAGCAGTGGAATGTGCATCTGGCACGTTCTGACCAGAGTTACACTGCATATGTAGTTGAATTTTGACACCAAGCAAGGAGCTAGGGCAATATTCACTGCAAAACCTGTGTTACATATAAAGGTTTATAATAATTTAAAAAAATAATAAAACAAATAACCCGAGAAAGTAAAAACTTTATATACACAAACATAAATAATAGGATTAGCTGTTTAAATATGGTACCTTACATTGGTTTTATTTAAAAGAAAATCTAAAACCACCTCTGGTATAACCTTGATAAAAACCTGACTGGAAGACAGATTTTTACACTGCTTTTACGGATGAAAGCAGGTAATGAAGTTATCAAGATTTGGTTGTTATTGTGAGCAAGCCTTTTAGGCATTTCCAAGGAAAGGATACGGCAATGATGGTCCATCTTCAGGATACATCTGTAGAAGAACAGGAATTTGACAAATTTGACCACATCTACACACACACACACACACACACACAAACCTTGCTTTTAACAACATGCTAACACTTCATTTTGTGGGTAAAATTACAGCAAAAATACAGCTACCTGTTGCAGATGCTGCAGTGGTGAGTTCTGGCTGGCTTTGGAATTATACACTTCTTGCAGACAGACACTGCTGGGATGTCAGATTTTACCTGAAAACATTGACATTTACTTTTTTAGCTAATGCTATTAATCCAAAGAGGTGCAATTCAGAAAGCTTGGACAACTGGAGGAAATTGGGTTAAGGGTCTTGGTCAAGGCCCAACAATGATACCACTCAGCTGATCTTTCAATCACAGGCAGATTTGCCTACCCTGTAAAGCAGGGCTCTCCAACTCCAGGAACCAGGTGTGACTCATCAGAAGCCAAGTAGAATAGAAAACCTACTGTATTGTAGCTCTCCAGGACTGGAGGTGGAGTCCCCATGCAAAATGAATGTTATACCTGTGGAGGGTGCCCGGGGGATGTCCTCGTGGCCTTGTAGTAGTGGAAGACGATCATCACCAGGTTCCAGTGGCCATAGCAGATATGCCAAACAATCCAGGCAATGGGGTAGGTGTCCAGCACCATGGGCAGAAGGCAGAAGTAGGCGATAATGAGGATGGAGCTGGTGAGAACCACCACCAGACACACAAAGACCTGGACCAAAGATGGGACAAAGTTACAAACACAGAAACACATGGATGGCAAAATGCGTGATTGAGGTCGACGCTGACCATGCCAAACCAGCGAGTAAGATGGTCCACGATCCAAAACACAGGTTCAAAAAGGGAATCCATGACCACATCTGTGTTCGTGAGGGTGTTGAAGTACAGGGACCTGAGCACTAGCCTGCTGTAAGTCCACAGATTCCAGAGGCCCGTAGGCAGCCTTAGCCGGCCTCGCCTAGGGCACAGCCGGAAGCAGCGCAGGAACAAGCGCATGGTGCTAGAGGATAGCAGTGCGAGGTGCTGAATTCCCCTCTGAAACAAACCAAATGCAGAATGTGGTTCTCCTTAATATTTCATCAGAACATGTAAAGCACCACAGTCTCAGGAACATGATCAAAATGTCTCACCTACAAGACAGCAGTGACAAACTCCATGCCAACGTAACCTAGAACCAAGCTCCGGTGGAGAAAACTGAACATTTCCTGAAAGGGAATATTAAATTGAGAATTATACAGATGCTTTCCTGGTTTGACTAGAATCTAAGCAATTCTGTATATCTTCTCTGCTTGTTGTAAGCCTGTTATGTTGCAAAAAAACTTGTTCCTTATAATCATCTCAGAAGTAAGAGGTCCAACAAAGTCAACATCACTTGAGTCAACATCCCAACAGACTGAATCTCTTTGGCATAAAATAAGCTTTTTGATAAGATCCCCAAAAACGTTGGAGGATCTTTACCAGATGTTACTGGGGACACTGATTAGCTATATAAAGGCTGAGACAAGACAAAGAACCTGGGTCCCATTAGATTAAACACAGAGATGGGCAACTGGTGGCATAATATAGATGCATGCAAAATACTGTGTGTATTATAGATGCCTGTTTCAGTCTCATAAACCACAATATAGTGAGCATTGAGGTAACTAGTTTTCCCTCCTATTTTTTTTTTATATTTGCTAGGCCAACAGACTTGGCATCACCCTTATGATCTGCCTAATAATATACCATGTCCACTGAGAAGTAAGAATGTTTTTTCCAAGCCCTCCTGCATCTTAGCCAACATGGCCTCGACTCTCCTATCTGGAGCAAGCCGCTCAGACCTTGATGGGATTGTGGAAGCACACATGACTATCATCCAGCTCAAATACTGGGTGGATCCAGGTCTCCAAATGGGGACACCATACAGATAGCTGTCCTGGGATGTTCCGTGACAAAGAGTGGAAGGGCTCACACCCTCTGAGTCTTCTTCCCATCTTCCATCATACTGTGAGGGATGGAGGGAGAAACCTCTAAATGAGTAGTTTATCAGACACACTGTAACCTACAACAAGCCACCATGCCGATCACTGCAGGTCACTTGAAAAACCATATATGAGGAATATACGTGCTTCCTGACTCACAATTTATTTTTTTGCACAAAGATACTGGGATCTAGATAGTTATAAAACCTATTCAGCCTTGCTGCCCTAGAAAAAGTACTTTTCTGTCCGGCAGTTTTTTTTTCCTGAAAACACCCAGAAAGCTTTTTCCGGATTAACGCAATAAGCCTCCAAAACACAAAGGCCACTCCATCCAGCCATTACAGCACTAATGCCATCACTATTTTGCATTAATCTTCACAAAATCCTGACCACTTTCCCCTCTGATGTCTATAAAAATGAAGCTCAAAGCACACCCCACAGGACAACAGGACCCATCTCAGCGCCTGAAAATGTGGTTAGTATGAAATTAATATTGGCAAATTGCAATATCAAGTGGACACGTTTATTCTGCTGTCGACTTTTTTCACCATTTTTATTTTCCATATAATTTGAAATATTTCTTATTCCCTGAATTATCACGACTTTTTAAAGTAAACTTGTAATACTTTAAACGAGTCTCATCTTTCTCCTTCCAAGGAATCGCGAATAGTCCACTTATATTTGGCTTTATAATAAATTATGGCTGTGTTTATACATCAGAGTAGCCACGATTTAACCCAGAATGGGATCTGAGACCTAAATGGGATCTGAGTTTGTTTCGGAATTCTATCCCGAAGACGTAATTCCATACTGCCTGTAGAAAGCAGGTGGATTATTTTCTGTATCTCTTGATCATACCATTCCAGCTGGTACTGACCTGACTGCCTGCATTCCGGTAAAACAATGGAATAAGGGTGTAACGCCTAGGAAAGACCTATATTCATTGAATGGTGAGAGAAACAGCCACTTTCTCACTTTTTAGACTGCTAATCCCATCATTCATGTTTTCCCGTAACGATAGACTCACGTAGATTTTTGATAAACGTTTTCCAAAGCACTGCATTTAAGAAAGATGCTTATATACATCACAAATACCAGTATAAATAAACAAACAAGTTTATTTTATATCAGATCCTTTGTGAAAAAATAGACTTCGCTTATCTTAACGATACCATCCGCTGAGGTCAATCGCCACTATCAGTGATCAGACAGTTACTTTTCGGTGTAATACCGGGAGAAGAGGTACTCACTCGGCTCGGACGGGACTCCGGCAGTCAGAAAGCAGCTGCTCAGGTCATGACAGTGCCTGTGAAGGGTTGCATCCAGCAGATTGCGACAAACAGTAATCAAAGACCGGCAGAAACCTCGATATTACAGTAAGGCGTATGTCCAAGCTACAATGTTTCGGACAAAATAAATAATTAAACCCACTTCTACTAAAATTCGTATTCTGAGGGGAAGAATTCTGCTTCAACAAATAATAATACTATCAAACAAACCAAGGAACTAACCGTACTACACCCACCAACATGATCAGACCTGATCTGACTAGCAGACAAGGTGCAACAGGAAGTAACGTACCAGCGCAGGTGCTTCTGGGGAATGAAGTGCTGAACTTGCAGGCTGTCCCACTAGAGCGCATCTGTGAAGATGTGGAATGTGGTCAGCGACCAGTATGATTTAAACACGATATGCCACAGCATATGAAAATTGTAAATTCCTAGGGAATAGCTCCACTACTATATACTTATGCCATTAAGGTTATTGATATAATAATAGGTGATCAGAAGCATATCTATATGGCACTACATATATGTGGGGAAGATTATGAAATAAGAATGTTTGCTTCTGTAACCGGGAACTGGGTCTGATTTTGAATTAACTAGACAGGGCGTATTTGATTTTTATTATGAAACAGGGAAGCTGTCAGCCTGATGTCATAATTACTGACATTTGTCATTGGCGTGCGTCTCATGGAGAGCTAGACGGCATAGGTGAAAAGAAGCATTCTAATGTAGGCCTACCTGGACTTGTGCAAATGTTATTAAAGTACGATTTCATTTAATTTTCTTAAGGACAACTGTATCTGTCTGTTTACACTGTCGGCGATCCGCTGCCAACAATCCTTTCTACGGTGTCTCTCTTTGATTTTGTACTTTTGAATTCTTCGTATTTCCCCATAGTACTTCTCTGTTACATTGCAGTGAAACACTGGTTGTGCCCCAACCCTTGTAAAAAATAGTATAACAAAGTATATTAATAATGTGCCACAACTAAAATTACAAAGTGGGATAAAAATATATTTTCTATGAGTGTATTTTTTTCCAACTCATTTGGTATACTGTGTGTTTAGTGTAATATAAATGTAAATGTGCTTTAGTGTACTTCGGCATAACTGAACTAAAATATACTTGTTTATTAGTACAGTTCGTTGTGTTTTGTGTATCTTTTAAAAAGTATCTCAACGAAAAGTATCTCAACAAAAATGTGCTTTAGTGTACTTAAGCGTACTTGAACTGAAGTGTACTTGTTTGTAAATGCAGTTTGTTGTGCATTTTTTGTATATTTTTCAAAGATATATTTTTAAATTATTAAAAAAATATTAAAGGATTTACCAGTCAAAAGACTGGACACACCTACCCATAGAAATGGTTATTTGTACTATTCTCTGAATTTCAGAAGAATTATAAAAGACATCAAAACTATGAAATAACCAAAAAAGTATTAAGCAAAATAAAAGCTATTTGTTGAGGGCAGCTCTATGGGTTGGAATTCCGAAGGCTGCTGGTTCAAATTCCTGATCCAAAGTGATCCCACTGCAGGGCCCCTGAGCAAGACGCTTAACCCCAGGGGCTCCATGGACTGAGGTGGCCTCCTGGGGTGCATTTCCAGTTGTCCGGAAGGAGATCCTGCATGTACGCTGAGCACGCATTGGCGGCTTTTCCTTTACCCTCTGGTCAAACTTCAAAACCTTTTATAATGGGTTTAGTTTAAGAAAGTGGGCCCGGTCATATGACATGACACTATCACTCTCCATTGAAGGGGCTTACGGTTTCCAAACTTTTTACTGGTACTGTTTTTAAGAATTATGCTTGATTTTTCACAATATATTAACTCTGAGTATTCTTACTTCACTTCACCATCTCTAACCCTAACCCTGAGGGTACGTCCGCACTAATGCGTTTTCGTTTAGTAAGGCAAAATGTTTCTTCCGATTTAGCCTTCCGTACGCACTACCGCGGATGTTTTTCCCAGAAGTGGGAGAAATAATTCAGCGCTATCCGTCAACCAATCTTTCTGTAAACGCTTTAGTGCCATCACTAATAAAGGTAAAAAAATAAATTGTTACGTCTGTATTAATGAGAAGAGAGTGAGACGTGTAGTGACTACATTTCTGGATCATTGTGTTGTTGCTGTGATGGTTCATTTTATGTAGTCCAGTACCGTGATATTTCGCTTTTGTTAAATAAAATACGTGCATTTACTTTAAACACATGGTTGTATGTGAGATTGACTGTTGATTTAATCTTTTATTAAAAGATCTATTAGTAATCAAAGTCAAAATAAATTATTCAAAATATATACTTCGCCACTTATAGGCTTATAAAAAAGTTGGACAAAACGTGCAGACGACACATTGTGGTCAAGGTACAACAAGTAAATTAAAGTCCACCACTTGTAAACGTATATTATCAAAATGTGCAAATAAAAAAGTTTTATATATATATATACACACACACACATACATACATACATTAAACACCCACTCATATGCAAACAAAAACAAAGTGGACGTTTGCGGTTCGTGTTATATCACAGCTGAGAGAGATGCATGGAGGTGATACAGAAATTCAAATTCGCTATTTACTATTTCATATCAAAGTAGAAAGCACCGTGCTTATTAAAGACAAATGTGATGGAAAATGTACACAAATCATCATCATCTCCTCCGTTAGTTCAGATCCTTACCCGCAAAGAACTGAGTAAGACAGTTGTAGCGAAGGTCCTGCAATTTGGAGGTTTGGTTTCCTTTGATGGAACTAATTATTGACTGAATCTGACTTGTTTTTACACAGATCTCAACAATCCTAGAATGTGAGAACATAAGAAATTTACAAACGAGAGGGATGACAGCTCTTTTTCACCCTCCAAAAGAGAAGGTTATGGTTGATGAATATATATGTTTAGTATTGAAAGTAGGCTAACCACCTAATCCATGTCAGGGGAGACACTATGAGCTAGGACAGGATTTGCAAACTACTATTTCAAAAGAAAAGACCTGGATCATACTTTAGCACTGAGTTCTTGCTGCGTGCTGATTGGTCAGTCTCCTATAATCATGCATGTGTCAATAATGTTAATGTGAAACAGCTGAATGGGTCTTTCAATCAAGGAAACAAACAAGTAAAAACACAAGAACAACTGAACTTATTAGCTAAACACAGGAACCTTTCAGTTTTAAAGACGTCTGTAAAACTTGAAGTAGCTTATAGTGCCTCGTGACATGGATTTGGTGGTCACCCTAATTGAAACGTATATGAACTGCAGTTGTAGTGTTACTCTCATGGTTTGTTGTACTTTCATTGAAGCTTCCAGTCAAATGTAGGTGGTAAAGGAAGTGTTTTTTGGATTAATATAGTTGCCAAATGCGGTGTACACATGAAAAGGGGTAGAAGCAATTAAGATTCCTTCTGCATCACCATTACGCAGTAGTTCCTTCAGTGATGTCCACCGTTCAGCTGTGGCATCAAAATCAGCAGAAAGAGTAAGAACATGCAGGTGATTCAAGTAAAAAAATAACTATCCAGGACACTATACCAAATTGAAGTGACATTGGGGCAATCACAGTTCACATCCTGTTCACCCAAAATTGTATGCTGTAGTGTTTGGGGCAGACCAGCCATACTGAAGGAGTGAGTTCCGAAAAAAACGTTTGATCATTTTTCAAGAACAGTAATGTCCACTTTTGCTCAAGAATTGGCTGTTGTGATTTTCAGAAAAGAAAGTTCTTTGGATCCTGAAAAGGTTAATGCACTCATCAGTATGTATGAATATGTTAGAGGAAAACGTCTGTATTTTTCATTACACACTTTATGAAAATGTACTTCCCATTGTCTTGTAAATGTTTACTATAAGCCTGTTTATTATCTTATTGTTGATCAAAATAAAGAAAAACATTGCATGCTTAAATGATCTGTTTGGACTGTAAAATCCTAATGATGCAAAAATGTGTTCATTAGAAGTTTTGAAATAAATAATTGTAAATGAGGGGAAAACAATTTTGATAATTCTGAACTTTAAATTTAAACCAGTTAAATATGTAATTTATGAGGGATAGTTTTTCTAAATGAATCAGTTCATTCAGATCCTGAATCCTTAGATTCAACTCCACAACTGGTCATTAACAATCTTTTGGCACAGATCACGTATTATAAAGCCTTAATTTTTATTGAGAGTTGTTTCAAAATCATTGCTGATTACTTCTGTACCAATTACCATTTTGTTTTCCAGACTCAGTGGTAACAATTTCCTGGTATATCTCCATCAGAAATCAGGACCACCTTAAGACGCAACAATGAAGCCAGCTGTAAGGGAGCACAATGAAGCCTGGTGCTGATAAAGATGCCTGTTTGACTGAGTGAGACAGTGTGTAGCTGGATGAGGAGGGACATCAGGCAGGGATGACACACAGAAATTAAATAAAAGACAAAAAAACAAAAATTGAGATTAAGGTACAGTGGGGCAAAAAAGTATTTAGTCAGCCACCGATTGTGCAAGTTCTCCCACTTAAAATGATGACAGAGGTCAG
>JAODUD010000062.1:11921795-11945458 GCA_026784285.1 Stomatorhinus walkeri | reverse complement strand
CTTATCAACAATGTATTTTCGTTTGTCTATTTTAGAGGGCCTACATTCTTTGATCCTCTGCCTACAAGGGCCCCTGATCCTATAGGGCCTCTGATGGAAACATGGAGGGAGAGCGTTTGGCTGCCAAGGGCCCTAGAATTGTGGTGGTTGTGGTGCCCAGGGGCCCACACAACCCATAATCCGTCCCTGCATTTCCTATAATACTGACTTGTCTGTGAGACCTAACAGAGACTCCGTCTCTGGAAGGGCCACACAGTGGGAAGTGGACAGCTACTTCCCTCAGAGTCTTCATGTATAGTCAGGCCATGTAATGATGCAAACATAAACATATTATATACAAAAAATGCTAAGTTATATTAGTGTTAGGATGGATTAGAGAGCAGACCTTATGCGGTCATGTGAGGAAGATTTAGGCAATCTTACTTCTGTAATGAGTTTGCAGCTATTGCTGTTCCTCCTTTGGCCCAAGAGGCTGTATCGGGGTTTGATGGTTTTGCGTTGACATCTCCTAGGTCCGTCCATTAAAACCACACTGCATGTGTCACCTTCACATGGTGTGAGGCGTTTCTGCTGACATTCTGTGACTATTGATTCCGGCTGGTTTCCAGCTAGTTTTTGATACCCTTTGAACATAATTAACAATTTGCTTTTAAAGTACTCACTTTCTAAAAGGTGTCCTTGCTGCAGAATGTTGACGTCTGTTCACACGGCCCGTCCCCGATGCTTCAGCCCTGCCTGTTGCTTCTCTGGCTCACTGTCCACCTGTCATTACAGAAAATCATCGGTGTGTACAAGCCCAAGAACGAGGAGCCGTACGGACAGCTGAACCCCAAGTGGACCAAGTGGCTGCAGAAGCTTTGCTGCCCTTGTTGTTTTGGGAGGGACTGTCTAGTGCTGAACCAGGGCTACCTGTCCGAGGCTGGGGCCAGCCTGGTGGACCAAAAGCTTGAGCTTAACATTGTGCCCAAAACCAAGGTACAGCATGGAGGGGAGTTTGCCTGTGAGATTGGTGCAGGTGACCACGCCAACCATCAGTCCCTGTGACCTTTGTACCCTGCAGGTGGTCTACCTGGCAAGCGAGACCTTCAACTACAGTGCCATCGACAGAGTCAAGTCCCGGGGTAAGAAACTGGCCCTGGAGAAGGTGCCAAAGGTTGGCCAGCGATTCCACCGGATAGGTCTCCCCCCCAAAGTAAGGACACAGGCCTAGCTGGACCCAAATCTAAGAGAATTTCTGTGATTTCCATTTCGGTTTACACTGCACAGTGCTTATGGCTGGTGTGTGTTGTGCTGGTGCGTTCTACAGGTAGGGTCATTTCAGTTGTTTGTAGAAGGGTACAAAGATGCCGACTTCTGGCTGCGGCGATTCGAGGCAGAACCACTCCCAGAGAACACTAATCGACAGCTCCAGCTGCAGTTTGAGAGGCTGGTGGTTTTAGATTACATCATCAGAAACACAGGTACGGGGGCAGTGTGTCCTTGAGTGCGGGGGCAGGGGGGTGAGGGGAGGGTCAAGCTGTGCATAGATCACATACGAGGTAAAACTTATCTTTGTGTTAAACATCACACTTTTGTGTTCCTGACAGATCGAGGGAATGACAACTGGCTGTTAAAATATGACTGTCCCATGGACACTGGGGGAGCTAGAGTAAGTTGTTTGGGGGGGATCTAACCTGTAATGATGAAGCAAACTCAGAATTGAAGGTCTTATGACTCCTGTCATGGAGACTGAGTCAGACTGTACTGTGGAAAGTGCATGTGTGACTTGATGTTGTAACGGATCTTCCTTAGGCTACAGTGTAATGGGTTTTTCATGGGTTGCAAAGTGTCTGTGTTGGCAGAGGACCTGGGAACCTCCCTTCCTCTTTTGGCCCCTGCCATGGATCCTTCCTCTCTCTCCCTGGCCAGGATACTGACTGGGTTCTCGTGAAGGAGCCTATCATTAAGCTAGCAGCTATAGACAACGGTCTGGCCTTCCCTCTCAAGCATCCCGACTCGTGGAGAGCCTGTAAGTACAGACACCCTTCTGAACCGTCTGGATTAAGTGCTGTCGCTCCTTGAGCAGCTCTTTGTTTTCAGCCACGTCAGCTGCCTTGTTGCCTACACTAGGGATGGAATTTTAAATCCTGCACCCGCAATATTTTGTCCCAGTCCCTCCTGCTGCTGCAGAACTTTTGTCAAATTTTGTCCTACTCCCGCCCACAATGGAAATGTATGTTTCGATGACTGTGCTTATTTTCAGATTAAGATGAGACAAACCTGTAGCCACAACAAATAGGCTATATTCAACGTTTAACAGTAAAAACAGCTTTCATATAAAAGTAGGCTAGTCATACATATAGGCATGTGTTTGCAAAAACGGGTCGTAGATATGCACAAATATCCCTGCATCATACACTTTATTCTATACAGACACTCCTCTACTTACGAACTTTCAGACATACAAACGAAGAGGACTGTAAGTCCAAGTTGTGTTCCCGTGTTTTGTCCGCAACATCAATTTTTTTTCTGCACGGCAGTTTCCCCTAGTACGACTTCTGCCCGCTACTCCCGCCGCGCAGCAGCGTAGTGTGCGTACTCCCAGCATCCTAGTGCTTTGTACTTACGTATACCATTAAAATGATGTTGAATAACGACTTGCAAACATTTCAAGTTACAAACGGCCGTTCGGAACGCAACTCATTTGTAAGTGGAGGAGTGTCTGTAATTGTATTATTATTATTATTTAAGATACTCATTTTTTAAACGTTTTTTTTGCTGGCTCTGCCACCATTAGCCAGGTGCTCATTAGTGTAATGAGGTACTTTCAAAATGTTAACATTCTTCTGAAAGTTCTGGAAGAGGCTGGCTGTGTACAACCAAATTAGGCATCGAAGCCAATTATTATTATTTTTTTTTAATTCGGTGAGATTTTCCATATAACTCTTTGTTCGTGAACAGGAATTACTGTTTGATAAAATAACAAGCGTACAGTATTTGAGCAATATTAATTAATTTATTTATTTTTGTGGCCTACCACAAATCATTTCTATTCTCAGGCTTCTGCAGACATATCGGTCACTTCCTGCCCACTCACGCATTCAGAAATGAAAATTTGTCACCCGCCGCACTGTATTGCTGCACGTCCCAAGGGGATGCAGACCTCTAGCCTACACTATGCCTGATCGTGCTGCATACACCCCTTTGAAAGGCAGTGAAGGCTTCAAAACGTGAACAGTTTCATATTGGTGCTGGCATTTAGAGGAAGAACACCTTCTCTGCCAACAGATCCATTTTACTGGGCCTGGTTGGCACAAGCAAAGGTACCCTTTTCACAAGAAATCAAGGAGCTCGTCTTACCCAAGCTGTCTGATCCTAATTTTATTAAGGACCTAGAGGAAGACTTGTATGAGCTATTCAAGGTGAGCAGTGTTTTTTATGTCATTTATAGATGCAGGTAGTCCTGTTTTCCACTCCTTGAACTTTATTGACTTTGCACGCTCTCTCTTGTACTCTCTTGTTCTCTGTCTCCCTCGCTTCACAGAAGGACCCAGGCTTCGACCGGGGACAGTTCCATAAGCAGGCTGCGGTTATGCGAGGACAGGTGAGGCACCGGCTGTGCTCGCCGGTGGGCTTCTGTGTCTGCGTTGTGGGTTGTGAGTTTGAAACTCGCTTCGTGCTGTCCTCTGTTCCAGATCCTCAACCTAAGTCAGGCACTCAAGGATGGCAAGACCCCCCTGCAGCTGGTGCAGATGCCGCCGGTCATTGTGGAGACAGCACGGGCGCCGCAGCGAGCGAACAGCGAATCCTACACCCAGAGCTTCCAGAGCCGCCGGCCCTTTTTCACCTGGTGGTAGAGCAGCGAGGGCCGGGGCAGGAGTGTGGGCAAGCCCCCCCATCTTAGCCTCCTGGGAGGGAAACAGTGAGGCATTTAACAGGGAAGCCTCCCTTCTCCCCTCAGCTGGCATCCTGACGGACAGCGTGTCAGACCGATTGACCTTCTTACGCTCTTTTCTGTGCCTTCTGCTGTCTATTAGTGGGAGGGGGCGACTCTGAGGAATGTCCTCCTCCGAGGTTTATGTTTTCATTCCACCTCCTCTCGCCGCACACACATCTCGCCCTGCTCTGCGTTGTACACGACACGTTTACATCCTCAACCTCCTGGGCAGCTAAGCTGCATGTCTAGCATCAGGCTTTTTCCAGAAGGAAATGGGGAGGGTTTTGGAAAGGGGGGGGGTACATCAGGAATGGCGAACCTTGTGGAGGAGAGCCCAGCAGAGTCTCCAGATGCCAATCACCTTGATGTCCACTGCTAGGTTCCTGCCTTCAGTGCCAGTGGAGCCGTCAGCCTGTCCCATCCAGCCTTTTAATAGATTGGTGACAGACATGGCTGTGAGGTCCTGACAGGAGCCGATCGACAGTTTTTAGCCTGCTTTTAATGGCATACAAGGTACTATGTAATGTCTGTGAACTACACAACTGCAGATCCTAGACTTATTGGTTATTGTTGTTATAGCAGATACAACAACTGAGAGTTGTTTAAAAAAGTTCTAGCTTTATTTTAGATGATTATGGGGGTTTATCTGAAAGTCAGTCATTGGCTAATTCTGTATGACCACATCACTACTCTCCGGATGCTAGCTAGGTAGCAGTTTGGGCTAGGAACCACAGCCTGCTTTCTCCGAAGGATTTAACTGCGAAGACCAAAACTGCAAGGCTTCAATCAGAAACGCCTTCAGGTGTCAGTGAGCTGTTCGTGTTCCCTTTATACTCCGTTTCCGAAACATTTGCCTTTATGAATCGTCGCTGCGCTTGTAGCTAACGTGGCATGTGGGACCAGAGGCCCGGAACCACAAGCACCCCCGTCGCTGCCAGCTACCCTGCGCCTGTTTCTGCTGGGGGGCCTCTACTATCACTAACAGCCTGCATGCCTGCCTTCTGCTTCCCTTGTGAGATGCGGTGCCACATGCTGGGACCTACGGCGGGTCCCCGGGCTTAATGAGGGTGGCTGCCACCATTGTGTCACATGGCCTTGTGCTGTTCAAGGCAAATGTGTTTGAGGGTCTTTGCTGGGGTGGGGCGGCACGGAATGGGTGGTGGTGTTCCTGCAGTGAATTTACTTTCCCGGATCTGCTTCTCATGGACTGTGAGCAAAGGACAGAGCATGTGCATGTACTCAGTGATGTAAGGCAGCACTGGGGATTGTGGGTTTCCAGCAAATGTACAATACTGGGCTGAAAATGCGCTTCTGTAAGCGGAATAGTTCGTTTTGAGGGGGGGGGGGGGTGATCTCCCTTATCTCCAGATGAAAGTGCACAGTTTGGGCAAATGGAGAGCATTTTGTACCCATATTTACTGCTGTAGCTACCAAAACTGACCTACATGTATTCTGACAATGCACTGTATAATTTAATGTAATATATTAAATGAAAAATATGTTTAAAGTATGGAATACACCGAGGAGGACCTCTCTGACTCCTGACTTGTGTCTTATCTTACTGGGGGGCATTTAAATGGAAATTTCCTCAGTTTTCCACCTTTGAGCTGGAGCTCTGCTTTGACTGCGTATGTATCATTTCTTAACCAATCATAGCTCATTCCAGTTTAACAAAGGGGAGCTGTAGGCCAAGGTTCCAGTAGGTTACAGTCATATTCCAAAGATAAGCAGGAACAGGCCTGTGCTGGCTTTCTGGCATAGTGAGCATGGGCTTGTGGTCTGTCAAAATGTATTATTAGGACCCCCCCTACTTGGCACATTTCATCATGGGGGATCAACCCTCCCCACTTTATAAGCAAAATTCAGCCAGGAAATATATGTAATTTCAGTTTAACCCAGGGGATATTTCCACAGTACAGTGGAACCTTGGAACTTGAATGCCTCTTAACTTGACCTTCTTGAGCGTCGAGCAAGTATATTGATTTTTTTCGACTTGTACCTCGACTGAATTCTTGGAACTTGACTGTTTCTGCTTTAGCTTGAATGGGTCAAGACACGTCTTATCATTAGATAGCTAGATAGAAAGGCAATCATTTGGCGGTCTGGAACGGGTTAAATTCATTTATATTATTTCTTATGGGGACATGCGACTTGGACCTTGACCAAATCGCAACTTGACAGCCTTGTGGAACAAATAAAATACGTGTTCCAAGGTACCACTGCAGTTTATTTTTTCAGCCACTAGAGGGACATGTGACATTAAGAGCATCTATAAATGTGTGCCCATTGCTAAAGGCAACATTGTAAAACTCAAAACAAGGATTTTTGAAAAATAAGACTACAAGCCCAGCTGAGAATCATCCCATGGAAGTACACACTGTGAACTTCTGAGTTTGTTTTAGATGATTTCTCTGTGATTACACTCATTTGACTTACAGTCCAAGCCTCAATGAAGAAACCGAAAAGATGAAATAATACAGAACACTCACATAACATAATTACACATTAATAACAGAATTTGAATGTAGTCAAAAACATCCAACTTCTTGTGTTTTTGGACAAAAACCTGGGGCAGCAGCAAATGCCATGCCTTGTACACATGAAATTATAAAATGTACATATAAAGCTGTGTTTCTGAGAAAAGCCTAACCTTCTCCAGCCCCTTCTGTCTCAATGTCCTTCATCTGGGATTCCAGCTGATTAACACTTACATGTGACCCACCCATGACAGGAGTTAAGGATACAACCAATCTAGCTAACTGTGCCCATGGGAAATCACAGCCTAGAGGAAGTCTCTAATGGCTCCTTACATATCCTGCTCAAGTCAAATCTTAGTGCTATAACATAGCAAAAGAGCTCTCTTCCACAATACCTCCAAAATATCTATTGTACTGGAGAGAAAAAAATGGTACCAGTCGTACTATAGTCTCTCAGTTTGAGGACATTCTGGGTCAGCTGACCCAGGTAGCCAATCAGGGAATCAGGGTAGGATAAGGTGAGTGCAACAGTCTTGGTTTCTGCTCCTGCCCTGATTGGTGGTTCCAGCTTGGTGCCAAAGTG
Organism: Stomatorhinus walkeri; assembly: GCA_026784285.1. Classification (NCBI taxonomy): domain Eukaryota; kingdom Metazoa; phylum Chordata; class Actinopteri; order Osteoglossiformes; family Mormyridae; genus Stomatorhinus; species Stomatorhinus walkeri. The sequence goes on along the minus strand of JAODUD010000062.1, from coordinate 11,938,482 downwards.
AAGCCTCCAGCAGCTCTGACCCTGAGTCTCCTTCAGTCTCTGATGTGCCCTCATCATTGGTAGCACCCCCACAGCTGGCTGCCTGCCCCATCTCCTCATCCTCCTCTTCGTCTGACCTGCTTGCTGACCCCTCATCAATCCTGCAGATGCAGACCATTAGATAATATTACAACAACATTCTGGAGCTTCTTAGATGTTACTAGATGAAAGTAAAAGCAAGAAACGACCAATCTGAGACATTTCTCCACTACTGTGCAAAGTGTTAAGCCTTGTCCTAGGCTTGGTATCTCTGTGGCATGACTAGTGCTCCTCTTACCTGAGGTGACCAAATGCATGAAGCCACCTGGACACGGCACAGTGGGGCTCCTCCACCTTCAGCCTCCTCTTGCAACTGTGTACCCGGAGCCCCCAGAGAGCACTGGCCAGCTCTGGCCGGCTGCAGAGGCTCCACACAAGCCGAGCACGCCTCTCCGCATCCCGGTCACCCGATGTGTGGAACAGCTGTTGGAGCTGCCGTAGGTCAACCCCTCGGAAGATGTTCCCCGATCCGGCCTTGCGGCACCGCCGATGGGCTGCAGGCCAAGACTGGGAGGGGCCAGTGACGGCACCCGGCTTTACAGAGACCTTCATCTTGCACTGACTTCTGCTCTGTTGCTGAGATTCTTTTCACCCTCCACAAAGGGACTCAACTTCTGGCCCTGCAATCAAATAACAGATCAACAACTCATGATGAAAGATTTATCCTTGCTAAGCCGGCAGAGGCACAGCAGTATCTCAAACGGAGCCAGGACGGTCCAGCTCCTTTCCTTGAAATTGTAGTACAGTTTATGTGTTATCATCCGCCCAAATGCGAGGGAGAGGGACTCTTTTTTTGAGCTCATTATTAAGCAATTAAGAAAGTATCTATAATATCACGCCAAGAACAGTAAAATTTAAATTCTCAGAAAACGGTAATGTAAAAATAAAATATCTTAGAAATGACCGGTCTGTTTATCTAGCATTAACTTGCGTTTTCACTTTTCATGGACATTTTGTTATATTTTGTCAAGCTTAAAGACTGTAATAGTCATTAAAACCATCAACATCACGCAGATACACTCATGCTTAATGCTGCACAGCAAAGCGAGACCAGACAGAACAGCGTTGGCCTATTCCATATTCAAATAGTAATTTTAACACACAAATGTTGGGCATCGCTGAAACGTGAAACACACATCGAGATAAGTATTTTCTCACCTTTAGCTGCCGGAAAAATGCGCTTAAATGTTCTCTGCACAGTATGATATGTTTTTACAAAGCCACTCCGCTACAGACTGTTCCGAACGACTTGTACAAACTGCATGGAGTTTCATATTTTTGTTTTAACTGTTGCTACGTAACCAATAATAGATAGGCACTGCCATAATCCCCGCCTACATTCGTAGATTGATGTTGGTCTGACCTATCATAATTGCCGGGAGGCGTTGCCTCAGAAATGGGACAGCTAGGCCAAGTAGTTTATAAACATGCGGTCCGTTGACGTCAATGGTCGGAGCCCCGAGGACTGGTTTCGCTAATTAATCACGCTTGGTATTCCGAACCCGCTAGTGTGATGCACAGCAATAAGAATGCGTGCATGCTATGGGATTATGCTTTTTCTTTTCTATTTTTCAGTTCCTGCCAGCCTGACGTGGGTTTTAAAACTGAGTTGTCTGTGTTGTGCCATAGCCTATAGTCTTGATATTTTGATTAAAATGATTCACGTGTAGTAAAGTACACACTTATTGTCTCATGGTAAATAGCACAAACAAGTTTTGGGATAAATGTACAGGTCGTGTTCTATGTACGAGAAAAGTAGGAAATATATACATGTAGTATGTATTCTCAGTGGGTTCTAATTTATTTTTGTGATCTAGGTTCTATCTTAAATTTTTCTTAAGATTTTGTTTGTTTATTTTTGAAATTTGTCGGAAAATGTAGATTCCAAATTGGCATGTTTAAATGCGAGTTAGACTTACTATCACACCCAACCCCCAGGAATTAGGTACTATTTAGTTGTAGGGCACATGCACAGAGAACCATAGCATTCACTGTGCATTAAATCTGACATAAATATGTCTTTATTTTGCGAGGGCGTCACGGTTTGTTAGTAATGCCATCAAATATGAGATGCACGTCAAGCAGTCAAACCGAGTTTCCTGTCACTCCTGTGTGCCTTCGGGTGGGGTCACTGCTGGGTTTTGTAATATGCTGTTTTGGTTTTGTATGGACTGTTTTTTTTTTTAAACCATCAGGCTTTGAAGTATTGCATGTTGGGAAAGCTTTGCAAATAGCTTGGTATTGCAGAAACACGTTCACTTTGCCTAACGTTTTCTGTCACACGAAGGGGAACTCCATTGCTGTTTGTGTCTCTATAATACAGAATCGATTTAATAATCTGGCTGCTTTTTACACAATTGTCTAATATAGTTTATTATAACAAAAATACACAAGTGGCCAAAACTGTGAAAAATAACCTTGCATTTTTTGGCATTATATTTTAAAAATTTCTATAGGAAACTGGAGCAACAGTTGAAAGTCTGCAATCTTGAAAGATTGTGTTTCTGTAGTTTTTGGCAGCTAGTGTACTGAGTTGTTGATCTGTGTAAATTTCTTAAAAATTGGTAAATGGTCAAAATAAAATAAAGACATTGGTCTTGTTCTTTCCTTGCACTTACATTCTTTAAATTGTGAAAATGATGTTTTTTGTTCCTTTATAAAGAATCCCTGTCATTAGAAATCTGTGTTTATTTGTGGAGTTATTGACCTGGGATTAATGTTTAAACTGTAGAGAGCGGAGCAACGGCTACTGGGGCTGATTCCAGCTGACAGTCTCTCACAAATGCAGACAGACAGAGCAGGAGGATGGAAGAGGAGGAGGAGGAAAAGGCTTTGGGTTTCAGACCGCCCCCCAGCTTCCCTCCTCCCTGTGCGAGAAGTGGACGAGAGGGAAGGGTCTTTCTAAAGCTGCGGCTGAGGAAACGGAAGAGACGAGAAAGAGAAAAGTCGCCCCAAAGCCTTCATTTCTTTCGGTCGTTGCTGTTTGGAGAGCAGCCTAGTGCCCCATGGGAAGAGGAGCATCAGGAGAGCACAAAGGCATGCCCCCCCAGCCACCACAGGTCGGGAAGAGATATTTGGAGTTCTTCAAGAGCTTCTATGGGGTGCTGAGAGTGCTGCAGATCCTACTGGGCGTCGCGCTGTGGGCCACCATCGCCGCCAACAAGTACGAAGGCGCCATCCACTTTGTGCTCTTCGTGGCTGTGCTCTTCTGGCTCCTGACGCTAGCCCTGTTTTTCCTCACGCTGCTGGGCAAGCAAGACCTGGTGCCCCTGGTGGGAGGGGAGCGCTGGCTGGTCACCAACGCGCTGCACGATCTGGTGGCCACGCTGCTCTACCTGGCTGCCATTGGAATCATGATCTCCAAGACGCAGGAGAAGACTTTCTGCACTCTGGAACACTACCAGCACTCCTGTCCTTACTGGGTGTACCTCACCGCCTCCGTCTTCTGCTGTCTGTGTGCTGCCGCTTATCTGCTGTCAGCCGTCTACGGCTGGTGCAGGAAGTGCCTGGGCGAGCAGACTGTGGTCTGAACTCCTAAATCAAGCACACAGGATGGGGGGAGGGGTGCCGCTGGCCTACCCTGAAAACCTGACACGAATAAAGGGACGGAAAGAAGACATTGTGTATAGCCTTTTACAGCTGGCCTCTGGAGATAGGGGAGAGCAGATCTTTGCAGGGCAGACTCTACAGGTTAGTTGGCACTTCTGTAATATTTAAAGACATGTAAATTAATAGCACATACATTTCATACAACTTTTATTTTATGTTTATGGAAATTTTTGTTGTTTTTTTCTTTTTGGTAACACTACGAATTATACAATACTTTTAGAAGGGCTGTTAAAAAGTAATCAGTTACTAAAGCTGAAACGATGGCCATGTAAGAACAAAGTGAATTTGTCTGTCTTGTCAGCTGACCATCCTCATCTTGTGTTGGTTTTCTAACTCAAGGTGAGCTCATGGCCCTAGAGGGTGATGTCATCATTTTGTAAATGTTTGTCTGACTGTGTTTATGAGGAGAAATAGCATGCTTGTAAGCCTAATCATGAAATAACACTATGCTTCGTTGGATGTGTCAGTGGTTATTTTGTATTTAAGAGTGTTTTCTAATGTAAATGTAGGACAAGTACTACAATAAAATATGTTACTGCACTTATGCTGCCTTCTGACTTTTTGCTATAGTATTTTTCCCTCAGCAGAATCGGTAAATGCAGAGCGTGTCTGGACAATGTCCTGCAAAGAAACATGCGGAGAACACGGTCCTTAAATTATCCCCTTCACATTTGGCCATTTCAGGCTGCATACTGGTCCCACATCCACTAGAGGGCGTCTTCTCACTGCTTCAGACCAAGAGTCAAAACAAAGTGTTCTGTTGGAGCATGACATGTGTGAATACTCTATCCTCTCAATACAGAATTTTAGGAGGAATATGCTTCTCTTCCCTGTGTATGAAGCATGGCAAAGCAGCCTGGCTCCCCAGCTGTGGACACCATCTTGTCCCATTACAAACACCTCATTACACCCAAGAACTACTTCTGGATTCCCTGCAGACCTCTGTGGCACCTTAAACCTGTCATTTCAGACCCCAAATGGGTCTGTTAAGCTAATGTTCAACAGAAACATCACATGTACATCGATAAAACATTTTTGAGGTGCAGTTTTTCCTCAGAGAAATTATAAAGATAATTTTAAACAGCTGATGATTTTGAATTTGCCAGTATTTGATGTCCTGTAAATGTGTGTATAATAAACATCATGTAAATGTGTGTATGATAAACATCATTTAAATATGTGTGTAATATCATATGTGTATAATAACATAATGTGAACAAAAATATCCATCTGCAATGTTAAGATCATTTTTGAAACCCCTGAAAAAACAGGAATGCCATTTCACAAACTGCATCCTATATGGCCTTGTGTTTAACGTAGTTCCAGTTTACAGAGTAGTGATCATTAGATGTCCCCTGGCTCCCAAAGAGAGCCATAGTCAGGTAGAGCCGGTGTCCCTTCTCTTCTGTTGTTGGCTGTCGCTACCGGCAGCATGGTCCTGCCCATTTCTCACTGGATTCCTCTGGCTCTTGATGTCCAATGCCTTCTGTCAGTTCATGGGAGTTTTACTTGCACAGAAATATTCTGAGGACATAAGGAAAAATGATTGGTTCAGAGAGATAATCAATCAGATTGTAGAGGAAGTGGAGGAGATGGGACTAACCAATAAGATATATTGGGCCTGTCTCCTCTAGTTGCTTAGACCAAAATCCTGTACAGTCTGATTGGTTAGCTCTCGGAACCAATAATTTTTCGTTCCTCCCTCAGAACATTTTTGTGATTTTTGTGTTAGTAAAACTCCTGCAAGCCTTCTGTCAACATCAATGTGTGAGATGCTGTCTAGCAGTCTTTGGGGCCCACTGATGACACTGACCTGCTCGTCAGTCACATATAGTGTTCCATCTACGGTATTTGCTGGTTAAAATGGTTTGCTTGTTTTTGAGTTGATATTCAGTGCTTATGGTTTGCCAAGAAGCTATTGGAGCCACATTTGGAAGGGACCAAAATAAGTTAACTGCATACCGTTGTAATAATGTTACTAAGCAACATGATGGGAGATTTCAGCATGTCTTCAGGGCTTCGCAGAAAGCTGGAGGAAATTGTAGGGTGGAGTATCAGCAGAATGATAAGGACTCAGGGAGTACTGCAGAAAGGACAGAAATTTACCGGGCAAACAATTGATGGGCACTGGTTTGGTGGCATTGCTGCATTCCTAAACATTTACTGCTAATAAAGCACAGGGCTGAAAACAGTTTTTTACTATGCAGGCCCTTTGACACCATGACGGCGATCTCTGTGAATGAATAACGTCTGTGTTTCTACAGGAGTGATTCAGAAACTCAGAATGATCCATGAGGACATGGAAACCATAAATCATTAAAAAATGTTTGAATGAAGCATTTATTAAAACTGACCGAGGAATATGCATATTTTAAGGCCTTATTGAACACATGATGCATGTGTTTGTATGTGTGGATGCCCTTAATGTGCTCATTAAGTGTTCAGTCTGCTGATATCCAGGATCTTATGGGAGAATGCTTTATGTCATCTCTATCCAAATAAAATCACATATGTGGACTTTTTAATGATTGTGACTTATAACTATAGATGGAATAAGCCCATTCACCTCTGTCTACTCATAGAATTTGGCATATAGTTGACCAATGACAAGATGTTTTAAGAAATCTTCTGTTTAACTAGTTTATTTATATTTGTAATGGTTAACATTTGTATTCATCCATCCATTTTCTGTAATCACTTTCCCGATAAAAATACTATACACAAACGTTCCTCGTCAATAGAATACAAAAATTCACAAGTTTCCTATACAAGAGGCTCAAACCCTGGTCCCAGAGGTGTAAGGCAACGGGGCTAACCACTGTACCACCATGATATACCCACATTTGTCTTCGTGAGGGTCATTTGTATGGATTGCTTCATATAACCAATTGTAATAACTTGTCATCGATGGCTTAACAGCTAGCTAACTAACATAATTGACAGAATATAAAGCATGATGAATTTGTATCTTGATGACACCGACATATTTGCCTCATTGACAATAATCCCTCACCATTTAAAACATTAGACCATTCACTAACCACTTTCAAAGGTGGAAAGTTCAGGTTCAAGGTCCAAGATTGAGTGTACACAGTCACAAAGGACTCAACAAGTTGGTTGAAACACAATCTTGGTCTAAATTTGTACTTTCTGAACCTGAATTTTCCACCTGTGGTGTTATGAAATGCATTTTTCAAAACATAATGGATTTTTGGAAGTGCATGTTTTTTATTGGGCTGCAACGATATACAACTGTTCTGTGACATATACTTCATTGTTTTCCCATTCTCCTTCTGCCAGAGTCCCGTACAGCATGTGTGACTGAGAGCTGAATAGTCACGCAAAAGTGAAAAAATTTGTAGTCACTGTGGGGTCCATTCAGGTGTCTGGCTGCTGGGGGGCAGGATGACTTGCATCCCTTTCCTGCAGCTCCGTATGGGAACATTCACATGGTTGCCACAGATCCTGCTGTCAGATGTCACAAAAACACATAGCTTTCTGAGGGCCTGCAAACCACACTGTCTCTCCACAATGCTGAAGTGTACATTCCTCTGCGTGTTCGGAGAGTGCGGATGTGGGTGTGGAAATGGATGTAGGTACAGACTGCCCCCTGAGGTGAAATGACTTAAAGACATGTGGGCTCTTCTAGCGCTAATGTTCAACAGCTGCCTCTCACACCAGGGTGTCCCTTGAATGCTTCTGTCCACGTCCGTAAATTGACTGGCAGCAGGATACACAGGTTACACAAATGCCTGTTCTTGATGTGTGAAATTAAATTTGGAAAAATTATCTTCCAAAATGTGTGTGTGTGTGTGTGTGTTCATGTGGAGCAGAAGGGACACAGCCGCTGTTATTAGTGGTCAGACATCACGGGGCTAGCCACGTGTCTGCATGCCGATCTCTCAGACACACCCTCAGGGAGGTCTGGGGTCTGCATACTGCAGCCTTGTGTCAAGACACGATCAGCAGTTACAAAATCTTACAGCCTTCATATCAAACATATGTACTCGTTTATTTTCAAAAATGCAGCTTGTTGTCCCTGTGGACAGCACAGTCGTAAAAAATGTCTGACCATTGTGATGACAAATTCCTTCATGATATGGTTTTAAATTTTTAATCCAAGAGACTTTTTCCAGCTAACATGTAACTTTGTATTTTTCAGTTGAACCAGGTCAGTTTGAAACAAATATATTAATAGTGTTTTCAGACGCAGCATTAAAGCTGGTTCTCAGGGGAAGTGATGTCACTTCCTGTCTATTCCAGGCTGAATTGGTGCTCTGTTCTAGCCCTGTGTGGCAATGGGATATATATTGTGTGTGTGTGTTAGGCTATATATAGAGCTGTGGAAATACCAACGCTTTCTTTTTCAGCCAGCCCATAGCAGATGGTAACCATGTCATTAGCCATATCCGCTTATTGCCAAACAGTCTGATTTAAACAGGGCCTCTTTGTGCACAAAGAAGTGTTTCCCATTCATAGTATCCATAGAAGCAGCCATGCTATCTGTTTCTCTATCTCCATCAACGCTGCTCAACAACAGAGTGTAATTTTACCCAATTCCTTCTTCCCTGGGCTTCAAAGCAAACTAAGCCTTAGGGAGCGTTTTAATTAAATGCATACCGTTGAAGTCATTGATGACAGCTAGAGATTTTTTTCTGTAGTTCTGAAAATGAGCCATAAAGCACTACTATGCCACAACAGATACTTTACACTTAAAAGAAAATTAATGTATTATGGTCTGTCGTATTCAATTTTCATACAGTTCCTCAGAAACTGATATGGTTATAGTCAAACAAGACAGCAGATGTGACATTTTGAACTATTTGTCTATTTCTCATTTGTATACCCTCAATAATTTATGCTTGTTGAACTGGCGTAGATTTGGATATCATGAAAGTGCTCTCCTCTAATACGTGTAGACAGCAGAATCGCAGCTTTCCAGATGGTGTGATGAAGATGATGCACATATTGATGATGTGTAATCAGGGGCACATCTTGAGGGAAACACACACGGTGGCCTAGACACTGTCCCAATGTCTCTCTATCAACCATATTGTTTCTGCGTGGCCAATGGGGGTCATCTTGAACTGTTTGCAGACCCGGCTGTTTCCTAACACACACATCCTCTCAGTCACCATCATCAGAACATGAAAGAAGGGGAAAAAAAGAACATGAAAGAACACCTGTGGTTTTTATGTGCATTCCTGTCAGAGTACCATTTATGTGGTCACACTAGGGGGGTCCATAACACCTTTGCTACATTAAGAGGAGACTCCTAAAGACCACCAACAGGCCCGGCACCACGGGGGGGGGAGGGGGGGGGCGTAGGGAGGGTTTCGCTCCCTCAGAGGGATAATGCCGCTCCCTCTCTTAAAATAAGCCCTAATTGAACTTTTTAATAAAAAAAAATATATATTCATTTTTAAAAGACTAATATATAAGTTAGACCACTATAGTTAAAAATAAAGTCTACATACGTGTTGCTATGTTCTAGAAGACTAGATTTTCAAATCCAGGCACTTGATTGGTCAATTGGGTGAGCGGGAGCAAACTAATATAGAAAATGGATATCAGAAAATGGTTGGGGGAAAATGAACAATAGAGGATTGTGGATCAACCGGCACTGACAAAACAGCCAGTCAGAACAACACAGGAATGTCAACAGTGAAAACGACTTTGGTTGAATAGACACTATCGCTTACTGACAGTCCTTCTCAGCCTGCTAAAGGTAACGTTAGCATTCAGCTAGGAGACCTTGGCAACGACAGGCCAGCTCAGCCATTTCTTAAGCAATTCCCGAAGAAACAGCAGTTCAAAAACGATTGTCTTTTATCCACTTGGTACAAAGGGCGAGATTGGATGGAATATTCTGTTGAAGAATATTCATGTTGAAAATATGGAGGGAGCGACTCCGTGTTCACAACTTTGGGTTTTAGTGACTGGAAACATGATACAGACACGGCAAAAGGGTTTAACAGACATGCCAATAGTAAAGAACATCAAACATACGTGGCTTTTTGGAAAGAGTTGCGATGTTCTACAGGCAGTGAGATTTCATCTCTGGTTAATTCCGATCAGCTCCCTCGAAACCGCCTGTATGTCTCTGCCATTGTAGACATTTTTGAATTCCTTGTCTCAAATGAATTGCCATTGCGGGGGAGCAAGTGCTGATGTGAAAATTGAGGCTCTTGGAATACACAAGGCCATTACAGAACCAACCTTCAAATTCCTGGCCTGTGTCATGCACAGTTTTAAGTCTGATGGATCCAGCCAACAGGATGCTGCAGGCTGAACACGTCGACCTTATTACAGCAATTCAACTCATTAAAAGTGCTTGTGTTTGCACTGAAAATGTAAGACCTGACGAAGAATTTGCTAAATTGTGGACTGACAGTTTTGGTGATTGGCAGGTTCCTTCTCCTCCAAAACGACAGTACCGGGCACCCAAGGCGCTACAACAGTACGTGGTGGATAAACCTCTTGGTCAGGAAGAGCAGAACATTAAACAACAATGCGAAAGTCTGTTTTATGCCATTATCGACTCTATTTTGGGGGAGATCGTCGTGCGTTTAAGCGAACGCAATCATAAATACGTGGACAAGTGCATTAGATCTTGGTGGTGGGAATTTTCTGGATACCAGGAAAATTAAACCGTTAATGGATTTAACGCAAATCGAAATGGATGTCGCAGTTTACTGTTGCGCGTCAGTTTTTCGAAAGCTGGTGCACGGGCCAGGCTGGCGAGAAATTAACGCTAGGACAGTTTTTATGCAAGTACACCCGTGATTTTGATGCCATGCCTGTGGTTTTTACTGCATTCAGACTTGCACTGACATTTGGAGCTTCAGCTGCGGTGTGCGAGAATTGTTTTTTACGTTAAAGAATGTCTTTTCTGAGCACAGTCGTGATTAAGGTGGCCTTTTAGAGTGATATGTGCGAAAAGTTTAAAGAAGAACGGAAGGATACTCTTCTGAGGAGATTTAACTCATCCGCAAATCGGAGACTTCAACTCTATTGAGGCATGGTTTAATTTTTAAGTGTTTTGGTGTGTTAGCTTGATCGAGAAATGTGTGCCCACTTGCTTTATGTTTAATGTTAAACATCGCTGCTATGCCATGGTGTTTGGAACGTACGTGTCACGTTGAGTCGGGCAGGCAAACAAAAGCAGGAGTCAGGGTGACGGGCAAAGAAGTGGGTTTAATCCAGGAAACCGGGGGGAGAGACAGATGTCCACACAGATGACGGATCTGGGGAAGACTAACACAGACGCTGACTAAATACAAGCAGCAGAGGCAGGAACGAATCGACAACAGGTGGCCACGATCGGGAGCAGACTCAAGGTAACGAAGGGGGCGTGGCACACACGAGGCTCGTACGGGCGGATCATGACAGTACGTTTAAGGTTTGTTAAACGGTAGCGTGTTTGTGTGTGTGATCAAGCAGTTATTATCATGTAGAACTAACAATCGTACAGTGTGCATATTTTAGGAGCTAAATCTCCACCCCCTCCCTGCATTTCAATTGCCCCCCAACTTGTTTTCCGCTGGCGTCATGCAGGCCTGCCACTAAGTGCTAAGTGACTTGCTTTGAACGGTTAGCTGGTCTTCCAATTAAAGTAAGTGAAATATCAGCTTGATACATCTGAACACTCAGTAGACGTTGAAAGGTGTTGTAGGGATTTCTCAGGAGTACTGCTGCCACTTGTCCAGCATTTTTCTGAGCCCACAATGGATTTTGGTAATCCATCCTGGGTAAAAAAAATAAAAAATCATTCCAGGAATCTGAGCCTTTTGTATGTATGCGTTAATGACACTCCCATATTCAGAAAGAGCTATAGCCAATTAATAGAAAGAGATACTGTGTTTTTTATAGCAGTAAAGTACGCTCAAAGAATGTACTGTCTTCAGCCAATCAAACAATATCATGACAAGGCACACTCTATACACACTGCATAATCTGTGACAACTGCAGCATCACACATTGCCACCAGGTTGAAGGATTAGGTTGGTGAAAGAAACTGAAGTTACATTGTAAATGGGTGGCAAAACAGACAAAGGGGACAATGACCAGCTACAAAATAAATATCCAGATAAAAAATAAAACTTCTTACATCGTACTACAAAGAATAGAATAGAATAAGCTATTACATTGTTGAGCAAATAATCAATTATCAACTTATTAAAATTTCTGGAGATTAGACTGCCATGTATAATTATCTCCTTTTCAAATAGACCAAAACACACCTTTGAAATGATGTCACTACATGTAATAGTTTTCATCAATGACTGGATGTCCTGAAATTTCATGGAACTGAGGAGCCATGTTTGGGAAATGGAAAAGACCTTTGAAATATGTCTGCCTGATTTTGTCCTGACATAGCTTCATGGGCCCTGATATTTCAGTACCCAACAGGAGATCTACAACAGTCATTTTTAACTCAAAGTAAATGGCAGTGCTGGGGCCAAAATAAAACTGATGGATGGGCCTGAGATTTTAATGAGGGGGGGCCTGGGGGAGCAGAAGGGGTGGGCGCAGACAGGGCTGGGCAATAGGGACCAAACACCATGTCTCCATGTTTTTATATATAATATCCCTCCAATGGGCTCAGCTGCAGAAGCTAGCTCTAGGGACATGGAATGTCACCTCTCTGACTGGGAAGGAGCCTGAGCTGGTGCGAGAGGTTGTGAAGTTCCGACTAGATATAGTCGATGCACGGCTTGGGCTCTGGAACCAGTCTCCTTGAGGGGGGTTGAACCCTCTTCCACTGTACGCACACAGACAGGGCGTTGAGGATGACTGGTTTGGTGACCTCAGGATTAGGTTTCTGGTTTTTGCAGATGATGTGGTTCTGTTGGCTTCATCAGACCGTGACCTTCGGCTCTCACTGGGACAGTTTGCAGCCGAGTGTGAAGCGGCTGGGATGAGAATCAGCAATTCCAAATCCGAGACCATGGTCCTCAGCCGGAAAAGGGTAGGATGCTCTCTCTGGGTCGGAAAGGGGTCCTCCCCCAAGTGGAGGAGTTTAAGTATCTCGGGTTCTTGGAACGGGAGATCGACAAGCGGATCAGTGCGGCGTATAAATACACACACACACACACACACACACACTTAAGATTTTAAGAAAAAGCCATGTGTGACATGTCATGAGCACTTTTATTAAAACAGTATGCTAAAAATGAAATGCAAATAAAAACTTAAAAATCGTTTTGCGAGCTAGTAGTTTGAGACCTCTGCACTAGAAGCAGTGATTGTCAAATTAGAAACATCCTGGTGGAATACGCTGAATGGTGCCATCTAGTGTAAAAGAAACTGCTACACAAACGACTACTGTATAAGAATATATAGTACAGGAATGTACAGTAATCCTCTCATTAGAATATAGCAATCAGGGTTGTAGCTGGGATTTTTGTGCCCATGACAATGTCTCCTGTGGCCTTTAATGAATGGGGAAGGGGAGGTTCTGCCACTGTAGATTTTACTGAGCGCTGATGGTACATTTTGGGGCTTCTTACTGTGATGTGCCCCCTGAATCTGGCAGGGTATCCTTGCCCTTCTAATGTTCCTGATAACAATACTGTACACAAACGTTCCTCGTCAATAGAATAATATAAAAATTCACAAGTTTCCTATGCATGTGTAATGCTAAAAATGTATTATCAGCAGGACCAAACCTAGTTGATGTGGCAGCATAATCACCTGTCCTATTCAGGCTCGTAGGGGGTCCAGAGCCAATCCCAGGGGTTAAGAGACCAAGGCAGGGAACAATACAGGATGGGGCATAAACTAGGCCTGCACGATTTATCGATTTCAAATCAAAATCGCGATTTGAATCAACGCGATTAGCAAGTCGCAAAAATCGCGATTTAGGATATACATTATACAGTACGTTGGACTCAGGGTTTAAAACTGCTGTGAGAATAGTTTTACAAATTCATGCCGTGCTCCCTGTGTGACAGTCATTCTCACCAATCAGAAGTGGTCCAAGAAGGCGTATAGGCCCACAAACAGCAAACACGTGAAACCCAAGGAAAATGTTACATTCACAGAGCGGGAAAATATTGATTGTGCTACTGAGCTGTAAATGAATTGCCTTCCTATTTCATAATCTGAGATTGTTTCAGAAAGATCCTATCATCAATAGAACCATCGAGCTCCTTTAAAAGACCAGCTGCAATATACTGCAGGGTATCATACCTTTGGTTTTTGTTAATAGGCAATAGCATTAGTATACCGCTAACCCATCAAAACAACGAGACAGTCAGATATTCTCACAGCAGTGGAGTCGGTGACCTGAAAAAAGGCCATAAACTCACAATACAGTCGTGTTTATGTCATATGTTTTTGTGCTTATTAAATTTCCAAAGATAAATCCCACAGCAGTAATAAGATAAAAGTCTTGCTTTAACATAAATACTAAAATAATAGATCGCTTTAATCGCTATTACAGTTGGGTATGGGCACGCGGTCTTATTTAGAAAACATACAAAAGAGATGCATATAATGTTTAATCATTCGTTTTGTATTTGTCCTAGTAACAAGGCACAGAAATGATAAGCTGCTTCAGTCGAAAACATTTTACTTCTTATTTTAAAAAAATGGAAGGTTGGCAACTTTGGTCAGCTGCATGGAGTGAGATTTTCTGTTCTCTGTTCTGCACACACATTTACATGTATGTAAGTTTTATTACCTTGTAAATAGTCTGTAGGGTTTGCAAACTGCCATAACCTTTTTGATGCAGCAAATTTTAAGTTCAGAATGGAATATATATTTGCCATAAGATTTCTTGTGCTTGAGTCTGAAAGAGTGAACACGTATATTTTTTGTTTCACCTGAATTGATTTGTATAGAAAATAACTGTGTACAGTTGTTAAAAAGCAGAAACTTCGACCAACATGAAATACCAATAAACGACTTCTATTTATTTAACATTTTATAAAATGCATACTACGTTTAAAAACTTCGATCTTTACGGTTTCAAGACAGAACAGCCACTCTGTTATGAACATTACGGTTTTTTGAGTGTTATTAGTGTTAGTAACAGCAGCTAACAACACAATAGCGCAAACAAAAGGGCTGCATACACCGAAGTAGTTCTTGCTTATTCATTGGTGTGGGAAAAGGCTGTTCTAGTGTTATTAGGAGGGTAATAAGCATTACCTGCAAGATCGCTGTTTTTCTTTTTGCTGCAATTGTTTTCATTATTACTTTATTTAACTTGTCACATCACATCTTTAAATTCTCATCCTTGCATTAGAATATAGACCAGTTAATATTGATGGTATCTTATGCTGCGTCGTATGTTTTAAAATTACTACACACTCAATATTGAACTGAAGCTTGACATAAAAAATTTAAATCAGAAATTAAATTGTAATCGCGATTTCTATCAGAAAAATTCGCTATTTTCGCCAAATCGTGCAGCCCTAGCACAAACCCATCGGAGGGACATTCACACACTATATGCTTACATATGCGCACCTACAGGCAATTTGGTAACGCCAATTAACCCCAGTATACTTTTGGACTGTGGGGGGGTGGGTGGGGCTGCAGCTCCTCTGATTCTGAGCTGGTCCCGGTCCTGTAAGGGCCACCTGTACCAGCCCAGTATACTGATACCAAGCAGGTCCTCCCTACGGCTGCACTCACAGCCAGCAAAGATCACCATAAGCAAAGATCACCTTGTGGGTGGTGAGATGAAGCCACACTGCCCAGTGTTGCCGCTGCCTGCAGTGGATTTTTCTGTTCCTCCTCAGAATCACATATATCTCCACTTAGATCTGCTGTCCAAGTTCAGATATAAAGATGACAAGAAATCACCAGACAACGGTAGGAGGAAGCTTGTGACCCTTACAAGTTGTGGGATCCTTGTGTGCCGTATGAGTCGCCCAGGAGCGGAACCCCACTTTTGGGGTACTCAGTGAGGAGTAACCTTACAGTAAGGAGTAGCCCTAACTACTCAAAAGATGTCTGAACCTGCAGTGTGATCCCAAGCCTCGCTCTAACCCTTATGCGTGTGAGCGCGCCCACATCAAACATGCAAATTGAACCCAACCACAGGCTGGTGACCTTTCAGAGGGACCGCTGGTTAGTGGAGCTTACCAATCGCACACACAGCAGTCTCTTTAGAGACAAATGGCTCTTAAACGTGTGTGAGGAAAGAACACAGACAAAAGGCACAGATGTATACTAGAAGATGCTTTAATGATAAAGCCAGCTAGGAAGGTCCATGGGCAGTGCTTGGCCTAGGGGTGGAGCTTAGCCAGGGGTCAGATCTGGGTCCAGGAGCAGAGCTGGACCAGGGGGTGTAACTAGGCCCTGCTGACCTCTCGTTTAGTACAATGGGCAGCACAGGGGTGTACCTCTGCTTCTTCATAGACCTCAAATCGCTCTCAGGAATAGCCTCAGAAGACTTCCTCTTTGCTGCCCTTGTGCTTTCAAGTTTAGACTGGGAAAGCACTGCATTCCCATGGACACTTGAGGTGCTGGAAGGCCCTGGAGGGACAGGAAGGCAGGAAGAGCAGAGGAGAGGGGGAATGAGAAACCCGGCCCTACACCGCACACCACGCCAAGCAGCTGTCTAGGCCGTCTTCTCCCAGCCGCTCTGTTCCTACCTTCCAGGAGGTTCTGAAGGCAATTCTTCCTGTCTGAGACCTCCACAAGGAAGTGTCTTGGCTGGAAGTTTGCCCGACCGAGAACAGGGAGTTCTGAGCTGGTATACATCTGTGATCTAAGACGGATGGAAGACCTTCGATTGAGCACTCGCATGCCGGTAAAATGGCCGCCGCCTCATTTTCATTTATGTGTACCTTGGACAATGACGTCAGCTTACAGTTTTTTACAGACGTTAGGACATATTTCTCAATACTTAGGTCACTTTTGCAAAACTCTTCACACAATTCTCCTAACTGACTTTCAGCTTGGCCAAGCAGTTCATTTCACATTCAAAATGCACTACAACTACCAAAACACTTTATTCAGGTCTCAAATAAACTCATTCTTC
>JAODUD010000062.1:11885273-11897569 GCA_026784285.1 Stomatorhinus walkeri | reverse complement strand
GTTGCGGTGTCAGCAGTACAATTTGCCAAGTTGGGGGGTAGTGTGCGTGGGGGGGGGGGTGGTGCTAGCAGGGGTTGTGGAGTGAGACACTGGTGGTAACATTTGCCAACTGGGGCTAGAGGATGGTGATGATATTTACTGACTGGGTGGAACAAGGATCCAGCAGTAAAACCTCTTGCTGGAATGACAGAATTCTGGGACAAAGGTATAGAGGGGTGCTAGGGCCCTGGGTGAAGGTGGATCAGAGGTGTGCAGGCAGCGCTTTGGTTCGGGGGGGGGGTATACGTTCCAAAGCTGTTTACAAATATGTTCCTCTAGTCAGTTTTTCTCTTACACTGCACAGGATTATGGGGCAGGGTGTTATCTTCCTGTTTTACTCTCTGAATGTGGGTGTGGCTGAATGGATGGTCTGCTAGATGCGGCTGTGACACAGATGGACAGAAAGTGTGAGATGTTTCATTAGAGCATCAGTGAAGCCAACACCGAGCAGGTTTCGCAATGAGACTATGGAGATACTTCAGTGTTGCTCTCTTTTCCCTTTTGGGTTTGGTGCTTCAGCCATTGATGAATTCTTCGGGTGATTCCCTTGGCGTTCCTGGCCCACACCTGTTACCAGAGGGCCAGCGGGTGCCGTCGGATGTTTTAGCGAAAGACATGAGGGAAGCATGAGCTGGCGTTTGTTCACAGGACACAGTGGACCTCCTCTCATCTCGTGGGATGCTCCTGCTAGCCATGTGCTTTCGTAACTGTTACTTAAAATTGTTTGGTAATCATATACATGCACATTAACTGTGTGCGTCACATTTACAAGCCTGTGACTGTTTTATTTAAATACGTTTAGAAAGACTGGAGGAAATGCAGAGAATGACTGTTAATTCAGCTGTTTTATTATATTTGCTGCCTGCCTCTAAAAAAGGGGTCTGTAGCAACTGTTACCATGGGCGATGTAAACTCTTCATAATTGCATTATGGTTGCAAAGCCGTGTCCTCAAACATACATACAAAGTTTCAAAAGAACAAACATGATGTGGTTTGACCTTCAACAAATAATAAGCCTAGTTTCATCAGTTACTGAAATTCAGGCTGTTAGGCATGTACTGCAAACAGTATGTGTTTGATCAACATCAACACTGAATTCAATGTGGGAGGATGGAATCCAAGGCTGTGCTTAACATCCTAAATTAAACAGACTAAAGGTAAAAAGTATAACAGGAAAAATGTATAGTACACCACCGAGTCTCATTTTCTGTCCTCTTTCATCACTTGTGTGTGCAAGATGCTCATGGGAGTTTTACTTCTGAGGGCAGAAAGAAAAATGATTGGTTCTGAGAGATATCCAATCAAATTGTAGAGGAGGTGTGTCCGAGCCACTATACCATATGTCTCTGTCCTGCCTCCTCTAGTCTATAATTTTTTGTTCTGCCCTCAGGACATTTTTGTGTAAGTAAAGCTACCACAAGAAAGAGTTTTTGGGGGGTTCATTTGTGCGTCAAATGAATGCCGTCTGTCTGAGAAATCAAGGTCTGCATTGCAGACCTTTGTAGAAAACTCCAAATCAGCTCATCATCCACTGACATAACTATACATAAATAGGTATAACTATATCTGCAAGGAGGCAGCGGTATCTCTGTGAGGAAAATGAGATGCCCTTTAAGTGTCCATTATGCTTCATACTATTGCTTATTCGTCTCCTGCTGGAACCTGTATGGGTTACGGATTAGGGGAGCAGAAATGCAGAGGGAGACACATACAGCTATGATTTCTGCTAAATGAGGGTGAAACGTTGCCCGAGATGCTGCTGGGCCAGAAAATGCAGGAGTCTTACATTGGTCTAACTGGACTGTTTACCTTTAGAAGCTCATTATAGTGGTTTTGCTGTTGTGGATGTTGCGTCGTACAAAAACGTAGAAAAATAAAATGACATGAAATCGATTTCATAGTATTAAACGAATGTGATCACCTGAAAGGTACATCAACTCAGTGAAATGGGAAGTGGATGCATGTGAGCGGGGAGAAACCGCAGTGATGAGAGTAAAGTAGTGGCATCTGCAATCAAAACGCCTCTTTAAAACAAACTGTTTTTTTAAGCTGCTTCTATTTTTAAATGCTCATGTGAACATTTGCAGCTGTGCTGTTCTATTTCAGACTTTGGACAATACTATTGAATCATGGAAGACTAGAGCTAAAACACCCCTGTTGATCTGAAGGGATATTTTTTTGGTAAAAACTGTTCAGGCGCTTGTAGATTATACACTGACAGCGGTGAGTCTGATAGGGCTCATATACATCTGCATTTACTGTCATTGTGTGTTGCATTGTACATCGCATTGTGTTCTGAAGACTCCTTTGAGAAAAACAAAGAGCGGTGCTTCTTTTGACATAATCCCAGCTTTTCCACTTTCACAGTTTGGAGACTTTAAAAGATTAATAGTAAGAAAAGCGTTTCATTTCGAGCCAAGAATTTGTGAGCGGTTTTCATTTTCCAAGTGATGTTTTTTTTCATTTTCAGAAAGTACGCAGTTTGGATGGATGCTGTTGCACTATTTTTGCACACCCTAGTGTGGCAGCATCTAGCATGCCCCCCCCCCACAATGGCCCTGGTTCTGTAATGGGAATGTGTGGGAAAGTGTGAACATCTCAACAGTGACCATACTGGCCCACCAGAACCAGAGGAACCTGCTCCCCTGGGCAGTTGTACCAGACACAGGCAGCTTCTGGCCATACCTGAACGCTTGGTCCATCTTCAGACAGAATATTTTCTAGCCTCTTTACAGTTTAATTCGAATGAAATTGTAGCCTGAGGCAGGTCTGCATGACCTTCCCCAAATTAACCCAAAAGGGCAGCTGGAGGGTTTTTTTATTTTTAAACAAAGATGTTATGGTTTTTCACAGAGCACAAAAACACATTAAAACTTCCTTTGAACCTAAAGAAAACGCTACAGACACCCAGGATGGGGCTGTCGCTCTCAGGATAGCAAGTAAATGTGGCCACCCTTCACAAATCACAGCTGCTTCAGCCAAGCCACCGAGCGCTCATACTTGACAGATTTTGAAGCACGAGTTTAATATATTTTCATCCATTAGAGGAAGACGCTGGGCGTTTGATGTCAGTGATATGAGATTATGTCAGGATAAATTTTTCAGAATCTGTGAAGACACTGTTTCTGGAGACAAAATTTGAGTTTGAGACATACATATCACCTGTCATGCCCCGTCCTTGGGAGAATGCCGGGTCATCAGTGGCAAGCGGAATCACCTGCTCCACCCCTTTAAAACCCCTCCCAAACCTCACGTTCAGTGTGAGGTATTGTTGATCCTAATGCAACGTACAGAGTGTGCTTCCTTGTCTCCTGTCCAGCCCTGAACCTTCCCGGTTTGTCTTCCTCCTGTCTCATACCATGCCTGTAGGACTGACCACCAGGTTACCGAACCCACCTGCTCTGTGACCCCGACTCCGACCTTGCTTGCCAACTCTGATTCTGTTTGTGAGGATACCAGTATAATGCCCTGTGTCTCCATATCTTTGGATTCCTGCACATTGTATCTTTCACATTACTGAGTGTCCAGACAGTACATTCCAGCAATGTCAGCCTGGACATACATCACTGAGGGTAATGGAATGAATAGCTCAATCACGGCCGATCACCAAACTCCCTCTCTACCTTTGAGAAACGGCTCAAGATTAGTGTGTTCCAGGAAATTCTCTTCTAACCTGATGCCTCTTTACGTTCCCTAAATGTTCATAATGCTATACTTCTAGACATTGAATAGTATCATTAGATTCTTGCTTTATTGGAAGATGCAGCACCGGATTAAGAACGTCTGATTTACAAACAACTCATACACATGAATGGACCGCCATAAAGCATATTGCATTAAAATTTTTGGTTAAATGTAATGGTTCATAATAAGGAACACATGCACTGCTTTGTGATGCTCATGAAAGCACTGTGCAGCGCATGGTACAGTACAGTACCCAATGTAGTTACTATTATTATGCACTATATTCCGACTTATCTACCAATTCTGTTTAAAAACAGACAGTTGATCTCGTTCATAACCTGGAGACTGCCTGCTCTTGCATGTATTCCTGGGCATTCATTGGAAGATCGGCCGAGTTGTACTTACGTCTAGTCAACTCAATGTGCTATTGGACAAAAATGGCTGCTAAATGATGTAAATTCAATTTTCTTATTTGTCCATGGGTACATATTTGATAATAATATTTTATTCTACAGACAGTTGTATACGCATTTTTGTATGATATGATGAATGATGTGTGTGTGGTGAGGGAAGACAGTGAGGGTCTCACTTCTTGAAGTTGTGAGAATCAGCATGATGAATGCATTTAAAATGTGACGCCTCCTTTATGCTTCTGCCCTCTGGAGCTTCTGCTAAGCACGTCCATCCTAGCTGTGGGTATGGTACATCAGAGGGGGCCCTGGACGCCTCCCGCAACCTGCCCACTCCACACATGGATACATGGATGGGGAGCGGAGAGTAGAGATGCAGCACCACGTAAACTGGTGCATACAGTCTGTGTGTGTGTGTGTGTGTGGGGGGGGCTTCAATCACAAAGGCTGGTGTCTGAGCGAGTTCAAATGCACGTGACTCAACCTCACAGCACCAACCAAAAACAAAGAAAGGGTGAAGAACAAGATAACAAGATACAGGATAAAGTCCGAACATCAGACAGATTGCCTGGGGACCTTCCTTCTTAAATTATAGCCCTTTATTTAATAGTCAGTTCATAGATGCTAATTTTGAAACAAAGCAATTTAATACAGTTTTAGGCTATAACATACATAACTTTAGTTTATTTCATAATGGCATATATAGAAAAATGCTCAATCACATCAATGCTTAGTGATGGATTTTAAGTCTAGTTGCTTTAATGGCTGTTAATATAATCTGTTAGTATAATCTGTGTTTCTGAATGCAATGCATCTGCACTATAAAAAACCTGGTAATATCAAACAGAGCCAAGCATCATCCAGTAGCATCAGCGTGTGTTTCTGAGCTCCAAGGGTCAAAGGTGTGGTTAATGATCCACTGAGCTTTTATGACCCATTCTATAAGCAATATCAAGGAAAATGTTTAGATAGCAAGTGATAATGGAGCATTTTGCTTTTGAACTGTGTGAAATTCACATAAAAATATAGAATCATAGACTTTTCTATAGGACTGTCACTATTGCAGTGTTTGTACACAATAGCTAAATAGCATAATCTCCCAATCAACTGCATCACATTTTTATTACAAGAAATAGTCAAGAGAAGGGAATGTTTGTTTTGTGGCACAAGATCGCGTTCAAGGTCCTCTGCTGTTCTTTTAATAGTAACAGCAAATTCTCCGACAGAACGAGGTCACCCTGTGGTGTGTGCTCTGTGCAGTCAGGTACTAGCTGGTCCTCTGTTTGGTCTGTGTTGACTTGAGGGTCCCAATGAGGTTCCCATGGACTGGAGCCAAAGACAGCCCTGTCCCTGCACCAGGGGCCGCTCACAGCTCCTTACGTCGGTCACATCACCTGTCCGGCAGCATGCTGTAGGGTTCCAAATGCATCCACTTCGCTGCTTCCTCTCCAGAGCCAAAACATGTCTGACTACATTTTTGCATCACAGAACCTGATCGTGTTTATCCACATACAAAAAAAGTGTTTCAAAAAGACCACAAAAAGGTAGAGATAGTTGTTTCTGTTTTAGAATAATTCTTGTTTCTTATATATGCATTTATAACAATAAAGTTGGCTGTCAGTGAGTGAAGTTGGGCGTAAAGATGAACTCCAGCGGCTTCTCAATATCCAAGATGGCCGGATAGCTGTTCCAGCAAAACCTTATAGATTTAAAATGAATTTCTGGAAGGCGAATTTCCCTGTCCTGCTTCAAGCAGTTCCCCATCTTCCAGGACGGTGTCCCTCAGTGCTGGAGCTGTTTCAAGCTGAAACAAAACACAGAACTGGTCATTCATGCTGCTCTGGGCAGCATCCCTTTGACCCCTTGGGTCCGAGACAAGCGGAGAGGTGTGCAGGCCTGAAGCGTACACCCCACACAGAACAGACCAGACATGCAGACACTGCTGGCCCAGAAACCAAACCTGCAGCGTACGAGGCGCAAAAAATCTTATGTGCTTTAGAGTTTTGGTCACAGGTTATTAATTATGTTAATTTTGGAATAAGAGGAAGTGTGCATAAATTAGGCTTTGGCGGAATTACAGTCTGTTGTGGTATTTTGGGTATACTCTGGTATTTTCAAAGCTTTGTAACAAAATTAACCACCACCCCAGTAAATTTATCAGCAAGATTTGAAAATTACAAAATACTGTCAAAATAACATATATGGTATAATTCAATGTTTGCCAACCCAGTCCTCGGGGAACGCCAGACAGTCCATGTTTTTGCTTCCTCTCAGCTCTTAGCGCCTATACCAGGTATTTGGTGTTCCTGATTGGCTGGGGGCTGGGAGTGAGCAAAAACATGGACTGTCTGGGGGTTCCCCAAGGACTGCGTTGGGAAACACTGGTAATATATGGACAGCATGACAGTGTGGAAAAAGTAGATAACCGCCCAAGCAACCATAAATATAGAAATACAGACACGTCTGCTTGGGCATATCTGTATGTGTGTGTGTTTGTGTCCATGTGTGTCTTCACAGCCCCAATGTGCATGTATAGCTCATCACATGCCCTGTGACACATTTACTGTAATGTGGTGAAAGGCCTCACAAAAGGCCAGGATTAACAGGCCTGTGCTGAAGATGACGTCCTTCCCTGAAACCTGGTGAGATGCTCAGTCTCTCCCATGAATTTAACACTCAATGGAGTTTTGCCCTTGGTTTGGGCCTGTGGTGCATAATTAACTGTATTATAAATATATCTATCTAAGCCTTAGAAGCTGTATTCCTGGGGGAGACAGGGTAACGTGTTGTGTGTGTTCTGAAACTAAGTAGATAAACTGCAGAGGAAGACTGTGGCCTCACACCGGAGAGATTATCCTGGCCAGGTCACCTTGGCAGCACTCTGGCTCCCACAATGCAGTGTGGCTCTCTGAAGTTGGGGCCAGGGACGATCGAACGATGCAGGACATTTTAAGAAAGAATGAGGAACATAAAATCCAGACATCTGCCGCTTTGACCTGGGGAGACTGCGAAGGCTGCGAGTGTTGGCCCTGGGACTCCATCAACTTGACGGGGACGTAAATTTTAATGGGCGACTTCGTGTGTCTCGTGCTCCTCTTGGCATCTCCTCCAGATGGAACCGTCTCTGTCTGTAGGGGAGGCACTGTTTACACAGGGCGAGGCAGGATCGGAGCCGGCCTACGGCAGAAGACGCCTCTGCAACAGCTATGGGAGGATGTGGATCTGAGGCTCAGGCAGGCAAAATCTTGGCCGGCCAATCTAGCGTAGAAATCCAAAGGGCAGAAGTGTGCTGAAAGATGTTCATTTTAATGTTTCTTCTACTAGATTTATAAAAGTGATTTTTGGAAAAAAGTGTTTCTAATCTTTATTGAACGTGGCCCAGTATACCATCTGTCAGTGTCACCAGCAGCGGCAGAGTGTCACCAGCAGGACCTTGGCAGTCTCAGGCGAGCATAACTGCAGGCCGTGACCCCCGACACGCGTATCCCATGAGCAGCTTCCGTTCTGAAAGCTCCACTTAGTATGACGCTGGTGGCTTCGCCCCGTTCTGATCTGACTGGTGAGGTGACTCGTGACGTTGGTGTGCTGACCGGCGACGAGAAGGTCTCTGACCCCACGTGAGCAGAGATCACCGCAGGCAGGGGGAGGCTTTTTCTGTGTAAGACCCTGGCAAGTCACCTTGGCAGCTGCGGCAGGGTCTGCATTCCAGGTGAATCACGAAGAGATGGGTGATCGAGGATGACAAGCGTACAGACATGGATGGCTGAGCTGACCAAACAGGCGTGACTCCCAGCAGTGGCTGGGCGCAGACGGTGGGCAGGGGCAGCTGGGCCAGGCTTCTGAGCCATCAGGCTGCACACTTGGATTATTGGGTACGG
Source organism: Stomatorhinus walkeri (assembly GCA_026784285.1). Taxonomy (NCBI): domain Eukaryota; kingdom Metazoa; phylum Chordata; class Actinopteri; order Osteoglossiformes; family Mormyridae; genus Stomatorhinus; species Stomatorhinus walkeri. The sequence goes on along the minus strand of JAODUD010000062.1, from coordinate 11,889,558 downwards.
AAAGCAGCAGGTAGTGCACAGCAGAGGGATTGTAAGACACTGGGGAGGAGAACAAGGTGCCGCCTAATTGGCTGTGTGAGGGATGCTACACTGCGGTGGATTGGATGTGTGAGGATACTACCCTCCGGCTGATTGGGTGTGTGAGGGATGCTGTCCACCCAGCCCCCGGGCCACTGGGTGTCTTGTAGCTCACCGTTTGCCTGCAAAACTAATCCTTACTCGCCTGCCCAAAAACCGCATGTCAGGCGCTTGTAGGAGAAAGGTCGCCAGCCCAGTGTAAGGAGTACAGTTCTACACAGGACACAGCGTTGCAGTGGCATTCAAGCGGGGTGCCTTAACAGGAAAGTTGATAATAAATGCATAAAAGCAATTCACATGGCGCTGTCAGTCACAAAGACATCCGAGCCTGATCCGTCAATCTTACCCCAGTGTCATCAATCATACAGAAAACTCTGTTCCTCGGTGCAGCTCCGCAGAGCTTTGGCTTTACTGACGACTGGTTCTACGGTTTGCAGTCGTCAGAGAGACGCAGAGGCTGCGTGCACGTCAGAGTCGCACATGTGACCGCATGTGAGATTACTCCAGCCAAGACGGCATGTTGCCGAGCAACTCGGGAAAGAGAAATTTTCTACCAACAACGCAGCAGCGTGTCCTTGTTAAGGATGTATTTATAGAGGAGCCGTTAATCCCGTGAAACATCACGCGTTTCACACAATTATCCAGCTGCGGTCGGGCCAGATGCTTCTGGGATTTCAGTGATTTGTGGGGAGCTTTGGAAACTTCCGGGCATTTGAACATCACGTTTGGAACGTGTCCCTAGACGTGAGCATGTGACCTCTGCCCCCCCTCCATGCAAAGATGCCAGGATCAACTCATTAAAGCTTGAGAAATTAAGCAGTGTAGTTCTGAGCATGGTTAGGGCAGTTTGTGCTGCATTAGCTGTGTACAGTGTAAGGTGAGTGAATGAGGTCCCAGGTCCTGTCAATCATAGCATGTAGTGGCGGTGTCTGCATTTGGCAGTATGTCACCGACAACTTTTAAAGAATAGAGGGGAAAAGGAACTGCTTCTTGCAGTACAATAAGGTGGCTATCTGGATAATAATTCCTACATATCTAGAGTGCATAGCTCTAGTGTACCACAAACTGCAGTACTGTAAGTCAAACGTGGCCATCCATTTCAAACAACACCTGGACAAACTGAAATCCAACGTATCAGCACAAACACTCCGTCACCTACCAGAAACGACCTCATCCCCTATGTTACTGCCCAACCATAGAGGGCACAGAATGTTTTCGATGCAGCAAACCCGCATACAGAGCACAAATAAACATACCGTGGTGAGTGCATGAGTCATTTTAATAATGGAGATGATGGCTCTTCAAAAATGGAAGTTGTTCTCTTTATTAACAGACATTATTTGTCTGATACTTGCTGCGGCACAGATAGTGAGTCCAACGATTTTTACGGCAGCCACAGTTATATGCTAATGAAACACATTCCACAGAAAACATTACACGGTTATGACATTTACCATTAGCATAAATACACAAATACCTATTTTCATTTACACTATTTAAAGATACATGCGGTGCAGGGAAATCATGCCGGTAACTGCATAATTAATTCTGCTGACCAACCTCGCAGCATCAAATTATGTCAGCCAATCGTGGACGGCGGGTGGGATCAGAACAAATGAAAAAGCCTCAGGTGCCCTACACAACGCTGCACCAAAACGTCATACCATGTGGTATTGCGAAAACGACACTGATTCTGTCTATTTCATTTGAAATGTAAGGCCACCTTAAGCAGTAACCCAGATGGCAAAGTAGTTAACATAGTTAGTGCCCTGGGCTACCCTGTCCTTGGTTCACTGCGTGGCACAATCCTTTTATTGTCATTGCATATTAGTATACAATGAAGTTTAGTTTTGTTTAACTTTAACATAACATAAATAGAAATTATGCCCATGTGAGGTAAAAAGAGGCGAATTGCATTTCATCTGTAAACTTAATCTCAGTGATTACAAGTTCTATATCAACTGCATACCACAGTGATTATTTCAAATTTCAAAATGGAAGATGTAACGATTCTCCAGTCAGATTGCACGTAGCGTCCAGATGAAAGCCCGCTGTGAACCACTCCCCCGCCCTCCCTCGTCACCCGCCGGCCACCTGCCGGGCTGATCACACATGCATCTGCTCATTCATGGAGAAACATGGCTGACTTGAAATTGCAAATTAAACAGCACAGTTGAGTAGCTAGCAGCATCACTCACTTGTTCTGGTGCTTGGAGCCCTGGAGATGCGCGTGGTACTGCTCAATGGAATTTAGCGTCACCTTGCATATGCCGCAGGAGTAGGTGCTGCGCAGCCCTGCACGGACACGCACAAAAACATTACTGAGTAAAGTACATGCTCCGTACATGATCGTTTGACTTAGGATATTTCAACTTTTTGCAATGGCAAGTCGCAGTCAGCAAATTTTGAATTTTGATCTGTTTCTAGGCTAGTGATAACCAAATAAACTTGTATTAATTTATTTACATTTCAATGACTGGAACTTAGTCACAGTAATTATTAATTTGCTCATTCAGTGTTTATTTACTTCATCATATCATCATTCATATTCAGCTTCAGATATTTTCCACTTAGGATGGGTTCATTGGAACATAAACCCATCATAAGTCAAGGAGCACCTGAATACCACTTAATTTCGTTGCAACCCACTTGCACAATGACCGACAAAAATCCCTGATCCTTGATTCTAACTAGGTCAGTAAAATGTCTTGCTTAAACGTGATTTAAAAAAAATTCCAATGTTTGAAACAAAAGACAGACCAAACTGTTATTATTATTATTATTATTATTATTATTATTATAGATACAGATAAATTGCTCCTAACTGGGGGAAAAGGAGACGCATTGTGATAAAGCCTTATCTGTTTTCATCTGCCTGGCTGGAGGGGAATACATTAGCATTTTGTTTTTAGTGCCAAATAACTGTCACGTTTCACGGGTGAAGCGTGCCTGGATGCTGGCGGCGTCGAGCAGGAAAGACGATGAGAGGCAGGAATATCCAAAAACGGGGTTTATTCACGAAGAAACACGGTTAAACACCACGAAACATAACAATGACCGAACTGACAGGTAGTACAGAGACGCGGACTAAATACTGAAGACTGACGAGACGAAACCAAAACTCATGAACACAATCAACGACGGCTGGTTTCCATTAGGGCAGAAACACAAGGTAATGAGGGGGTGTGGCACACAGGAGGCTCTGACAGGCAGGTCATGACAATAACCTTTAGTAGTACGAAGTCAGTGCTTCACACAATGGGGGAAAGTCAAGCATAATGTATGCCAGTGTTGATAGTGGAAAGAAATATATTATTCTGCTTTTTTCAAGGTATATTTTCCTGTACTGTGTACACTTTACATTTGTTTGCACTCTGTTTACTTTGTTTACACTGTGTGTCCTGTCTTTGTACCTGTTTGGTGCTATATGTAGGTTCATTTGTATATGTATGTTCGTCTGTGCACTACACTATTCGCTTTGGGATCGATAAAGCACACCATAATTTTACTCTTAATCTAATAAAATGCATTGTGGGTCTTGTAAGACTGTTCTCAGCCATCCATGCTTGGAGATGCCAACACAACGAGTATTTCGGCTGAATATGGCAGTAACAAGGAGCTTGCTCCAAGGCAGAGGGAATGGTAAAAACCTTTCTGTCTGTCATTACCTCTCTTGATTTCAACCTATGGAGTAAATTCACACTATTTTCTGAAGCCGGAATCTAAAATTAGGGTGAGATAGCAGCTGCCCCTTGCATTAAAGGCTTGGGTTTCAATCTGCCATGTCGCCTGTCTTCCAGATTGACACAAGATTGATCAGGCCTGTGATCAGCATCCCTGCCAAAAGTGTATGCCGTCAGAAGCTTTGTTGATGATCCCATCCACAGCGTTTCGCCAGTCACTTCTAATTTTCTGTGATTATCGCACACTGGCATGCTAAAAGCTTTTGACTGGGGGTCGTTCAAGAGGAGCAGCCGGGCACTGTTCTTTAGTAGCCTCCTCTCCCGGACCAATGACTGTTCTTTAGTAGCCTCCTCTCCCGGACCAATGACTGTTCTTTAGTAGCCTCCTCTCCCGGACCAATGACTGTTCTTTAGTAGCCTCCTCTCCCGGACCAATGACTGTTCTTTAGTAGCCTCCTCTCCCGGACCAATGACTGTTCTTTAGTAGCCTCCTCTCCCGGACCAATGACTGTTCTTTAGTAGCC
>JAODUD010000062.1:11872257-11885173 GCA_026784285.1 Stomatorhinus walkeri | reverse complement strand
AGTAGCCCCCTCTCCCGGACCAATGACTGTTCTTTAGTAGCCCCCTCTCCCGGACCAATGACTGTTCTTTAGTAGCCTCCTCTCCCGGACCAATGACTGTTCTTTAGTAGCCTCCTCTCCTGGACCAATGACTGTTCTTTAGTAGCCACCTCTCCCGGACCAATGACTGTTCTTTAGTAGCCCGGTCTCCCGGACCAATGACTGTTCTTTAGTAGCCTCCTCTCCGGCCCATACCAGTTACTGTTCTTTATGGGCCCCCTGTCCAGCCTGGACCAGTGATTGTTCTTTAGTAGCCCAGTCTTTGGCCAGGACCAGTGACTGTTCTTTAGGGGACCCCTCTTCAGCCCGGACCAGTGACTGTTCTTTAGGGGACCCCTCTTCAGCCCGGACCAGTGACTGTTCTTTAGGGGACCCCTCTCCAGCCCGGACCAATGACTGTTCTTTAGTAGCCCACTCTCCGGCCCAGACCAGTGGCGGATCTTTAGTGGCCCCCTTTCTGGCCAATGAAGCTATTTAGAAAAGGAGGGACTGGAGGATGCCAGAATCACAGCATTACATAGACACAGAGAAACAATTCCTCCAGTGCAGTGGTGTGTTGTACAGGGGGTGATAGGCCTCTGTGCAGAATATCTCACATGTCTGTTGGGCCCCTGAGCAAGGCCCTTAATTAACCTAGTGAAATAATTCATGGTCGCTGGATAAATGGCCGGGTCCTGTGCTCAGACTCCCAGCTTCGCTCTACTATATGTGTGTCTCAATGGAGAGCATGATGGGATATGCGGAAAGAAGCATTCCAATGTACTTGTGCAAAAGGCAAGTAAAGCATCATATCAACTACCTGCCTTTGAATTTGTTGGAGGCTGAGAGACCTCAAGCATTTTTGGGTCACTTATGAAGGCAGACATATTCCTCTGTCAATCATGTCTTTGGAATCTGACTGAAAGGCGTGAACTGTTTTCTTACCTGAGGCATATATGTAGAGTTCTGTGTATGGATTCACTGCATTCTGATGCCAAACAGGACACGATGCTGACTATGCATTGCACGGAGGATTATCACAATATAAAAGGCTCTCAAAAGAGAGGCTAAATGGATTGAAAACAGAACTGATTTCTGTGGACCTTACCCATCATAAATGTGGGGCCAAGCCACACCATAGCATGAATGGCTGTTTCCCCCATTACTTTTCCCCATGTTGCTGGTTCAAATCCCGCGGCCGGCATTTTACTGCTGGGCCATTGAGCAAGGCTGACCCAGCTTCCTCAATAAATATATGTAATGTAAATGTGTCAGGAAACTGTCTTCAAGTCCCACACTTACAGGAAGTAAACAACCCAAAAAATATTTGCAGTCATACAACTTAAGAAACTTGGCAGTTGTCGTTATGCCATTTGGTTATTATTGCAATTGATCATATTATTGATTGACTATTGCTGTTTTTCTCTGATTATATTTGGATGCTGTGGTGCAGGATTAAACCAGAAAAATCTTTGTGACTCCCCTGGAAAGTGGCCATAAGTGACCGAATGATACTCTGTCATTATCTGCTCACATCTCAGAATGAATTCCATACGTATGCTGCATTGCTGCAGCTTACAGACCAGTGTTTCCCAATCCAGTCATCGGGGACCAGTAGACAGCCCATGTGCACTGGGTGGAAGGGAGGGAAAACGTAGACTGTCTGGGAGGGAGTTTGGAGGGAGCAAAAACGTAGACTGTCTGGGAGGGAGCTTGGAGGGAGCAAAAATGTAGACTGTCTGGGAAGGAGCTTGGAGGGAAAATGTAGACTGTCTGGGAGGGAGTTTGGAGGGAGAAAAAACATAGACAGACTGTGGGTCCCCAAGGACTGGATTGGGAAACACTGTTATAGACAATGGATGCAGGTCAGAAAACAGGAGTTTTGTTTGACTCCATTTAAATGCCTGAGAGTTTTAATGAAGTTCAGTCAGGATCCAGTCAGAGAGTTGAGTGGAAGATGCTCTTCGACGTACATGAGGCTTCCAGGGTCACCTCTATGAAAGGATTCCCCCGAATTAAAGATGGATATACAGACGCTTCTCTACTTACGAACATTCAACTTATGAACTTTCAGACATATGAACGAAGAAGATTGTAAGTCCAAATTGTGTTCATTGGGCTCCCGTTTCCTGTCAGTAACATCAATTTTTGTGTGCCAATTCTGCCTGGTATGTAGCATAGCATGCGTTCTCCCAGCATCCTAGTTCTTTGTACTTGCATATACCCTTAAAATTATGTTAAATAACGACATGAACATTTCAAGGTACGAAAGTGTCTTGTTCATAAGTAGAGGAGCTTCTGTATGGTGAATAGACAGGATTTGTGGCATGATGGCATGCAAAGGCGGTTGTGATAAGCGAGCCAATCAGCATGCAGCGTTAGTGCCGCACCCACCTGTGGTCTCCGTGGCGTCCAGGCTGCCCGCCAGCTGCTCCAGCAGCCTGGCCCGCGCCGCGTTCCTCTTGTGTTTCTTGCCTTCGTAGTGTTGCCGCGCCATCAGCGGGTTGTTGAACCATGCGCCACACAGCCCACAATATTTTCCAGCCTCGCCGTTACACACTGGGGGCCACAGTGGCATCTTGGAGGACGAGTCTGTAGGGCAGAGCAGGAAGGCAACTCAGGGTGGCGTCAGTGACCTACGAGGTCCTTGTGAGTAGGACTACTGAGCAGATCTACCAATGGTATTAAATCACCTCACCCCAGGGGTCATTTCATGGGGAATTCTGACTGATATTTTCACCAAAATACTTTTTTTAAACACAGATATGGTGTTTAAAATCATAGCATATTTTTATCTCAGTCAAAACATTTTACTACAGACACAGTTGTTAGTTCTCAAACATTTCAGCCCGTGACCCTTCAAGTAACAGTACTAGTGACCCGCAACCCCCATTATTGGTCCCCTATGGTAGATTTATCAAAACTGACTGGTTGCAGTTATGGCTATGAGCCCCAGGTGTGTGCGAATCACTGCCCTAAAGCATGGTACTAGCTGCTTATTGTTCCTTAGACTGCTCTGCATGCGTGAGTGTGTTCTTGTGGCAGATATTAGATACAAGGTGCATTGGAAGCACACTGGTTTTATAATACAAAATTACACCTATACAACATAGGAATTACATAAAGTACATTCCAGATGCAGTGCCGCCATAATCAGCCGATAATTGGGATGATTCAGATTCACCCAGAACAGGCAGAAGCATCCAGAGAAAGGCAGGAGGGTTAAAGGTTTAAGGCGTCACTGTATGTGGATCCCAGAAGAGAGCAGGAGAGTGGCACACACAGCTCAGTGCCGTCTCCGCTGTCCGGACTGGTCCCTGTCTTTACTGCCCTATCATTGTGACAGTAGGACCTGTTTTCCCTCAATTACACCATCTGTCTCCTTCTTCTTAGGGGTCAGTCACGCATTCAGGGTCTCTGGGCGGGTTGAGGGCAGACCAAGCTGTTTACTGACTGAGCTTTTACTGCACAGGCATAGATCTGCCACTAGGGGGCCTCATGCTGCATGAGCTACACGAAAGAACATCACACCCTGCTTAATGTGCGGCGGTGCCCTACCTGCAGGGCTGGGGGCCAGAGGAGGCGCTGCCCCCAGGACAAGCCGCACTCGCTTCGCATGGGTCTTGCCCTGGTAGTGGGACTGGGCCACGATGGCGGAGGTGAAGAACATGTTGCAGAGGGTGCAGCACTTGTTCTGGTCGACTTCGGTCTCATCATTTCCCTGGGGTGGGAGGCAGACCCACCGTCAGGCCCCTGTGGCCCCTGGGGCCACACTGGCATGGAGGGGGACCAGGAGGAATAGCAGGGATTAAAGATGCACAGTTGGGACGACCCTAGATTTTCCAGCCTGAGTAAATATGCACTAATTAGTTCAAATAATGTACGGCATCCATCCATCCATCCATCCATCCATTCATCCATCCATCTATTTTTTACACCTGATTGTCACGAGTGTGGGAGTGTGGAGCCTATCGCAGAAATTACAAATGCAAGGATAACCCAGGATAAGGCGCCGACCCATCGCAGGGCAACCCTCTCTCTCACACACACACACACACACACACACACACACACACACCATTCACATGCACATTCACACCTATGGGCAATTTAGCAACTGCAGTTTACCTTAGCATATTTTTGGGCTGTGGGGGGACACCTAACGACAACATGGGGAGAACATGTGGACTTTCGTAGAGACTCGAGGCCGCAGTGCTCACCATTACGCCACCGTTTTAACACCCCTTGTTTAAATGTCTAAGAACGATCCTGACGCACGGTGTGACAGGAGCTGGGGGGAGGGGAGTGTGGAGTATCACAGCCACGACTGCAGCCATGACGATGAAGACGAGGACCCACTGGCGCCCCGCTCAGCCTCACTGAGTCACACTTACATGAGCTTCACAGCCTCACAGAGAGCAGGCATGTGACCTGTGCCTCTTCTCAGCCCGGGGGTAGAGGGCTGGAGCCAAGTTAGAGTGACAGTAGCCCTCAAAGCCCTTTGCTTCCCCCACCTCTTTGGCGCACACTGACAAGCAGCCCCCAAGACACAGTCTGGATGTCAAGCACGAAGGGTCGACGTTTCCCAATAGGAGCAAATTTGAAATTTGGTCTAACAAGACCCCAACCCAGCAAACACCTGTTACCCTAGCTGGAACCGGTTGTCGACGTCCCTTCCTGCTTCAATCAACATCCATCTATTCACCTTCCGGCACTTTCCGTTTATACATCACCAAGGCACTATCTATACTGCTGTTGCGTGAAAAAGTATGAATTTATTACGTTTTATACTTTAACTATTTTAAAATTTCACTGTGTAAATTGCACACTGCATACACTGCCTGTTAACTTACTAATTTCTTCAGAATATTGTTTGCAATGTATGTACTACTTTTGCACTATTCGTTTACATCTACATGCTTGCTGTTATATGCAATGCAATTTCTCTCATGGATCAGTAAGGGATGTAAATCTTTATCGGTCCCACTTTACAAAAGGCTACCTTTTTGTGTCACTTATAAATGGTAGTAACTCATGAGTAAAAAGGAAACTGTGTTAAAGCTTGTTTATACTTGTCTATTAATGATTTTATTTAAGTGTCACAACCTAATTAATAACCTGATTATAAACCATTCATAAACCCTTTATGAGTAGTCTTATTGCAAAGTGGTTTCTCTTTACCATAACAAATGCAAATTTATTATATAGTCTATACATAGTAAAACCACTCCTTATTTAGTGGTTACTTTTCGTTAGTGACCAAATATGGCAAATATGACGGTAATAAAAAATGTATTTTCTGATCAATGTGAACATCCATCCATCCATTTTCCAAACCGCTTATTCTACTAAGTCGCGGGTCAATGTGAACATTTACGACCACATTTCCTACACCTGAAAACAATGCAGGTAGAATATACAAATGTCGGAATGCTGAAGATAAGGCAAGCTCCTCTAGTGTTGGAACAGAGCTCGGTCACTAAACGAGGAGTGGTGCTACTGTATCACCAAATATTCAACTTCAGATTAAACTACAGCTTCAAGGAACATAAATGTAAGAAGAATCCAAACGGAAGAAGACAACGCAGCATTATATCATAATGTAAACTTATGAGCCACGGGTGATGCCACTGTAGATGGTTATGTGGGTGACCTGGGCCAGCAGCTGACTCATCTCCCTGATCAGTCCATAGTTATACTTACTCACTGTGTTTCTTCAGTTCCCAGACAGAAAATGTAGGCCTACACACTGATTTTAATTTTGTCCGCAAACTGACCTAAATCCTTCAAACTGGTCCGCATAAGAACTATGTCCGTGTCTCTGTTCAGGGGAGAGTGCTCCCTAAACACACTGTGTCGGCCCAGTGACCCAATTTACAGGGCTGGAGCACTGTGTTCCCTCCCTCTACCCCTCCTTCCATGATACACTGGTATGTCACAGTTGTCCAACAGGCCTGAAGGAGGCGCTGGTATAGACAATAGTCACATGGAGAGATTAGTGAGTCCAATACCAGTCTGGCTTTGAAATGTGAAAATGAAGAACAGCAGCCGTGTCATTCATTGCGCTGTTTGGAAGTTCAGCTCATAACCACTTATGGTGGAGAGACGTCTCAGTGTGGGAGAGAAAAGGAGCCTCCATCAAACCAGAGGTTTTCTTCGAATATGTACATGGGGTCACTCTGGGAAGATCTTGTCACTTCTGGAGGTGTATCTACTACATTGTGTAGTAATGCCATTCTGTGCCTGTAGGTTCTCTGTCTGCCCAGCCTTACTGCCACAGGACCTGTGCCTCCTTCTGGGTAAGACACATGGAAAGGCTGATATATTTGAACAAAGAAGCCCATGGATACAAGCTTCCAGTGCCTGGCTCTCAGTCAAAACAAACCCTCGGTTGTGTGGCCTGTCAGCACTTTGATCTGCGGGAACCTTCATTGACCTACTTTTCTGGTGGCTGTCTGACAGGCAACATTTGGGGATGGAGACTGTAAGCAACACGCCTGACTCACTTGGGCTCACCACGCATTTCCTGGACAGCTCCATCCAATCGCCACCTATCCCGCTGTTTGATGGCCCAACACATGACCGGACAGCACTAAGCATGTGCATTAGTCTCGTGACAGATCAGTCTCAAGGGGAGGTAAATGGGGAGTTGGGGGTGAGGAAACAAAAACAGGCAGGACGGGGGTAGCTGTGCAGTGACCTGAGCAGCCGCCTTGCCGCACACATCACCCAGCAGGTGGTATGAACACGTGCAGGGTCACCTGTCCTGGTGTGTCACAGGAAGCCCCTGTCTGCCCTGCCCTGTCACAGGACGCCCCAAAATTCAAACCCAGGCTCTGTTATTATTCTGAGTCGGAAAGACGTAACCAAGCTCCGGGGGCTGAGGGCCAGCGTGTCATGCCTACATACTGCGTTGTCTGGCCTGAGCCTCTTGGAGGGGGGGCCGCCATCCTCAGGGTGCAGCATGTAGAAGAGTCGCACCTTGTTCGCATGCTTTTTACTCTGTGATGGAGAGGGCCAAAGAGAGAGAGGGAGAGAGAGAGAGAGAGAGAGAGAGAGAGGGAGAGAAGGAGAGAGAGAGAGAGAGCGCACAGACTGAAGGAGGCACTGTTTGTGTTTAATTACAGTTAAATCCTCTTGGCTGAAGGGGTCATGAAGTTTCATTTTTAAACTGGCAGAAAGTCTAATTGTCTTTAGTGAAGGAAGAAGGTTTCCTACTAGAATGAATCCCAGGAGCTCTCACCGGCGGCTCGAGGAGCGAGGTTACAAAAGGCCAATGACTATGGATCCGTACCACTGCACGAAGACAGATATTTTTGATTCCACAGAAGCACAGACTGTGCATTAACCCTGTCATCTCCACGGTGGTGCTCAGAAATGGGATAACAGTAGGGGTGTATACAGTGCCAGGGCAACAGAGGGTAATCCCCAGGTGAAAGCTGATTGGCCAATGGACTGCTCTGTACCTTGTCACTCACCGATCTGAAACATATCATTGGTTAAAATTAAAGTTGGCCCATCCGTATGAATTATGGCCCCTTTTATGCCACCCACCTTAAAAACATCCTAGAATGGCCCCTGGATTTCAGTCTTTAGCTTCCCGCTAATTATGCTGATGCCTAAGTGTGATCATATCTCTGTTATTGGTGAGTTTGAGAAAATGATGGTGAACAGTGTGGGTCTCTGTAACACCAGTGCAGTGAGGCTCTGCCGGTGACCCTGCCCAGTGATTGATGGCTGCGAGCAGTCAAAGTATTTATCAACCTGTCAAAAGCACTGGGGGGGGGAGCTCATGGCACAAAGCTGCACAGGATGGATAAGGTTCTGCTTCCTCTGTTTGAATGAACCTAGGATACATCAATAGGAGCCACTTGCCGTGAGAATGGTGGTAAGTGGAGCATCCAGCTTTTGTCAGAACTGTACGCTTCCTTATAAACTTCATACAATTGCATCATGTAGCTGGAGTGAGTTTACACCCATGGGTGCCCCCAACCGCATCAGTAGCATAAACACTTGCAGATGTAAGCCAGGGTTGGTGTGTGTGAATTTACGTCTACATTCATGTGGTTTGTGCATGGGGGACAGTCACCTCATAGTGGGCGATGCGCTGCGAGTCGGAGATAAGCTGAGCGTTGCAGATGTTGCAGTAGCTTTCTGTGAAGAGTTCCCCGTCACACGGCCCAGCTGACTTCATCTGGATACAGGCACAGACAGACATGTAAACATGCAAGAAGGCATCAGTGGCCTTTCTGTACCGATCGCATGTTGAAAGGCCAGGTTCTTATGAAATTCTGCCTATGAAGAATGTTTGAAAAATCAGACCGTCCCAAATGTTTGATTCAGTTTTCCCAGGAAAAAGCATCATCTCTACACCATAAAGATGAAACTTATTCTTTTCAGAAACCAGGAACTTCTGTCATGTTCCAAAAAATTATATAAAAATACAAAAAAAAATATTTTTATATATGAACTACATTTAATGTGTCAGTGAACACCTTTTTGGTTTCATCTCCATGTTCCTGCATTGAAAATTCGATCAATAACCGATATATTTTTGTATAATATTGCTGGGGCTGGCAGTGAAACTTGCCAGCCCTTATTAGAGGAATAGTGCTACATTGATTTTATTCTGCGGAAAATAAAAGACTGATCTGCTGATCATAATTAATAATGAATTATAAAGATGTCGTGGGCCGAATACATAAAATATAGATAAAAATCAGTGTCCAATTTTGACCTAATACTGGATGAAATTTGTCCCATGATCGATCCCCCCAAAAACTAACAAAATAATTATTATTGTTATGTTCATCCTCCATTGTTTTGGGGTGGGGGTGTAGTTTGGCATGATATTACGTGTGAAGTTTAACTTACAAGCTTTTTGTGTCTCCAATGCTTATTTAGCATAAACTTCACAGTTCCTGTTTTGTGGCGGGAACACAACACACAAAAGATGCCAGGATCTACAAAGGTTCCTGATTGAGACGGCGAAAGAACCCAGAACCAGGTGAGAAAGTACCTTTTGACTCATGTTCACTCCCAGCGCCTTAGATTCTTTCGTTGGCATCCATAGTTCATATACTGCAATATCAGTACTTTGTCTTCTGATACCCAGGCTTTAGCTGTAGGTATTGTGCTGGTTTTTAGCCCACTTTGCCATTCAGAGTCATCTGATTAATTTATCAACGGTGAGAAAATCATCACTTCCTGGCTCATCATGTCTAACCATCATCATTACTGTCTGCCCTGAGGGTAGATTTTTCCCTTTAGACCAGTGTTCCCCAACCTGGTCCTCATGGGAACCATGGTTGGTCCATGTTTTTGCTCCCTCTGAGCTCCTTGCCAGACAGATTGGAGGGAGCAAAAATCCGGACTGTCTGTGGCTCCCCGAGGACCAGATCGGGAAACACTGCTTTTAACAACCTGTGCTATGTGATGCTTGACTTCTGTTGACCTTAAAGACAGCATCTGTAAGATCTGCCAGAGAGAAAGAGGTCTCAGGCATAGCCAATCACCTTTCACCCATGGCCCACAGGTTCATGAAGACATGTTTTTGAACAGCACAATGATTTAAGACAGCAGATATTAGATGACAGTGGCACACTGATCAGCCTACTCTCTGTCCCACTGGGCTGCAGTACTCTGTACAAACGACTCACAGCCATCCGTGCCCCTGAATGCTGCCCCAGTGTCTCATGCTGGTCACCATGGAGATACAAGTTACCATGGCACCACAATTGTGAAGGACGGACTCTCCCTGGCCTGTGGCACAGCCCCTGCTCTGTCCTTGACAGCCAGGGTGAGAATTATTAAGGTGGTTCTCTTATAGCCGAGCATCTGAGGTTCCACTGGAGCACCTGACCGTGGTCTGTCCTCTTCCTGTGAGCAAATGTACATCAGGCCTTGTGGGTGCTCAGGGACCTGGAATGCATGGATGGTTGTCATGGTCACGCATCCCCATTCAGCCAAGTCTCCTCTCTGGCTGTCTGTACTCACTATGCCTCCAGGCTCTATTACTCAGATTCAAGACTATGGATACCAGAAGCCATCTGAGCTGATAATCCGTGCCCCCCCCTACAGAACCCCCCTCCTTGTCCTGCTAGAATCACAGCTCTGAAATTCTCTGAGTCTCTTTGCCTTGAGGAAGACTGAGTCTTGCCGTATATCAGTGGTGACCTAGAGTCGCCTTAATTCTCACCAGTCTTTGTGGTTGTCTCAACTCCTCCTTTGGGATTACAATTATTCCCCATGCCCCCTTGGGCTCCCAAAATCCCCCGTGGTCCTGCACTGATTGTGTGACCGGGCACCTCTGGGAGAATGATGAAAGGTGCAGTATTAGAATATACATGAAAAATATATCTGAGCATGCAGCTGAAAGCGATGTGGGTTTTCAAAGCTCGCCACGTAAAGCAAAGCATCAAAGCCTGCCTCATGCATGTAGGCACTTCAGACATCTCTGTGTTTGTTTTATGAACACTCCTGTTCATGCAGGGGCGGAGTGTGTAATACGCACTGTGAGAGCCGTCAAAGTGCTGTGCACATCTCTCCACCGCTGAATTCATTGCATTAAACAGCTTCATTTTTAGCTGGTCCTAAGCATTTTCAGCTACAGTGATATTTAGAGGATAATTGCTGTGACCGGTGTCCTGCTCTGATGTTCTCTGATGTTCACGGTGTCCTGCTGAACTTTGCAGCTTCGCTCTCAGATTGAGCAGACTCTTGGTTCTAAGATGTGTCTGGAACTCAGTGTCTCTGCACTTTTGCTAATGGGCACTGGGACCGGCCTGGGAAACAGGATTAGAACGGCCATTTTGGTCATCTAGATGCAGCACTGGGACTCTTGGGGTGAGATTTCACAGCTCCCAGCTTACAGTGAAGCCTCACTCTACTGTCAGAAACCAGCACCAAGCGAGAGCCCCATTCATAAGGTGCCTTTAACCATGCAGAGTGCACCTGAACGCCTACCGTCATTACCGACTTCACAAACCAGGTTCCGTGAATACCAAGCACCTCTGCCCATGTCTTTGCCCCATTCCATAAAGCTCTTAATGTTCTCTAGACAAGCCTTTAGTGGGCCTCCCTCACAGCACATGTCAGGCTGGAGAGAATGAGGCAGAAAGCATTCAGGGCTTAGCCACCCATAAAGTCAGCAGCATGACGCTGTGTCACATGTCAATTCAATTCAATTCAATTCAATTCAATTCAACTCTACATAACTCAACTGGCTGTGTTGTCATACATTCCTACATCATTTATGCAGAGGTGAATAATTCAGGTCCAGAGAGTACAAGGCCAGACCAAGATTTTGTTTCAACCAACCAGCTAAGTATAAAGGCCCAGAGTCACAGAGTACTCAAATGGTTGGTCGAAACAAATCTTGGTCTGGACTATTACTCTCTGGACCTGCACTATCCACCTTTGCATTTATTAACTGACTACCTGACTCCCCCCGTGCATGATAATATTATAGAAAAAGACAGAATGGGCCTGCTTACTAAAAGCAAGGTGCGGACTGTGGTCAAGGTCAAAGCCAAAGTCCATCAGTGAATCAGTTCTCCACGCCGGCCTGTGTCAGGTGGCAATGTTACTGCGGATTAAGTCACATCCATAATTCTACCCATCCTAGTGCGACTTACTAACAAATAGCACAATGTGCAGACAGCATTTCTCCAGTGTAACAGTATAAATAAGGTCTTACAGGCCTATAGGCTTCAGGTGACTAAGAGTCTAGCAGTCCAGGTTAAATGATAGACAGCACTGAGGAAACACATCGCCCCCTCCTGGTTTTTGGAGGAACGGCATACCATTGGCTGCTACCTGCTCCCCTTGGTGGAAACCCTGACACGGTGTGATAAGGACAGGCAGAGATGTGTGGTGCCTCTGCAGAGCAGCTGGCAGGCCTGGGGGCTGATGGGCACAGTCGGCATGATGGGATGGAGGACGGTGGACTGCATTTCTGTGTGCCTTCTTAGAGACAGCGGCACACTGAGCACAGGGCTGACGATGCCTGTCTCAGCGCCTCTGCTATGGCCACGGGCAGGCAACTCGCGGTTACTTACTACTCAGCCACTGTTGAAGTTGTATTTAATTTGTGCCTGGTCTGCAATTAAAAGCTGTAATTAGAGTTAGTCAAATCCCCCTTCAGATGACTAATAAACATAACAACAGCGCAAATGTGTAGCGGCGCAGGAAACGGGTTTTGTTTTACACACAGTATGGCGGTACACCTACGCGGAATGTAAACAGTTTTTGTTCTGCTGTAGACATTAGCCAGGAAGAGAGCATCAGTTGTGCATCCAGGAATAGGAACATCTGAAAGAGCTGATGATGTGTTTGACCGAGCGATGCTATTTAGAACTGCCAAGGGGAGCCGGCAGTGACGACCTGTCAATCAGCACGCGTGTGTTTACTCGTCTGTCAGTCCCGTGAGCGCGGCTCTGGGCGAGCCGCCCGGGCTGCTTTCTGACAGACTGAGCTCGTTAAAAACTCCAATTAAACCCATCAGAATAGGTCCGGCACTAAAGCACAAGTGCAAAATTGAATACGCTACACTGTGATTGACAAGTCAGTGAGCAGTGTGTTTGTCAACATTATCAGTCAGGCACTGGGTGTATATGTGTGTGTGTGTGTGTGTGTGGGGGGGGGGTGCTCTGCAAAATTAACTTAGCTAGAGTGAGCTGTTCACTCACCATGCGGATGATTCACTGCATCATTAGACCATGTTGAATGCGGGGAAATACCTAGAGAACTGTGTGTGTGTGTGTGTGTATATACAGTCAGGTCCATAAATATTGGGACATCAACACAATGCTAACATTTTCTGGCTCTATACACCACCACAATGGATATCAAATGAAATGAACAAGATGTGCTTTAACTGCAGACTGTCAGCTTTTAT
>JAODUD010000062.1:11839233-11862830 GCA_026784285.1 Stomatorhinus walkeri | reverse complement strand
GCAGGGCTCGCTCATGTGTAGTACCCCTGGAGCTGGGGCTTAAGGGCCTTGCTTAAGGGTGCGTGGACATGTGACTGTTCTGTTGAGGTTGGGACTTGAACTGATGATCTTCTGACTGCAGACAGACAGCCTGCTGAGCCACTCACCGCCCCCGCCTCAGTGACGTCACAGCAGGTCTGCGCTCTGGCGGATGTGAGAGACAGTGGATGTCTTCTACCATAGAAAGATGCTAGCATAGTGCTGGTTTCATAGCTCATGGCAAAGTGGTAGCTCTTGGAGATGGCCTACCCTTCCCCCACCCCAGCACGCACTTCTCCAAACATGGGGACCACTTCCCTCCTTTGTGGCACCTGCTAGCCGGGCGGCACCTGTTACATTGATAAGGGCCGCGGTGTTGATCCATTCCGACACTTTCCCTTCCCTCATTAGAGCAGACATCAGCAGCTGGTCTATATATAGAGGACATGTATTGGGGCAACACTACCTTATGAAGTATTTTTATTCATGGTGCTCCATGGAGGTGTTTGCTAGGAACGACAAGACATTTCAAAGTGCTGTGTCTTTTCAGCCTTCATTACCTGATATATCTGCAGAATCATGCTCTCCTACACAGTGTGTGTTGTCTTCTGTGGGTGTGTGTGATGGTACACAATGGCGAATGCAGTGTGTGATGACACGCTCTCTGATATGTCAGGTTGGGCAGGGGCTGTGCCTACGTTTGGGGTCCTTGTGTGTCTGGCATCACTGATTTTGAATCTCATATCCTTGATCAAGGTTGTGTGACTCATTATAGAATATGATAAATATTCATCACACACCAGGAGTTGGAGCAGTACCTTCGCTTAGTCCAGAGCAGTTCTTTCTTGTCCCTGATCCCAAAGACCATGGTGAAGAATCTGAAGATGTCTCAGGAATGGCTCTTCATAGGGATGCGATGTTCAAAGGGGGCTGAGACAAGGAGACCTTGCTTTCTTTTTTTGGTAACTATATGTTTCTTTTTTCAGTCCTCTGGGTTCACTGCCATCAAAGTCATCGAGGATTGGAATCCACATTGACATGGCCAACACTTACATCCCAGTCACATTATCCAGTCCCATTCACCACCAACTGCCACAACTTGCCTAGTTGAACGTTTTGGGATTCATAGCCCAAGATTCCCCTCATGCCCTTGGTCCAAGTGTTGATGATGTCAGTCTTCTACACTAGTCATAGACCGTTGCTTATCTATGCTCACTGTCTTGCAGTTAAGCTCACGCATGTACTGTAATATACGCAAAAATACTGTGGCCAGCAGAGGCCACTGTTGCACAGCTCAAATTAGGCAGCCTTGCATACCCGTCATTCCTCATGGCAGTTTATCTAATCTCTTTGACTAAATTAAGTGACCAGCTACTGCATGCCTCTTATCTGTCATGGTGATGTTTGGGGCTGATGGCGTGCTACCTTGGCTTGGTTCACAGGGCGTACATTCTCAAAGACAGCAGGGGAGAGCGATTTCTCCTCTGTTATTTGTCATCTGTAAGTTGGAGGTGAAGCTCACCCAAGTTCCCTTGACCAACTGCGTGCAGCTTTAGAGTGCTGGAGGTCAGGGGAGGAAAGGCACTTGCCGAGACAGATGCGGCGGCCTTCAGACGTGAGGTACTTCTGATGAGGCGTGCTCACTAGATCCGGACAGACTTGGTCAGGGAAGTGTGGGAGGGATTTGGGTTATATTTAGGTTTGACCAGGAGAGTGTGAGACAAAGCAGCTCCTCTCATAGACAGGACTGCACTCCACACACTTGGATTTCAGTGAGAGTGTAGACTGCGTCCCTTCCAAAGTGCCTTTTGGACCCTTCTTGTACTGCACTTATTTGCAGAACAAATATGACCTGAGCATTTGGGGTCACCGCAGGGCTGTATCTCTCAGCATTTGCAGCCGTGTTGAATTCATGCCTCTGTCAGTCAAGGAAATGCCTTTTCCTTCTTGGCTGCGACGCGGCTGATTTTCTGCGGCAGGAACACATCCCGCTTCTGTCCCGTTAAGGTGCTCCGAGGATCTGGCCAGGGATCGTGCTTCATGCTCGCCAGTGCAGCCTAAGTTCTAGTGGCAGGTTTGGTCCCAGTGTGAGGCAGCAGGGCGGCCCGTGAAGTCCATTCGCAGTGACTTTCAGGTGATTGTTAGGTCAGCCTGAGCACTGGGAGTCTCAGCCTTCCTGGAGGTTAACAGACCGTGGCTAACGCTTCTGCCTACATGCTAGATGAGCACAGCTTGCTACAAGCAGCCCCGCTTGGGTTAATACCTAACTTTTTGCCTCATTGGAGTTACCTGGATAAATGTAAATGAGAGGAGGTCTTGTATAAGCTATATGGATCTCTATTTATCTTCTCCATGGATATGACTTCATATTGAACTCCCTTTCCTTATCACATCTCATGTCAAGATGTTTAGTCATAGCAGCGGCTGACCTGACCCCCCCAGCCCATGTTGGCTTGTGTCATGTTTGTGTAGCTGGTGGTCAGAGTCCTGCATTAAACCAACCCACAATTCCCTGCAAAGCATTCCCGCAGGCACACACATCATATGATCGTGTCAGATAGCTGTATCTCGCGTCCAATCACCTGAGGGCCCATAAATCACTGGTCCCCCTTGGACTGGAGAACGATAACGCCAGGCTGGCTAACTCAGCCTGTCAGCCTCTCTGGCAAGGAGCCACCGCCCTCCAACCCCCTAGTGAATGCTGGTTTTGGAGAAGCACAGCTGCGTCTCAGCAGGCCCCTATAAATCAGCTCCCTACCAGCTGCAAAGTCATGTGGTGTCTGATAGGCTGACAACCTGTGGGACAATCCCTGCATGGTCCACACATAAAAGCACGGCACAGGGACCTTCCTTAGTCCCTCCTAGCCACCCCCTCAATCATCACACTTTCCCACCATTGCATATAACTTCCTTGTTGGAGAAGACCATGAATCCACTTCATATTTGCACTCTTCAAGGGCAAGATGCCTGACATATTTGGCTCTACATCTGCCCTTGAAGTGTATGTATAATACATTAATGTAAGGCTTTTGTCAGCAGCTTTATAAAGTTATAAATGACTGTGTTTTACCTTATTGTTTTGTTGAAAAATATTTCTCAAGGTCAAGATTGAGAGTTGAAATCTTGCATTGCATTGACCAGGCTTAAGAAGTTCATAGCAGCGCAGAGCCGTCATCATAGACCTGCCGTTAATGAAGACTCCTCAGAACAAGAGCCAGACCAAACCAGCTCCTCCATGTTACTGGGCCAGATGGTTAGAGGTAGGACGGCAGGAACATGTGCATGAACACAATTGGGCAAGAGCGTATGCATCACAACACAGAAATGCTACTTGACCCCATTCTGATCTCTAACCCCTCTTTGAGTTATGAGCTTGTCCATGTGACAACTTTTAGGTTTATGATATTAACATCCATATTGGCCAGAGACTGTTAGAAATCAAAGGTAGGCGTGTATTTGCTAGGCACTAGAAATGCTGCAGGAGGGGATTTGACTCACTGTGGGTTAATATCTTGATGATGCAGATCGGACTACAGATCAGTAGACAGTGAGTCAGTGGACTGTTTGGGTTACATACATTGCAGGTTTAAATAGACACAGAAACATGATTTGATATGATGTGAATAACGATGCATGAGATCTTTGATGCGGGGGAGATGTGGAGAGATGTGGGGAGATGTGGTTTGCAGCTGGAAGAAACAGAACATCACAGTATATCGTTGCCCCTTAATATTTGATGCGCTGCTGTTTTCCTTATAATACGAATGATAAAGATGCATCATATGCAAGTGTTTTGTTTGAGACTAAATTTTGGTATATTTTTATTTTATGTAATGATAAATACAGTCCATATAAAGTCAGTTTTGAATTAGTGCAGTCATATGACCACTTTTACAACAGCTAAATCTGTGTCCTTACAAACCACATACTCAAACCTAATGTCATGCCATAATAACAGCTTTACAGATGTTTCCTTCAGGAATCTAAAGCAGACAGAGGTCGACCAATCTCTGTGTGTGTACACAGAATATTAAGTGAAATTTTGCTTGAAATGTGCGGATGATGTATTAGATCAGGGTTCACAAATTCCAGTTCTGGTGGCCAAAATCCCACACAGTTTGCAGATTTCCCTGCAGAAACACAACTATTAAACTTGGTAATTAGCTGATTAAAATGTGTTTGTGCAGGGAAAAATGCAAACTGTGTTTGATTCTGGTACTCCGGGACCAGAATTGGATATCTGTCTCAAACAATGACTCTTTGTTTCATTGACTGCATATATTGTAGTTTTAGTCGACTTAATATCCTGTCATTTTCTTTGACTAACACTATTCTAAAGAAAAATCTGATAACTGAAATATGACTAAAACTAAACAGCATTTTTGCCAAAAGACTAAGACTAATCAAAATTTTCTGAAACTTAACATATGATGTGGAAGCCTGGCTTTAGATCACTGGTGGTTTCATCTGAAAAACAATAAAAAATGGTTTGGTGAGTTTTCAAATTTTGCTTTTCATTTACAGTAAGAGTTTTGGTGGATTTTTTCTTGATCCTCTACAGGGTTGCCAGATTGCCAGAGCTGGCTGGAGTGAGATATTCAATTCGAGACAAGTCTGCACAATCATGCACATGCATTTACATGTATGTAACAGTTTTATTACCTTGTAATATAGATTTGCTGTAAGATTTCTTGCTTGTGAGCTTGAAAGCGTGAGTGTCACGCCAGATGTGTGTGAGCTGGCAACCCTGCTCTGCAATAGCTAAGGTAGCTTTGTTTGTGATCTGGAGTTTGGCTTGGTCTGTAGGGTCTATCGGGTACATTCTTGGCCGGCAGCATTTATTCAGGGAAATGAGCTGGACGAGGGCCTGGCAGAGCAGGCTGTCTCTGCAGGCCTGAGTGCTGGTACGCATGGGCGGCTACAGCCTGGCATGCCGGCTCCATCTCACGTGGTGCTCAGTGATCCACTGATGTGCCATTTTCGTGCCCATTTCTGTTAGAGCACGAGTGGATGCAGGGAACTGGTCTCTACGTCCAATTATTCATGGGGATCGATCCCCCACAGCCAAACTATCAACACATGAAAGTGGGGGACTGCACCTCTCAGCTATACCTCTAGTGGGAGCTCTGGACCAGGCATGTTCTGTACATCCTCAGACTTGGCCAATGCAAAGCAAAGTGACTTTGTTCATGTTTCAGTTTCTGCACAAAGGTAAACAACATAATGATGTATTTGTCTGAAAGAAGTAATTGTCATATTTGTTGTTTTTTGACATTTTGCAATTTGTACCCAATTTTTGGTCTTCTGTCTTCTGTGAGTGTTTGTGGAGGCCTGAGAGGAGCCCTGGTGCATCATGGGAGAGTGTCAGTGATGTAGATTGGCCAGTGTGACGGCCCCTGGGAGGTCTGGGCAGTGCAGCTCACCTACTTACCAAAGTTTCCTTGACTCACCATTACATTGAGTCAGTGTCAGTCCATTGAGTCACTGCCAAGCAGAGATGCAAAACTAGGAGCTGTCTTTGTTCACACAGAGTGCTCTGATTCCTGGATGATAACCATTATCCATCTACCCCCCCCACATGTCCATGCCTTGATACAAACCACTGATAGTGTGGATACGGATTTCCCTGCTCCTCCAGGTGTTTATCAGCAAGCGGAACATCAGCCAGTGAACTTACAGTGGTGTGAGTCTAAGTTATCCTCTTTCATTTCTGGTCATGGTTTAGAGGTGATGGTGCTGCTTTAGGGGGCAGAAAGCACAAATCCAGACCGAGATTTTGTTCGAACCAACCAGTTGAACATAAAGAGTCACATTCACAGAGTACTCAGCCAATTGGTTGAAATAAAATCTTGGTCTAGATTTGTACTTTCTGGATCTGAACTTTCCACCTCTGCCTACAAATGAAAGAAGGGTGAGGAAGTCCTTGGAACAGTTGGGGGTTAAGGGCCTTACTCCAGCGGCCCAGCAGAAAAACCACTTACCCGACCTTGGAATTTTAGCCAGCGATCTTCAGAACACAGGCACAGCGTCTCCACCCCCTGGGCCACAGGTGGTGTTGCAGTATATGCAAAAGAAAACTTGCGGGCAAAGGAACCCACTGATACAAATAAAAGCACAGAAGCTATGTGGGTAAAACTATAGGCTAAAAACTCAACCTGATAATCAATATTTGTTATAGAATGAGTAATGTAATTGCAGAGGAAATGAGAATGTTATACAATGATATCAGGATTATGAATAATAAAAATGCTGTGGTAGTTATGAGTTATTTTAATTTACCTGGGATACAGTGGGACAGAGTCTCTGGCTCTACTGTAAATTATGGTGGAATTGGTACAGGATTGATTATTCACTCAGTTTATTAATACCCCTACCAGGGGAGACGCCCTTCTCGATCTTGTTTTCTCTAATAACCAGGATAGGATTGGAAAATTTGAGGTTTTAGAACCACTTGACAGTAGTGATCATGATATGGTTAAATTTGGGGTTAATTTTAGTGTCTGAGGAGCAAAGTCCAAAACAAAAATATACAATGTTAGGAAGGCTAACTTTAATGGTATGAAACTGGAACTGGAAAATGTAAACTGGCTGGAGTTAAATAACAAAATTGTCAAAGAGGCATGGGAATTTTTAAAAAACATATTATTGTAAGCACAAGAGGACTTCATACCTTTTTCCAGCAAAACTAAATCTAGGAAACTGCCACCAAGCTGGTTTACTACAGAAATTAAGAATAAAGTCAGGAGGAAAAGGGCTCGGTTCCACAAATGAAAAATAACTAATGATGTTGGAATAAAGCTGGAGTATCTAAGTGTACAGGTTGAGTTAAAAAATATTAGACTCGCTAAGAGGAATGCAGCAGGGATTTTAGTAGCTGATAGCCGGTTGTTATTAGAGGCACAATGTCACAGTGGGCCTGCGTTCCTAGTGGTGTACCTCAGGGTTCAATTTTAGGACCACTGTCATTTACAGTAACTATATTGACACCAGTATGTACAGTAAACTGGTCAAATTTGCAAACGACACCAAGGTGGGTGGTGTAGCAGATACTGAACTAGCGACACAGAGGCTACAGTGGGATCATGATTTAATTAGTGACTGGCCTGATACCTGGCAGATGAAATTTAATGTAGACAAATGTAAGGTAATCCATGCAGGGAGCAGAAATATAAAGTACAGATATTTTATGGGTTCCACTGAAATAAAGGAAGCTGATTATGAGAGAGACCTCAGTGTGTATGTTGATGTTTCCATGTCCCACTCTCGCCAGTGTGGGGAAGCAATTGAAAAGGCCAATAGGATACTGGGTTACATCTCTAGGTGTGTGGAGTTTAAGTCAAGGGAGGTGATGCTAAGATTATACGATTGCTTGATAAGACCCCACCTAGAATATTGTGTGTAGTTTTTCCATCTTATCTTAAAACGGATATTGCTTCCATAGAAGGGGGTTCAACGTAGGGCTACAAGAATGATTGCTGGTCTTAGAGGAATGTCTTATGAGGAGAGGTTAGTTGAGCTGAATCTGTTTAGCCATGTGCAAAGGAGACTAAGGGGAGACATGATCCAGGTATATAAGATTCTAACAGGTATATATGCTGTTCAACCAAATACCTACTTCAACACTATTTCAAATATAAGAACTTGTGGTGGAAATTAGTGGGAGAACGTTTTAAACTGGACTTGAGGAAGCACTTCTTTACACAGCGTGTGGTTGGTCTACCTGTTTGTGTAGTGCAAACTAAAACCTTGGGTTCCTTCAAATCAGAGCTAGATAACTAACTCTGAGCTATTTATTGATTTCTCCCCAAACGAGTTTGATGGACCAAATGGCCTCCTCTTGTTTGTAAATCTCTTGTATGTCTAGCCAACAGAACAGTGTTGGCTATGGTGACAGCTGTTCGCTGACTGGAGCCCTCCCACCTCGCTGAGCCATGAGGATATAGAAGCTCTTTGAGTTCCTCTGGGTTCCTGAGTGTCACCAGGCACACAGATGCTCGATGTGGCAGGAAAAAAGGATGGGAAGCCATCAGAGCCTTGAGATGAAGAGGCGATCTGAGGATACCTCCCTGCCTTTCTGTGAGGAGGCTACCAGGGGGCCCCTATGGGTCACCATGAGGGGCCACCGTTATTTTTCTCATTCCCCGCTGTGAGATTCATCCTCATTGCATCCAGGGTCAGACTCAGGCACTGGGAAACAAGGCAGCTGCTCGGCACAGGGGAGCCCATACAAAGTCAAGAAATTTTTTTAGAAATAAGAATAATTACACAAGATTAAGAGTAATGTAAAAAAACACATCAAATTAAAATATTTGTGCAGGCAGAAACATGGCAACCTCTAGATATATCGAAAGAATATGTAGTTGCCTAGGACCCCGAATTACATGAATCATCATTTTCTTAGAATGGTTTAGCTTTGTCTAAGGCCCCTCAAAAGTTAGGTCCCTTACTGAATTATGCTCTGAGTACATTTGTACTACTTGTGGATTCACTTGGCAGAATGATTGAGCATGACTGATAAAGTTCTACTAAATGGCAGTGCAAGCCTCACTTCAGCTCCATGCTGGCCTTTCAGATATGCTTATTGAGGGTGATCATGACTGACTAAAATCCTGCTGACATGCTGGGGATTACAGAGTGCTTCATTTTCACAGAGCAGTTTGAAGCCATGGCTGCCCTCCACCTTCCTGCCAGCCTGCCCTGACCTAACAAAGCTCCGCCTCCCATGGAGGGCGGAACTTCGCTTTGCAGCTGTCAATTGGCTGATGTGCCCGTCAGCCAGTTTGGGTTGTCTAGTGTGATTGGGTGATTCTCAGCAGGGTGTGAAGGGCATATATAAATGATTTTGCCATTGAGCACGCCACGTTAAACATTTTAAATAGATGTTAGCGAAATGGGTTAATGTATAGTAGAGACAGATGGTCTTTAGAATTTTCCATTCCAATTATGAGACTGAGCTATGGGAGTAATTGCCAGCTATGTTGCCAGATGTGGATTTCGATTTCCTGCAGGGTTTGTTTAGCTTTGTCTGCATGTTGAGTGAGCGGTTCGGTAATGACAAACCCTGCAGATTCAAGCCCAGTAGATCCTAATGGAGTGATACATTATAGGAGAGTTTCCACGTGCTAATTACCTGCCAGAGACAATAATTAAAGCTGCGGCCCACACAGCCTAAGATTAAATGAGGAGACCAGCTAATCATCCCTGCAGGGAATCAGTGGCATAATTGAGTGATGATTCGTTATGGAGCACTGATGAACAACCCAGGCAAAGCACCACGGATCAGTGACAGTAATTCCGTTTTTAATTAGACCGCCATTGACCGGACCTCATTCACCCCCATCACCCCGCTCCGTTCCAGACTCTGCCTGCCTCGCTGTACTGGGATCGATCCAGCTTCTGCCAGTTTCCTGTGAGCTCTTTGACTCCAGAACCTGGGGGGTTGGGAGGTCATGCCACAGACACCCGTGGCTGGGGTGTCTGTGGCATGCATTTCCAGGTTGGTGTTCTGTGAGGGAGGGTGGAACAGATGGGCAGAACGCATGGATGCTGTGAGGTTGGGTGACAGAGGGGCGCCTTGTGGCCCCTCCCCACAGAAGGCCATTTGGCCCAGATTGGCTCATGTGAGGCCTGTCCACCCCCCCTGGGTTCACAACCCCTCCATCCTAGTGTCTCCACTAAAATTCAGAACCCTGCTTTTTCCTCCCCGATCCTCCCAATCCCAGGCCCTGAGCTCCGACCAATGTCACAATTTTCCAGGGTTTTACGATTTATAATGAATCACTTGATTTGAACTCTTTCACCATCACCCCACCTCCCCAGGAGAAAAGCCTAGAGGTGCCTCCCCCGAGGTGTTTGTCATCTAATTGTTGCTGACCTTGTTCAATAGGGCTGGGCAATGATATTTGCAACAATCGAAATGTTGTTTAGTTGCTTGGGAATTTGTGCATCCGGTACAGGCGTATGGTGGGATTGGATTCACTGTGTCTGTGTGACTATGAATGCTGCTCTTAACAAAGTTGCTTAAACTGAGGGAGCCTTGCAGAATCCATCTGGCCCATTGCATGGTAAAATACCTGTATTGTCATTCTACTGGTGCAATTAAGTACATTACCTGTACAACGAAATGTAATCTTTGTCTCCTATTAGGCTAGCACACAGTGGAGGGTAAAGGGCGATTTCTCCCCTGGATAATTTTTTGGGGGTTAAGGGCCTTGCTAAAGGGCTCATTGGTGACATCACTGTGCCAGCCGCAGGATTTGAACTGACAACCTTCCAATTATGGATACTGAGACCTAGCTCCCGAAGTTACACACGCATGGTCTCTCGCTGTTCATCGCATCTCCATGACTTTGCTGCCTTTCCATGACAAAATTAGAGGAAAATGATCCCAACGTGGCCTTTGAATAAGCTTACGGATTTGTGTCATATCAGTATTTTATTTAAAAACGTTTTTTAGTACTGTAACTACTTACAAAACTTAGCTAAATAAAAATCTTATTTTTATTGTTAAGTTTTACATTCATTGTATATTACAGAAACAGTGAACGCAGATGCCTAGTCTGTAGATTGGGTGTACCATAGACATATATTTTAAGCAAATAATATCTAAAAAGAGATGATGATTTATAATGACGGTGAGCAGAGGTGGCCCACACCAGTGAGTGGGCAGGAGCAGAGCTTGTCACGTCCCAGGCTGGAATTTTAATCCTCCTATTGAGAGTAGTGTGGTGCAAACCCTCATTTGACCTGCAGGGGGAACTGTACTGTCAAACGCTCCATCACTTCTGGTAGGCCACCCTTCCTTTGGGGAGAAAGGATGCTGCCATGACCATCTCACCTAGCTGTCATTAAAACAATCTGTTTTACATTACATATATATACAACATATGTATGTAAATGTTTTATATATTTTTTTCGATATCTACAATTGCAGAGATACTAATATCAGTGAATCCTGGTGCCGGTTTTGAATAGACCATGCATAGGTGTTTAACAGTTTCTGGGTCCCATACTTGAAAACACGCATTCTCTCGGACAGACGAGGTGTATCATTGGTGAGATCAGTGGCCAATCACATTTGCTTGTACTTGAATGTAAACCACCACTCACCCATCTGTCTTCTACTCCCCTTTCTCTTGAATCCCTCACTCTCCCTCGCATCATGCCCTGCTTGCACTCCCCACGTTGTTTAAATCCTTACACGTCTTTTAAATCCTTTATAATTGAAATTACGCTGCTTGGCCAAAAAAAGTCACTATTTAATCAGTACGTAAGAACCAACGATTGTCTCATTATTACAGCCCAGCAATAGTATGTTGCAATACAGTGAAGTCAGCTGAGTTTGTGAATCTACTGAATGGCCAGGTTGTCCCATCGATGGATTTTTTCTTTCCTAATAGTACGGGCATATTTCAGGACAATAAGTCCAAGATTCATTGGGCTTGAATTGTCAAAGGTTCAGTAACATGACAAATCATTTTCACACATGAATTGACCACCAGGGAGTCTTCATCTTAACCTCACTGAAAGTCTTTGAGATGCTGAAGAAGACTTTACGGAGTGGTTCAACTCACCTGTCATCAATACAAGATCCCGGCGAGAAATGAATGCAAATCTGGATGTTGCGGTGTTGCATAAGAACCTGGAAAAAATGCATTTGCGAATGTGCACCATAATCAAAGCTAAAGGTGGTCCAACGAAATATTAAAGTGTGTGACTTTTTTTTGGCCAGGTAGTGTAGATTACAGGTGACCGTTGCAGATATACTGGCGTCTGATGTCATTGCCGCCAAGGATCCATTCATGTTGTGAAATATCCTATTGCATATATGGGCTAAGATGAATGTATGTCTCACGGTACTGCAAGGACAGCGCTTGATAGGAAACAGGCAGAAAGTTGTGTGTGTTGAAGCAGCAGGGTAGTTCCTCTGGACGTCACTGGAACACGGTGTGGAAGATGGGGCAGCGATGGGACTTCATGCGCTTGATGGCGAACTTGAGCTCCTTGCTCTTCTTGTCCCACCTGTGGATGGTGGTGAGGAGCAGCTGCTGGCCCACATGGCGGCCCATGATGAGGAAGCTGCCCTCCAGGCTGTCCAGCTGCGCGCAGGTGCAGTCGGCACCATTCTTGATGCGCAGCACCAGCTTCTTCTGGCCTTTCCGGCGAAGCTCCCCCGCCTTCAGCACCTTCCACTTCTTCTGCGCCGCGATCACCTTGCGGTCGTTCTTTTCCTTCTTAACCTCCTTGATCTTCATCCGTAGCGCTGGAGTGGAGATAAGGTACATTAGTGACCTTCAACCCATGCTGTGGGAATATTGTGGTGGCGCTTGCCTGTACATATGTATGGATGGATGGCCGCAGTGTCCATTTTACAAAGGTCCTGTGGTTGTACCGCACCGGATTGACTCCTAGCGCTCTATTTAAAACATGCAACTAATCCAGATGTTACAGCCAGTTCTTTTGGAGCTCAAAATGAATATGGCTTACAAAACGTTCCCCGCGTTCCCAGCGAATTAGTGGGCCTTTCACTGAACCTGTCTTTCAGGCAGACCACTAGCTCTCCGTGTGGATGTGTGAAAGCCTTTCATTCTCGCTATGTGCTGCGGCTCTGCCTTTTTTTTCGGATTTCCCGTCTTTGCTATTGGATTCCAGGCTCCCCGCTGAAGGTCAGGCGACCGTGTAAATATTATATCAACTGTGAGGGCCTGAGCACCTCTGAATGGGAAACAGGGGCGCACCAGCGGTGAGCAGGACCCACGAAAACGCTAGCTGAAACTCAGTCTGCTGGCTCCAACTGAAACCTCTTTTGCAGCTCTCAGCAGAAAGTCCCTTGAAGACCGTGGAGGGCTGCACAGGGGTTACCTGAGCCCTCCGATAGGCGCCTGTCCTCATATGCAGCTGAGATATCTGCTGAGTCGGCTTTGGCCCTAGATAACCACAGCTGTGAACAAAGATACTGAAAAAGGGGATCCGTTAAGCAGCCCACGCTCTCCCCCTGTACCATGTAGTGGTACAGGTCGAGGCACAACTGCGCAATATAATTTAGACAGGTGCAACGGGATGGGCGGGGGTGCTGAGATCTAGGCTCATAGAGTATAGCATCTATTCTAAGAGGCAGAGGAATGAAAAGACTGGACGGAATGCCCTCGACTGCGCAGTAGTGGGACGGCAAAGGCCCATCGTATTGATGAAACAGTTAGTGATTAGTAAACGTTCATGATTATTCTGGAAGGTGTGGATCTGTGACCAATGATAGGGATAGAGCAGGTATGCAGGCTGAGTAATTCCAGAAGTGGTACCTTTTTGATTGTATAAACCATCACTCAGAGCATAGCCCAGGGGGTCTGCACTTCGTCCAACTGGAGTGTGCTTTCAGAGAGGGGCTGATTGTCCTGCCTCACTAACGTTTCTCACTAATTAGTGATTTATGGCATTCAGTTATTTAACACCGCAGGCTTTCAGTGTGCAGACCTGGGACCCATTTAGCTCCAGTGCTAATAGTGATGTGTGTATATACTGATTATTTGGAGATTCTTAGCTCTGACCTAATGATATGTGAGACTTTTTCTGGCGACTGCTATCATGGGAATGAGAAAGGAGCGACAGGCTGGATTAACTGGGATGTAACGCAGTTAGACTTTATCTCCGAGATCTCCAGGTCATGCTCAGGGACGGATTCCAGTCTTGGGTGATGGCCTGCTAATGACGCCTTGATTTGAGGTGGGCCTGGAGCTTGTGAGGGAGAGCTACCAGTAAACCTGTCCAGAAAAGGACAGAAGTGGTACCATGTGTGGGAGTGTATTCAGAGGCCCAGAGCCAGCAGGGGTGGTGAGTGGTGGTGTCCCCACATGGCAGCCAGGAGAAGCCTTCACTGGGGGAGGGTGGTGCTGCTCTGGCCAGACAATGCTGCAATGTCTGGGTCCAGACTCCTTATACAAATTGACCCCAGGGGGGATCTGGTTCTGATAGCCTTTACACCCTGTTCCAGTTCTGCTCCCAATCAACCCCCTCCTTCGCAACATTAACAGCCAATAGCATTCTAAGCCTCAGCCACCAATCTGATGGTAGTTTTTTTCTTCTCTTGCCTGTCAGCTCTCACTAGCCAATTAGATGGGCCAGGTATCACCAGTATGGTCATCACACCTATTGACAGCTGCAGTTTATCTGCTATTGTCTAGGAGGAAAAAAAACAAGATCCTTTGGATTTTGTTCCTGCTTAGAATAACATTTTTGCCAATTTACTTCAATGTGGACAAACATCACAGTCAATGCACAGGGGGCTTAGTGATTGATGTCGCATTCAAGAGAAAGCGGGGCAGACCACAAAAACCAAACAGCGATGACGCAAAGCAGGCTCGTTCTGAAAGGAAATCAGGCACTGCTTGTACTCCTTCTCCAACCCTGCACATTTTACCCACAACATAAGTCACACTGCCCCCTGTCAGGCTCCCTGAGAAATTACACTTACGCTCCATTCACTTTATGTCAAGGCTTCATCTATCATGGCTCCTGAGTTATCAGCATACGTCTTCACGTCCTTGTATGTACTACAAATAACCTTTCACCATATGTTTTAATGTTATTTATCACTTTTATAACCTACCAGAAGTGTTTTCTAATACACCCCATGGGAGTAAGTAACACAGTCTTTCATCACACAAATGATCGCACCAGTCATTTGAAGGAGGGCTGTATTAGAAAATCAGTAGTAACTCCACTGCCTTTGGCTGCACCTCTCGCACTGTCATCTCACACGGGAACCACATTAGGGGCAGTTTCAAGACTCAACCTTTGGGGTTGGGGGGCGGCAGTTGAGTTGCCACTTTTAGGGTTCCCAACAATAAAATTTGCTGGGGCAGGGGGGGATGTAAAATTTGTATGGAATGTACATGAAAGTATGTGACAAATTGCTATTTAGAAAAATAATTTAAGTGTGAGAGTCTGAAGATGATGTCATTCACTGATGTGAAACAGCATAACTTATTGGTACCTGAAACGCCAAAACACACCACGTAAGCGAAGTACCAGTGTCCGTGTTGCTGTCACATGTGCCGTGTCACGTTCAGTGGCCGTGTCAGGGCATGTCATGCTGCCAGGCAAGCAAACCTGCCAGGTTCCTCTATATGAGAGAGATTATCCCTGCTCTGCGGAAGCCCTGTTCTGATCTCTCGATGAGTGGTTTGTGATGTACAGTATAAATGCGATAGTAGTCAGTAATTTCATTGCTGACTGTGAAGCACGGAAGTGAGACTTATATCACGCTCTTAATTCATTTATTTTCTGCATGCTGCAGTTTACTGCCTGTCTAGTAGACAGTTCATCTTTTCCCGCAGTGCTAAACATGATTTATAACAGCAACACTGAACTTCATCTTTTTATCTTTATGGCTGTTAGCGGAGCAGTTTGCAGACATTTCTGCAGCCCTCCGCTTTCTTCACTTTGGGAAGTCCACACAAAGGACCGATTGTCTTTATCTCTGGATATTTCAAAGAGCTTCTCTCAGAATGATTAAAGTTTACATATAAACATCTGATAACACAACGGTTTGTAAGACTCCTTGAACCAGCACAGGAGTTGTAAAAGCTTGTCCCACAAATCAGCCTTTGGACACCGAGGAAGAGAAATAAATAGGGTGGTAAGATAAACCCAGTGGGATGTTTTATTATTCTTTTCACACTATTCGTTCTTAGTTTTTGGCTGCTGGAATAGGATGATTAGTAGGTCAGTAACTGTTATAGCTTCCTGTCTATATCATCCTAACTGCAGTGAAAACAAGGAACCTGGTACATTTCGGTGAAAACTGTAAGCCATCAAAAAGTCTCCTTATGCTGCTATTATTATTATTACTGCAAAATAATGCTGGCAGTTAAACAGACTCATTAAGTCACAAAATGCATAACTGAAAACTCTGATAACTGATAACTTAGATAAAAAAAATGCTGGGGGCATGTCGCATCTGGTTGACTTACCTGACAGCAGTGTCTCAGAACTACTTCTCCACTGGGGGGGTCACAGCATATCCCCCCGGTGTATTAATTTATAAGCCAGAAATGAAGGCTGAGTAACATCATTCAGTGTATAAAAGATGGCCAGGTAATATCTTTCAATTTGTAAACAATGGCCGGGTAACATCTTTCAGTATCAGTAACAATGGCTGGATAATGCCTTTCTCTGTGTAAACCAGCGGTGTTCAGTTGGAGGACTGAAATACGATTTAATTTGGACCATGCAGTGGATCCCCACCACGCTCAACCAACCACTCACTGGTCAGCAGAGAAATGTACTGGTGTGGACCCTCCCCATGTTGGGTGAAATCTACCCTCCCCCCCCCCACAGGAAACTTTTACTGGGGGCAGTGGACCTTGGATTAGTTTCGCTGATGGAATCTGGACCTCAGAGAAAAGTAATTGATTACCCAGGTGTACACTATGGCTAGATGACATTTTTCAGTGTAAAATATGGCTTGGAAATATCATGGTGTGTAATGAGGTACATAAACTGTGTTGTTTGTCTTACTGTCAGGCTCTTACCGAAATCAGAGGCACAAAAGTGGTCCAGGATGGTATCTGTCTTCAGCTCACTCTCACAAGGTGGGCAGACTTTGGAAGCTGAGGGGAGAGGAGGAAGTGAAGTCAAGGTCGCCGTTTTGAGGTGCATCTGTAGGTGCACCCTATTGATCCTATAGATGCTCTGGACAACATTAATAAACTGATGTAAGTTTCCTTGAGTAAGTGATAAATCAGAAACAAAGTGTCTACTATATGGAGTATGTAATAAAGAATGGCAGAAGCCAGTTACTTTTTTGTCAGTTTCAACTTATTTCATGGAAGATTGTGATTCTTTTTGAAAAGATGGAGGGGAACCAATTATTTTGGCCATAGTTGCAGATGCAGAAGTAAATTTGTGTATGTCTTTTTTTTAAATGTCTGCAGATAACATAAGTTTCTGTTGTGACGGATAGATTTGTGTGGATATTTCTGGGAGATCACAGCGGGATCTGGCTTACGATGGAGCCATCAGGCCTCCGGTTGAGTTGTAGGGTTGTCAAGATGTTGTGATGTCCTCACCTCCTCATGTAGGTTTACTAACATGCAGGCCTTGCACATCCTTAGCTTTGGACTGGTATAGTAGCAGAGTAGATAAAATTATTAATGATAAACATGACTGCCATGTGGAGAGACTCAGCAAGTTGTGGTATAGAAATGTATGGGACGTAGCTTGTTCGTGCTTTAAAGCAGCAGCAGATACTATCTGTTCCTTCGCTTTCTTCTTCGTAATACTGATATGAAGCCTTACTCAAAGAAACAAGGTGAATTCAACCTTGTCTCTGTTCCTCTCATGCAGATGACAATATGGACCAATAGGCTGCTAATGGAGGTCATTCTAAGGTCTGGAGAGGAGTAGAGGATGCAGAGAGGAGGCGGTCTAGGAAAGTCATGCTGAGATTCCTCCCTGAGAGGCATCTGAACCCCAGGAGCTGGAACTGGGCTTTGGTGTGAGCTGCAGGCCATCTTCAACTTGGCAAGCATGTAAAAATCCTTTACATCTCAGTCCTCTTTCCTTTATCTTAGGAATGGCTTGAGAATGGGACTTTAAGTCTGTGATCTACAGGGGTCATCATCTGGATTTATGGCCTGAAATGCGTAAGGTGTCCCGCAGGTACCAACAGACGCGAAGAGAAGCAGAGCTGGATGCCAGGGGACAGAGACACGACACTGTGTTGCTCTGATGAGCATAATTCACAGCAATCCTCTCAATATCTTGCCTAGCTGGAAGACCTTCCCTATCATGGCTAATTTCACTAGTGATATCCTGTCCTCCTCTAGGTGTTATTTACAGTCGCATGTTGCCCTAAAACCCCTATAATAAGTGTTCTGTGTCCTGTCCAGCCCGGAATAAAGTGTAAGATGATGCCACGTCTTCTCCTCTGGCCCTAATACAAATGGCACACAGAGATCATGCATATAGCCCAGTCATACCCATCAGGCAGGCTTGCTGTAACTAATACGGCATCTGGCATGGCGGTGTGGACGATGGCACTGCCAGGGAGTGTCGAGGAGTCGGGAGACTTCAGTCTTGGACTGTGAAGGCCCCATGGGGGTAGAGGGGCATGAGCCGCTGGCACAGGATGCCCACAGCCTCTGGCGCTCTTTGCCTTCCCCCGAGTGAGTCTGGCATGCTGTGAAACCCGGCTCGCACATCTACACTAAGCAAGGTAGCCGCATGCCATATTTAGGTTTTGAGGATTTGAATATCTCCCAGTTGTTCTGTGGGTGTTGCTGGCTGTAGACATGCATGTTATGTCTGAGTCGGCCGTCATTCGAAAGGGGCCCGACTGCCAACATGGCGAACTGCTTGGAGGCGGGCCAGTGGACCTGTCAGTCACCCGGTGGCCAAATGTTGGTACCCGCCGACATTAACGCTCTTGCTTCTCTCTATCAGAGCACGTCCTCCAGGTGCTACGTTACAGTATGGCACTTTCAAGGACCAGAGGTACACCCTGCCTTGTGCAGGGTGGGGGAGGGCAGCGAGATGGGGGTGGGGCCTTGGCTGGCTGATGGAGCAGGGTGCAATGCCCCCGTCACTGAACTCTCTGATTCATGCTGCAGGCTCACACTGCACGTCCCGTTTCCCTTCCTGTTTAATTGCACCTCTAGAACCTAAGACTACAGAAATCTTTAAGGCACATTGGGGGACACTGTTTTCCAACTCAGAATGATGGGCAATGATACTTCACATAAGGCCTTACTGCTTCTGAATAAAACACAGTGTGTAATTTATGTCATGAATCTGAGTAACTGTGCCGTTTGTGCAGAAAGATATGGTCGAAATGGTCCCCTGGCCTTCTACGGTGACCACTGAAAATATGACGCCTATTACCGTTGTCGGAAGTCTTATAAATAAAGCTTGCAGTTTTACGAAGCAAAGTGAGTGTAAGTTAAAGGTAAACAAAGCAGCTGGCCTCTCTGCTGCCTTCCACGGCCAGCCTGCTTTGTGGTTTTCACTTAGACTGTCCAGCAGTAGCTGTAAAGCAGCTCTTAAGCTTGGGGGATCGCTTTACAGAACTGTGTAAGGGAGCCACTAGCAGTAGTGATGGAATGGGCTTTATGGAAATTATTTAAGGAAGGTCATTTAGGACACAATGAGTGAAAAGGGAAATTCTGTGAGGTACAATATATTCCGTAAATGAAGCCCCAAATCAAAGGCTGGTCCTGCCTCCCAGTTGAAATGCAAACAGGGGGGAGGCTCTCTAAGCTGAACCACGTACAGAACTGTGCAAAAGTCTTGGGCAGTCGTGGAGAATGATGTTTAAATGCTCTCCTAAGTCACCCCAGTATTTGCACCAACCGTCTAATACACCCATATATATTCTGACTCACCCACTAGCGTATCTTGTATAGGTAATCTACGCCTCACTGACCTTTTAAAGTATTTTAATTCATTTATTAAGTGAGGTTCTAATGGCTTGGTTTGGGAACTGAAGTAGTGTAACTTTTTGAGAAAAGAAGAAATTACTGTTAGTTTTTATTGTGTTATTCTTAATATGCATATATTCTTATGTTAAATTTTGTTTTTTTTTTTGTTTTGGGCAAATATATATTTACTACCCAGATGAATAGCCTTTAACATTTCCTTTGATTGCCCAAGACTTTTAGCACAGTATTGTATGTGACCAGTTTTCTAAGTATGATGTTTGGTTAATCGGATCTCCCTGAGGCTGGGCTGGTGCAGCACATAGAGCAGAGTTCCCTGAACATTCCATACAGGTTATTTTTCTGTGACGTTCTCAGTGCCCCAATCAGAGAGTCTGTTGCCAGTGTTCACTCCTCACTGTGTGAATATGACATTGAATTTCATCTGTCTGCCTTCGTTTCTGCGATGAATAACTTAATCCAAAATTAAAGCGTTTGTCTCTGTCTACTAAGGCCTGATCTTTTTTGGAATCAGAGGCTGATGACTTTGCCTAGCAGCCGTACGTGGGGCTGTTACTCAGTTCCCTCTATAATCCAAGCTTTCTTACTCCAAGAGTCTGTGGATTCATCCTGTCTTCTGACATGTATGATCCCATGTCCTACATGCACGCATAACCCCATCTTTAATATATACACAGGTAGAAGGCCCCTACATACATTTGACAAATAGCAGCAGAAGAGGCTGTTCCTTTCTGTATAACATCCTAGACCCTGAGATGTGTATGTGTCTGCTGGTTTGCTTGTTCTGATGTACGTCCAGCTTTGTTGCAGTGTGATTTATTCATCTTCGCGCCTCTTTTAATCAGGGTGACTTACAGACCATATGTGATACCATTTGTGTATCATGAGTTTAACCTTTTATTTTATTGCGGACGCCTGTGAGGGTTTCTGTGAGTGTCCTTGCTCTATGATACTGTGAGTGCCAGACCAAAAGGGAGACCCCAGTCCCCATCACAGTATGCTGTTCACCCCCCACCCCAAGTGCCCAGCCATTTGTAGGCACTCCCCCCACTGTACTTTGCCGGTTTCCTGCACCCACTTCCCATCCCATCTCCCTGGCACCCTATTGGATCATCCTGCCATGACGGTTATTCACCTTCCTTACTAATTGGCTTCTCAGCTAATCAGCCACCAACTGCCAAGCGGGTGAATGGACAGAGCAGCCGTGCTCACAGCTGGATGTGTCCCCTCCACATTCCTGAAGAGATTTTTATAATGAAAATACAGAACAAGGTTTTGCCGAAAATGACAAATTCCCTCACGTCTGCTGGCGCTTTTGAAAAAGGCATTTCTATAGAGCCAAACCCTAACTTAACACAAAACAACGGAAGCATTCTCTCTATTACTATAAACTACATCTATATTGCCTATAATTCTATAGTTCTGCCACCAATTTGGTGGAATGACCTCCCCCTAGGTGTCCGAACAGCTGAGTCACTGTATGTCTTCAAACTACGACTTAAAACACACCTTTTCCAGAATACTCTGAGCTCTTTTCCTAAAAAAAAAAAATCTGCACTTTCCCAATAGAGTATTACATCGATGATATACATAGCCTTGGTTTTATTGAGCTAGTATCGGGAAAAATTCATTGTAGAGTCTTAAAGCACTTATGTAAGCCGCTCTGGCTAAGGGCGTCTGCCAAATGCTGTAAATGTAAATTTAATTAACCTGTTTCATATTCATACAATGGTCAGAATAGTTAACAAGTACAAGTTCAGTTTTAAAACTCAGAAACTCAGAAACTTACTAAGTATTTTTGATTACTGGCCACTCCATAAAGATGGAAGGTAAAATATACTGCATATGAACTAACTTTAAACCAACCAAGGCTGACTGATTCTCTATGGATTATTGAGGACTTTAGCTCTGCATTGAAAGTCTTATGCCCTGAGATGTGTGGTGGGAGCTCCGCTCTGCCCGCACTTACACTGATGCCTTAGGTACCACGGAGCACCTTCCTACAGGTGGCTTATCCAAGCACCTTTATGAGCTTCTAGATTCCTCACATATCTCATTATATTCCTGTGTGACGGAGCAAGTACCTGACATTGAGACAGGGATTCTTTCATGCCCAGAAGACATTCCCCCCCGCCCCGGCAGGGTATCTGTACCTGGAATTGGCGCCACCTGCTGGTCGGCGAACTGCTCAGGGATGCAGAGGTCATTGTCATTGGGGAACTTGTGGCACTGCAGCATCTCAGGCCAAGGGAAGCCGTATGTCTCCATAACGGGGGCGCAGCTGTTACGCACAGCCTCGCAGAGCGAGCGGCACGGGAAGATGGGCTGGTCCAGGCAGACAGGCGTGAACAGTGAGCACAGGAAGACCTGCGTGTTGCTGTGGCAGCGCTTGGCCAGCAGGGGAACCCAGCTGCCCGCCTGCTGCCGCACCTCCTGCATGCTCTCGTGCTCCAGCAAGTTGGGCAGCCGCATGCGCTTGTAGCCCACGTTGTGGCACAGCCGCAGGTCGGCCGGGATATCCACACACTGCGGCTGCTTGGTGTGGAAGTGCCCGCTCTGGACGTTGTCTGCCTGCCAGGTATAATAGTCGTAATCCTCAGCGGCCCAGGTGAGGAGGGTCAGGCTTAGCACCTGTGTCAGCAGAGCACCGCTTCGCATGTGCGCCATCTTCTGGCTGAAGAGCAGAAAAATGATAGAAAAATGGAATTATTAAAAAAAAAAAACTATGTGCGTTTGCAGCAGGCGGTAGTAATCCCGTCAGGGACAGAGCTCTGACTGCAGCCCTGCTGCGTTCAGATGCTTTACAGACTCTCTGCTCTGTTCTGCCAGGTCCTCTAAGGTTCACCTAGCGTATAAGAGGCAGCGGAGAGCTCCGACTCCCGATGCCAGCCCCCTCTACAGCCTGCTGCTAGTCTCCTCCTCCCATTCCCCATGCCCCGCCTTCGTTATTCCTCCTCTGACCAGTCACACCGCAGGGAGGCGTGGCCTCTACCTAGTTGGACACTCCCCTCCCCCAGCCTGTACCACTTGAGTCCGTCAGAGGCTTTCCTGGAGCACAATGCTTGCGCAGGCCATCGCTTTGCTTATTCTTTTCTCTGCTCTCGTTCTCACAGGCTGACTCACAGGCATTCTCCTCTCACATAATCCCCCTTTTGCCTACAGCCCCCCCCTCCCGATTAGGAAGTAAACGGTTTTAAAATGAAAGGGCTTCACGGCGATGAGGTCCCCGGCTGCCACAAGCTAGCCTATATGAAATATGCTAATGTGTCTCCTGGCCTCTGAATGGCTCTGACCCCAGCTCTGTCTCTTTCCATCAGTCCCAGTCACACTGAGGGGCCCAGGCCTGGGCGTGTGGGGGCCCGACCGCAGGGGGCCAGCAAAACGGGCCTTTTCATGGCACAAATGCCGCGGGGAACTTGCCTTCGTCGGCAGGTAGTTTGAACATGCTGCCCTTCCTCGTGACCTTGAGTTTGTAAGGACGTCCACTGTGGTCAGTATGACGGGCACGTTTTTAATCCGTGACATTGACAGTGAAACTAATTTCAGCAGTTTATACTTAAAAAGGATGCAGAGAGGAAAAAAAGTTTTCAAGAAATATGAATGAATAAAGTTGCTTTTCTCTGCAATGTTTGTCTGCTTAATCCTGCACATATTCGCATTTATGTAACAGTCTCTCTATAATGCCCCCCCACTGACGTTGTTGTCAGTCTGCAGCATCAACAGCATCGGTGACTCTGAAGGGAAAACTCGACCCTGGAAGTTTGGGAATATAAGCACACATTTACATTTTTTACACATGGCTTCGTATGTATATGCGTTACACGGGTGCTCAAGAAACGAGGGCAAAATAGCAGCGAGTTACCATGGAAACGGCGTAGCCCCAATGATAGTGCTGTAATGTTTTTGTTGCTTGTTGACAGGTAATACAGTGCAATAAAATAGCAATAAGGTGAATGGGATGTGTAGCGTTCCTAAGGCACTTATTAACCAAGGGCTACAGAGCGCTATCAAGCTGAACCTGATTATAACTGGGGGGGGGGGGTGATTCGGTGGATTAACTGTCTGTGCATATGGTCAGAGGGTCATGGTTTGAAGCCCCAGCATTGGTAGAATCGACGCTTCTCCAGTGGGCCTTTGAACAAGGCC
>JAODUD010000062.1:11815989-11839133 GCA_026784285.1 Stomatorhinus walkeri | reverse complement strand
GGCCCTTACCCCCCCCCCCCCCCCAAAATTTTCCTGGGTGCCAGATCAATGTCCTGACTCTGTGCTCAAACCAAGATTCACTCTCAACTGTATATATGTGCTTGTGTCTCAAAGCAGCGCTAGATAGGTTATGTGAAAAGGAGCAGTCCATTGCACTTGTACAAATGGCAAGTAAAGAATCATCTCATTCATTTTTTTTTTCTATTAAAATCCCATAACAATCAAGGTAACCCGAATTGGAAGTGCAGGCCGGTCTTGGTGTGGTCCCGCACATCCTTTCCTGTCCTGGCTGTGTGGGTCCGTCGTGTTTTTGTATGGAAAAGACTTTGAATGGTTGTGGCCACACACAGCATCGATCGGGGCATCGTGCTGGAAAGCGAGAGATCTGCTGCCAGCCTCGATTTAAATCATTCATAGCAGGGTGGTCACGAACACAACGTGCTGCCACAGCTAACTTGTCACACGTCACGGGGTCTGCTTTTATTGGCATCACTGTCACTGTGGAAACAGTAATTACCTTTATGCATATAATCACAAAAGTGATATTCATTCACGCATCCTTCCTAATTCATTCTAAAATTTTAAAGGTCACCACTAGCTAAAATGCAGCATTATCCCTTAATGCTGCATTGGAATAGGATGGGAGTTATTTCCGGGAAAGTGCTGTTAGGAGCAGGTTGTGGTCCTTCTCACAGCAGTCTTCCTGCAGGGGGCGGTGTGGGGCTCAGCAGGTTAGGACACTGTGCTTGAGAGCAAAAGGTCACCAGTTCAAATCCTGGGACAGGCACAATGATTTCGCCATCAGACCTTAACTTCTAATCGCTCTATAGGTTTGCTCACTCTGATTTCTTAGGTGATGTGTTCTGCTTTGGATATAAGCTTTGGAAAAATATAAAACATTTGAAAAAAAAACAAGTACATTCAGCTCTTGCACATAAAGATCCTCTGCTGTTAACAGATCATGATGAGCTGCATTTGGTTGTGTTGCCAGCATCTCTGTTCCTATTTAGCGGTAACTTTGTGGCAGCATTTTATGGCCCGAATCTGTAGGAATGTACCGTAAATATGATGTGAGCCTGGTAGGATTCAGTCTGACAAACTGCTGGTTTCAGCACAGTTTCTGACTAAATGTTTAATTTTTCTGTTAGAGCAAAGTGATGTATTCCAACAAAATTTAATCAAAAGCCCTGCGAAAGTCTCATAACAGTGCTTTGACATGAAATGAACAGTGACGCTTTATTAAACATGAACATGACAGCGCTTTCTATAGATATACCGTATATATCAAAAATAGTCTGCGGTCTGGCCAGGCTTCACGAAGACGATGACCTTGCATGTGGCGAGTAATTGGATATGGTTTTATGCGAAATGAATGTTCGACATCAC
This sequence comes from Stomatorhinus walkeri, assembly GCA_026784285.1. Lineage (NCBI taxonomy): Eukaryota > Metazoa > Chordata > Actinopteri > Osteoglossiformes > Mormyridae > Stomatorhinus > Stomatorhinus walkeri. Next base: position 11,837,747 of record JAODUD010000062.1, on the reverse strand, counting down.
AGTCAGCACCAGTATACCAGTTACCTCATAAAGCAACGGTGGGTTTTATTGAGCAACCACAATTTCATGCTTGCTTCCCAACTAAGTGCTGTTTACGAGCAGAATTTGTTTCAGTTCAGAGTACAGAATGCTAATAAACTGTGGGAAATTATCCAAAGGATCACGACAGAGGCCTCCTGCTTGGGGTCCAATGGACTGTTTAACAGGCACCATCTAATCATTGGCTCTCCTGTGAGGTGTAAGATACAACTGTGACTCCCTCCTCCTACCCACACTGCCCTACAAGGCAGCTCTTCAACCTTTGCTCCAACGCAACTCAATGGCTTAAGTGCAGATTATCAATAGGCTTTAATCTCACTTAGCAGGGTGCGGAATCTTATTTAGCTGAATGATTCAGATGGCTGCGTACAGAGAAGCTGAACCTCTTTGCGTCCGAGCCAAAGGCACGGAGCACACCGAGCACAGTCAAAGCAGGGGCGTTGGAAGTCTTGACTCTTAACTGCTTGATTAAATTGCACTCGTATTGCTCATGACAGGGAGCACAGTTAACAGTAAAGGATATTCGTTGTGGAACATCTGATGATATCAATGTGCGATAGTGTGCCACAATTTTAGCAGTGTTAGGAGGTGGTGCTGTGCATCTGTGCCTCTCACTGAAAGGTCGCCGGTTCTAGCCCATCCTCTGCAGAATTGTCACATGTCTGTGCACCCTTGAGCAAGGCCTTTATACCTTCTTCCGCTGCATGGTGGCCGTCCCTTCACTGTGACCTCCAAGCTTGATTTCACCTGCAGTATGGGCAAGAATTTCCCCGTAGGGATTAATAAATCTCTGATCCTAATGCAGCGCCACATATAAATCAACTAAAGCTTCATTCTTTTTCCGCTAAATATATATTAGCAAAAAGAACATATTGTCATACTGATGATAGTTGATTATTAATATGAGGATTATTAAGAAGATAACGTCTCTTGCTGTGTCACGTTGGTGCTTCCACATGTTGGAATGTCACTCAAGGGCTTTATCAACATGTCAGGCAGTTATTTAGCACAGCATGTCTCAGGGTAGATGGTGAAGCGCAGGTCACAGCTGAGACCTCTCCTCAGTGCCATGTGTAAAAATGCTGAGCGGCGGCACCTCAGACAGGATTAGACGCATTTGTCTTGTTAGCATGTTTTATCATCACCCCCAGCCATGGACGTGAGTGGGGGCATCTTCCCAAGCACCAGGCTGGTCTCAGGCCTGGGCTCCTATGGGGTAGGGGCCTCTGGCTCCCTGTGTGCTAAGGGGATTATCTTACAGAGCTGTCAAAACAAATGAGACACAGAGGCTAAATGCTAATCCCTTATCCTGCTTTAGAGAATTTGGACCACTTTGTTTCTGATCTAATGCCAAAGATATCATTTCATATTGTATTTATACATCAAGCTGTAACAATGGAACAAGTTATCGGTGCTCTATGGGGTATTTAAAGTTAAAGATTTCATTTGGAGATTTTGTTAGGAATTAAATATAGATTTTATTTTCTTCCTTCCAATGATGAGTTTTCTTATAATTTTTCCCCACTGAACACCAAAGGATGAGTAGCACGGTGGTCCCCCACAAGACCCCCACACATAAATGGCATGGACCATGGAACACATCTGAATAAGGGGGGGCGGGGCTGCATAATTTCAAGGCAGGAGTGGGGGGGGGGCATATTCACCGAAACAGGCATGTGTTACTAATGTATGACTAGGGAACACTTCAGACATATATTAATAAAGTTTGTCAGTTTGCATTGAATTATTTGTAGATAATTTCTTTCATGATTGTATATCACTGCATTGTTAAGGATGCCCCAAAACATACCCAGGCACAGTTACCTGGGTGGTCTCCTTGATTCCGCAGTCCATGGAGAATGGAGACACACACAGACACACACACGGGCTTGTAATTATAATTTGTGCGGACTCTATTCATTTTTGTGGGAAATACTCTAATCCCAACATGACTCAACTTTAATCATAAGTAACCAAACAAAATACAAGACTTTTGCCATTTTTACTTTGTTGATTGCATTCATAGATCTTTGTGGGGACTTGAAAAATGCTCCCCAAAAAGCTGATTTTTATTACAATGTAATATATATCTAATCCACACACAGACACACATTTACGGTAGACTGGAGTTCCCATCTGCAACAGCAATAGCTTCCTGTTTCCACGGTGGCACATTTGCAGACGTGCGCAGTATATTTCTTCAGATTTGTGCTTCTCGTGTAATATGTTTTTCTGATGTGTTAAGGGTCCGCAGATAGGATTACCCTTCAAGATATCTTTAATGCAGTTAGAAGAGCAATTTTAGCATTATCGGGGCCGCAAGTAAAGAGAGACTGTACAGTACAGACACTGAGCCACTGAGAAGTCACTCTCTTCTCTCCGAATACCTGCCTCTGGCCCGTCTGCATGCTGGTTTTTGTCCAGCATCAGCTGCCTCTTTTATGAAATTAGGAGGACAGATTTATGTGGTGCATATTAACTGGACAGACTCTTAGCTCTTTTGCAGAAATGTGCCTAATCCCGAATCTCATGGGGAGAATTCTTGCTCAGATGCAGGGCTGCACACAAAGCCACAGGTTGAATGAGTTTGGAGGTTTACAGGGGTCATGTTTGGTGGGGGGGGGGATGCTCTCCGTGCCCACAGGCAGTACTGCTTCCCCCTATAAGCGGCTCCTGTTTCGACCCGGACCCGTCGAGCAGGTTCAGGTGGTCGGTGCAGGGACGTGAAAGTGGTGATCTGCTTACGCTGCACTTCCTCAAGATGCTCCGGAGAGGAGTACGGTGTCCGACCCTCCCCCTGCACAGTATAATTCAGGCAGCCTCAGTAGACACTAGGAGCCAACCGGCCTTCAACTGACAGACAAAGTGATGAGATTTCACATCAGGTTGCAGCGACACTTAATCCTCACAGCTGCCGTCCAACAGAACATTACTAGCTTTAAGAAAAAGAAACAAATCTTTTAATACCTAAAGCTAGAACCGTATTTTCCAGAATTTTTGGAGTTCAGTGTGTCACATACCGTCTTATTGATATTCAGAGCTATGCAGAAATTATTACGGAATTTCATAGCATGGAATTAATGCAAAATTCCAATTCCGGATCGATTTTGTCACTGTAGGGTTGTAAACCTGTTCAGGGCAGCTAGCTGAGCATAACTTGCTGGAGCAAAAGGTTCTCGTGGTGCCAAGCATCAGATGCTGAAGAAGTGTTTGACACAGGAACCCTGAGAAGTAAGTTACAGTGTCAGCATTTTCTGTAAGAATTGTACCGAGGCGCTAAACTCTGCTCCGTTGCTGTGAAACTGATCAGTATCTCACTGCTTGGGCTGCTTTCCCTGAGTATCAGATCATGGGTGATGTCAGCTTGTCCAGCACTGACAGCTTTCTGTTTGCTTTGTGTCAGATCTATCAGAACATCTAGATAGCGCCGACTGCAGTGTTTGGTTTTGTTAAATTAGGGCAACGCTTATCAGGCAGTCTTATCGACGTGTTCTGTGGTGTTTTTCTGTCAAACACATTGCTCGGAAGCCACTAGAGTGGCAGAGCCGCTGGCATGTGTAACGTAAACACAGGATTACCTTCTAAGCGCCACATCAAGGGGGACACCTCGGAGCGCATTTTAATTGAATTTAGAAGGCCTCCCTCCTCTGGCGTCTGAGAGCTCGCTCGAGGCGTCCCAGCAACGAGTGGTCCGGGCAGGAAACATGTCCACCGGCTGGCCGGGGGCCCAGGAAGAGGCTGCCAAAGGCAGCGAGAGGGAAAGCAGCAATGCCTGCCGGGCCGGGCACTGAAACCGAGGAGGTTTGCACTCAATAAATTGCACACCCTCTACTGTGTTAGCCTTGGAGAGGAGCGACCACGTGTGCACTCGCACAAGCCACACGCCACACACACTCATGCGCACGAATGCCACTACTGGTGTCTCATCCCCCATCCCCTTGGTGCCAAAGTACTATGAGAGGTAGGGAGTGGGGGGGCGGGGGGGGGGCTTTAACAACTAGGGCGGCCGTACTTCTAGAGGAGTCAAAACTCCCCCTGGCCCAGCCAAGAAGCACAGGGGGAAATATTGGCAGATACAAATGGCCGTAGTGAGTTATTACAGTAGGCTTTTTTCCCTGAGGTTTCACATGTATTTATTCTGCATTATGTTTGGTTTTCCTCAGCGCTGGCTGCCGCGGACCACGCCGGCGGGCGAATCGATTTCTGTGGCCTTGTCAGGTACATTCTAGCATGCAGCCATTTCCAGGCTGAGCACCATGGACACGCTTCCGTGAGTCCCACAAACAGCGAAACACGCTTTCTGCCTCAACCACAAACATCCTGGTGGTGTGTTTGGCATCTGCAAGGGAATTAGAATAATAAATAAATCCTTAATTATCTGGTTGAGCAGAATAACTGTTTGAGCAAAATATGCGGACAAGTCTGAAGCTGTACAGATAGATCTGAAATCATGAAACAAACCAGCTCTGGGAGGAGACAGCACTCAGATTTATTAAGTGAGAACCCTGTTGTATATTTTATTTAGGTACTTGGCCAAGCTCATTTCCACAAATACCCTGTTTTATTTAAGTACTTTGCACAGCTTTTTTCAGTGAGTACTCTGTTGTATGTTCTACTGAGGTGCTTGGCTCAGTATTTTTCAGTGAGTACCCAGTCATATGTTTTTTTTTAGGTACTTGGTCCAACTTGCTTCAGTGAGTACTATATGTTGTGTGTTTTATTTAGGTACTTAGTCCAATGTGCTTCAGTGAGTATTGTGTCATATGTTTCATTTAGGTACGTGGTCCAGCTTGCTGCAGTGAATACTCTGTTGTCCACAACATGTATGCCAGACCAGTCCAGGTCTGAGCGATTTGCCCTTAGCTGACTGCAATCCTATGTTCAGCTAACAGCACACAAGTGAAGCACACGGGGCTGTTAAATCCTTACTTGCTTCACTGACTGCCTTGCTTTTTTGTCTGTGATGGGACTAATGGTACATCCAAACATTCCTGAATCGCTTTTCTGGAAGCTGAGACTGTGTAAATAATTCTCGAGTGTTTAAAAGCATCGCCCTCCTATGGCTTTACCCCTGTTGCCAAAGCGGAATCTCGTCAGTCTCTGTCAGTTGCACGCTGCGCTTGTCCCGTCTTCTTCTGGTCCCCTTCTGGGCTCTGCTGCTGCAGGTGAAGCTGGGATAGCACACCAAACGCTCGTGCCTTTGGCTTCCACACAGTTTTGAGTGTCTTCCTGACTGGGCCGGATATACTCCTTCCAAGGATCCACTATGTTACGGTGATGGGGTCAAAAGCAGTTGAATCACAGACCATGACATCACCGTTAAAATCCACACCGTAATGGTTACATTTACATTTACATCTACATCATTTAGCAGACCCCTTGTCAAAAGTGATGTACAAGTGAGGCAGATAGCACATTATAAACATACAGGCTGTCTAGGAGCCAACTAGGCATAAGTGCAGCTGAGCTGAGCTTCCAATGAACACCCAGGTACAAGTGCTAGCAGTACTGGAGCAGGAGTTGAACAACAACTTCTAACAAAGCAGGAAGCTAATACCACTATTCGGTTGAATTACTATTCCATTATAGGGTCCTTGCAGCTGATTTCAGACCGAGGCCAGGTTTGAGATCGGGACACAATGAAGCGAAAAAAATTAAGCAGGAGAATGTCACAGCAGTGTTTGTTCACACGAGTGTTTTGGATGAGACCCAAACCTCCCGGTGATAATGATTTTAATGACCAACCAGCTCTGAAATGCAGTGCTGCTCTTGAAGAAAAATATAAGTGCTGCAAGACTTTCCTCCTAGTCCTGCTGAAATGTGGGGTGCCGCAGTGTTCGTGTTTCGGCTGTGTGTGGGTACGTATGTGTGTGTGCTCACACACAGAGCCTGAAAATGAAGTTTCCCCAATATGGCCGCGATCTGTTCTCCTGTTGGTATCAAGCTTTCCAAAAGCTGTGACTGAGTAAACGTAGTTTGAGTAGGACAGAGTTGACACTTGTGTAACATTCAAATAATCAAGGGCTATGGATGCTGTTTGGTTCAGTACTGGATTCTACACTGATCATTCAGATGACGATACTATGAGGCGTCTTGCAGTCAGCCATCAGTATTCACTGACTTTTAAAGGATGGAACGTTCTAAACCTGAAATGTTCTGATTTTTATTGGCTTTATGGTTTGCCCAGGTGGTCCAGGACATCAATTGGGCAGGATCTCCAGTAAGGCCTTTCCTGTGAAAGACATTACATCTCTGTACAAATAGCACCCTTTCAGAAAGTCCAGGGTCAAGGTTCCATTAAATCACACATTTGTCGACATGGCCAAAAACATTAACTCTCAGCTGGGTAGAAGTGAGATATCTAAGACCGAGTTAATTAATTATTACTTGGTGATCTTTTGGTAGTCCTTAAGCAGTGGTCTTCTGGCAGTGGACAGTGGGAATACGGTACAGCACCATACCATGGGCGGCCATTATATTGGCTCATAAGAAGGAATGATTATTGCACGTTGTATCTCTGCTCCGTCTCTGAAGACATGGTGCCTGCTGGTATTCCCCACGAGGTTCATGCTCCAACGCTGCGCTTGTTCTGCTCTGGGTGGGCCTTGGTCAAGGCCAGGCAGGATGCACGATGAAGTACTCTGTGGTGGAGACGCCCGTTTCCTTCACAGAGGTTCAGATGAAGTCAGCTCAGTGGGTGCCCTGCCGACGCAGCATGTGAACTGGAAAAAGTGGCTCAGTCTAGGGTCTGAGATGACGGTGATGGTCGTGAGGATGCGTAAGGGCCTGTGAATGGCGGCCCTGTGGCAGGGTGACGTTCAGCCCTGTAAGACTCCCTGTTATGAGTAGCTGGCTTTCCTCTGATGATGGCAGGCCTTTCTGCTGCCTGGGTGGTGGGTTTTTCACACACGGCGACGCAGTTTCAACAAGTGTAGTGCTGCTTCTCTTTCATTTATATGCATTTTTAGAATCAAACGTTTATTTTTAGGGTTGTACTTGTATGATAAAAGAATATACTTCACAATAGTAGATTGCTCACCATAAAAAATAGAGCATTCATCTAATCTGCAAACCTTATTTTTCTTTTTTCTAGTACAGGTGCTCCTCACTTTAGAATGGTTCGACTTACGATATTTCTGCTTCACGATGGCGTGATAGTGAAGCATTCAGTAGTTAACAAACTGATGCTGGCCGAAGGTAGCAGTTTCCAGTCTCAACATGTCATACAGTGTTTATCAATGTATGATAGGGCAGTTTTGTTTTCTGTATTTTTATATTTATCATGTCATATTCCTTTTTGGCTTACGATATTTTCCATTTACGATGGATTAATCAGAACGTAACTTGGTCGTAATATTTATGAGAAATTTAATGCAGAAAAATTCATCATTTCATGTTAGTGGGGGCTTTGCTGAGTTCTTTCATACCTGCAGTCATGCTGTCACCTGTGTGGCTGGTTCCACCCAGCTCCGCCCCAGCCTGTGGAACCGGCCAATCACTAATCAGCCGTGGACTTGCGGCCTGATTGGTGACAGTTGTGTGACACAGGCTCTAGGTAGTCACAGGCTCAGGCCAGCAGTGAACAGGTAAAAAGAAACACATAACAGTCTTTTCAGTGTTATTTTTATCATTATGACTTATATTATTCACATCACACTTTCACCAATTTATTTTAAAGGTGGCCACTAGGGGGAACCATGAGAATGGCCTGGCCTTCCCCCGACCCAGGCAGTTTTGAGTTTCCCCACTCGGCTCAGCTTGATATCCGCATATGTCTGATTGTTGGCTTCTATGCACTCCCTCTACTCAAACCTCGTCTGCGAGCCCAGCGTGAGCTGCACTGGCTGATGCCGGAGGCTGTGCTAAGCCCTTGTCACATGCTTCCATGCCATATAAGGACGCCAGCAATTAAACATAGTCAGCTGCTCTAGCTTGAGTAGCTTGATGTGTAACTTACCCTGCGGTCCAACAAGTCAAGGTTGCGGGTTCCAATTGCAGAGAACAATGTGAAATGTGTTTTAACATGTAAAAAATATATCTTAGCCCTTCTATCTACTGCAAGTTGCTTTGGATAAAAACTTTTTTTGGAAAAAAGTCAGGTAGGTATTACCTTGTCCATCTCAATGGAGTCGCCACCTTTAGTGGATGCGTCGGCAGTCTGAGAGCACTCATCAGCGCCTGAGATCCTCATTAGCACGCTGCAAATGATCCTCAGTTTACTTTGGCAACTTGTTCTTGAGCTTCTTTGGTTAAAGTAAACAGAGAAATGCATAGTTCCCCTCCAAGATACACACTGCACACTGGAAAATTAGGTGTTTAAAAAAAAAACTGCATATAAATTTAGAGTGAGGGTGTCAGTTATGCTGGTTGTCATTCTGAGTGTCATTATGAGGGTGCTGATGTTGGCTGATGATGGCTTTGATGCACTTATAGGCCGTGGAACACTCTGAAGGAACAGCTGGCTGGTTCTGGCTACAGTTTAGTGGTCTTTGGTACCCATCCCTACTGGTATCATGTCCAGGTACAGTACCAGTGAATGGTTTGGACACCCTAAACTCATGGGCCCAGTGGTGGGATCACGCTGCCGACCATGGGATTTAAACTGGCAACTTTCTGAGTCCCAACCCATAGAGCGCCCCCCCCAACAAATTATTATTTTTTTTGTTCAATACTTTTTTGGTCGCTGCATAATTCCATGTGTGTTATGTTATAGTTTTGTTATCTTTATAACTTTTGTTATTTAAACAAATAAACTGTTCTTTGTGTAGGTTTTGACTGGTGCTATAGTTTGTATCTGGAATATCCACAAACAAATTGTACAATAATTTTTTAAATTATAGATTGAAGTTGTGGCTACTTTATGTAAAATGCAAGAAATGGGCTCCAAAAAATTATTTTATGCATTGATTCTGGCATATTAAACAGTGGGTTTAATGTTTCTGTAAGCTGCATAAACAGACCACATCATGAAAATGACTAATTTCTCCCTTGGTCTTATACCCATTGAGTTCTTTTTTGCAGTTTTATATGAATCCCTTGTTTTCTTCCATGGTGGGATTCAGGTCTGTCTTCAGCATTCCTGTGAAGCAGTTTGCCTGTTTTGGTAATTGCGGGAAAGGTAGATACGGATGTATAACATCCCAATTTGTGATCCCAAATCTAATTCCCACTGAGCTGCCATGGTTGATACTTGATATGATAAGCTGGTTACCAAGAGGCCTTCTGCGCTCTGAATACCATCTGCTGCACATTGGATCACAGGTTGGAATCAGAGCTGACAGCATTTGTCAGCGTGTGTGTGTGCGCGTGTCTTTTCTGAGAAATGCTAACTGTCCCCAGAAAGACAGGAAAATCCCAAAATAGCCAACCAATACTTTTTTTTAAAGAAGTCCCACTTCCATGCAGAATGAAGTTCAAGGTCATTGATTACAGTATAATCAAGGTAAATATTAGGTACTTCACATTACACTTTCCTGGGGTTGCTGTCAAGGCTGTACTCACCAAAGTCCACAATATGCTGATTGATTACCTGATTTTGTCCCCAATTGCACTTATGTATCACACTGAGTCATTAAGTAACCCCTGATCTCAGCTCAAATGATCTTTTTATAGCAGAGGTGGGGACTCGAATCACTGACTCACAACTTGGCTCAGACTCAAGTCAAAAATCTGATGACTTGTGACTCAATTCTCAAAACCGATGGAAGACTTGAGGGCAATGACTCAGGACTTGGACTCGATTACTCGAGGACTTGAGGTTATAGTCCCCCTGCATTTTCCATAGGCTGATTGCAAAGTCTCCTGAGATCGTTTATTGGGAAGATGTATCACTCCTTACGTAAAACTGTGTGAGGATAACTGTGAGTGGAGACTCTCTTTTTCAACCTGTCTCTGCCTATAAAGAATGTATCATATGATGTTTTGTGGTGGGATTTTGCTGCAGCAAGTTTTAATCACTAAAAAATAGACATACATGACTCACAACACGACTTGGACTCGAATCACAAATTTGATGACTTGTGACTTGACTGCAAAATTTATGGAAAGATTTGAACTCAACTTAAAATTACTCAAAACTTGACTCATATTGCAAAGTTTTGACTCGAGACTTGACTCAGACTTGTTCCTATCCCTGGTTTATAGGTTTTGTCAGAGTCTCTGAAGCCAACTTGTGTTACACAGTGGCCCAGTCCATTGCTTAACTGAAGCCAAACTGGATTCTTCACCTAATGAAGACCATAATTTTGAGCTTAAGTCACCATGGACTACAATCAGTCATTTAAAAACCTTTGTTTGGTGTCCTAGAAAGCTGTAAATGAACCAGACTTCAAACTTCACTCAATGTGAAGGTGACTGTAAGGGATTTCAGACAAGTCATTTTGTTTTGTCAATAAAACATTTAAAGTGTTTGTTATCCTTATCACACATCTCCCTGAAGTGGTAGCTTTTTATTGGAATGATTATGACTCAAGATAAATCTGGTTATATAAATGACATAGTTATAGGAGGGGGCAAATGATGACAGGTGTCTTATAGATTCACCCACAATTCTCTAGAGATGGATGAGAAATAATGAAAAGAACTGACCACGTGGGCACTGCCTAGGCCCAGCTTGGCAAATGGAGCAAACATCCTGTTTACAGCAGAAGCCTTTCAGCATGCAAGAAGAAGGTCTGTGAACCTTGCCTCTTCAATGGAGGGGAAAGTATCATTGAAACCAAAGAGGCTCGCATCGCTGGAGCATGCACGTCTGAGCTTTTCGCACTGCTGTCAGCAGTGCAGCTCCGACTCTTAGAACGTTTCTCCTTTATCTGAAATTTCCATCTCCAGGAGCCATTCCGGGCTCATTTTCTAATATTGCCTCAGGATTTTTCCAGCTGTGGAATCTTACTTTTGTCTTTTCAAGACTGGCTCTTTATCACACATTCCTCTTAAATCACTAAAACATGACAGCTCCTTTTACTGTCTCCTTTGCTCTTCTTCTCCTGCTCAGATTGAGCTGTGGACGGGAGATGGGTTTCCTTTTTCTTCTACTTGTCTCCTTTCATAGATTTCTGGCTTCTGCCTTTCAGATCACATTCTGGCCATCACCACATTAGACTAGGCCAAGGACAGTTGTTCTGAAAAATAAGCTGACTTGACATTCACATCCATTAACTTGGAAGATATAATCAATGTTTATTTGAGTTTTTTTTGTTCTTTTAAGATTACAGATAATGACAACTTATTTTCCCGTTATTGGAATTCTCCTTTCCTGCTCACGCTGAGTGGGGTGTGATTTGAGTAGGCCCTAGAGACCCCCCCTGTGGTTACATTAACAGTCAGGGGTGCATGTTTGTAGTGGCACGAGGCTGTTCTCAGAGCATGCCACACCCCCCCACATACTGTACAGCCCTTCCTCACACACTCGGCCTCGTTCTGCTCTCCTTGATTCATGTCCACACCCTCACTGTCCTCCACATCGTCATTCTTGTTTTCAGTGTCACACACCCACAGAACTTCCTTGGCAATATACTCACCAAAAGGACAATGATAAATTGAGCTCTTCGACATTTACATTTATTTTTACCCAACAGTCATTCTGCCATTCATGGACTTTAAATCCTCACCCACAGAGCTAGTCAGTTAAGATGCTGTGATCAGTAGGTCATTGGTTCAAATCCCAATATCAGCAAGGTAACTTCACCATTGGGTCCCTGATCAAGGCCCTTAACGCAATTGCTCCAGGGTCATTCTGGCTCTGCTTTCTTAAAAATTACTGTCACTTTATATAGTATCTCAGTAATATCTGCTAAATAAATGATACGTATGAACAAGCTGCCTGGCAGACACTGTCCTGGGTGATGGAGACAGACCAACCATAGTTCCATCATTCTCAGGTTTTATTGTCACACGTTTAGAGGAACACGGTGAAATCTACAGTTCAGGATGGGAGACATATGAATGGGGAGCACAAGAGGACAAGCAAGACAAACTGGTGCAATAAAAGATAATAGTGGAACATAAGAACAATTTAACAATAAATAAGTAATAAATAGGATGTCATTGGGTTAAAGATGTGTAACAGATCACAGTATAGTGAGTAATATTGATAAGGTTCAGAACTGGAGACAGTGTGTAGTAAAGTGCAACGGAGACAGATGCAGGTCATCGGGTGTATAGTGACGTGATGACCTGGGGGAGGAAGCTGTCTCTGAATGGGTGGGGATGTATCGCTTTCCAGTGTGAAGAGGGCATGAGCAGGATGGCTGGTGTCCCTGCGGATGGGTTTGGCCCTCTTCTGGCACTGAGAGAGGCAGATGGTTGTAAGTGAGGAAGATCAATGGTAATGATCTTCGAGGCTATTTGGACTTCTGAGCCATTAGGATACCCAACTACACTGTAGTCCTGATGCTATCCGTGGTACAGTGGTAGAAACCCAGCAGGTTTTTGGTTCCCAACCCAAAGCTCTTTAGCTTCCAGGGGATGAACAGCCTCTGCTGTGCTTTTCTGTGGATACAGATATTGTTGAGAGACCAGGAGAAGGAGTCAATGATCTGGTTTCATATGGAACTTACGTGTTCCCAAGCAGTAGAGGAGAGTTAGGGCCTCTGGTGATTTCCTTTGTTTTGTTGATGTTCAGGAACAGGTTATGTTCATGGCATCAAACCTTCAGGTCCCTCCTGTAGGCGTCTCTTTTCTGGCACTGGGACCTACCTGGTTCATGTCTCCTAAGTAGACATTGTTTTAAATGGCTGTTTTGGTTTCAGTACGGAGGAGACCATCCCTCTGGATTGTACCAAAGTTTACTCTGCAGTAAGCCACTTTATAAAACCCTCCATTTAACCCATATATCACTGACATTAATACCAGTGGTTATAGGTATCTTAGGTGCTTTAAAATGTCTGTGAATTCTTTTAATGTTTTCCCAATGTCTGCATAAATCGCTGAAGTGCTTCATGTCATACCTTTCAATGCGAATGACCGAGTCATTCTGTATTGGTGATAACTGGCTAGGTATATTAGGCCCACTTTTTTCATAGCTGTCATTCAGCAATATTCATTTCTTTCCTTATATTTAATGCCTCTACTGTGTTTGTAGTCAGCTTCCATTGGGATCCATGTGCTGGATCAATATTCCATTAAGCTGAACTGTTCAACAGACTGTAGGCCACATTCTGCACTTTCATCAGCTGTCTGACCACTAACAGGAAGTAAAAGAGACAACCACACCCTCAGAGTGGATTTATATGTGGCCTTCCCAAGTATGCACCTCTGTCAGCAGGGAGATGACAGATCTAAACCAATTTTGCCTGAGCTACTGAGCCCCTGCCTCTCTAGACAGACCTAATCCATCTCTTGTCCAGTTGACACCCATGGGCACTGCTCTCCTCAGGCTGAAGTTGATTGCCGCAGGCAGAATCCGTCGTGCGTGTTTCTCCTGACCGTTTGACCCCAGATTCCCTCCAGGGAGTGCTATGTGGTCCTACATTTTCACTACCAGAGTTGTGAACTGATGTCCATGGTGTCTCATTCAACTTGAGGCCTGTTTGGTGGAATGCTAGCTGGTAGGTCGAGCACTGAGGAGGAACGTACATCAGCTACTGTGTTGCTATAGAAGAGGAAAGATCGTAGTTCTGCTATGTGTTGTTGCATGGCTTGGATACAAACAATACTGATTAGTGGGGATTCAAATAGGAATACAAGAGGAGGGGTAGCCCTATCAGGTACAGAGCTTGGGGTGGGGGGTATCCTGAATAAGTCACTCTGTACATTAGTTTACTAGGTACCATGTGTAGTTTATTAGGTATCATATGTATTTATGATCACAATCTTAAAGATGGAGTATGTTCAAATTTTGGGACATTAAGAAGAATGGTTAATATTGAAGGGGACAGAACTGCGTTCCAGCAAGGTGCCATTTGGGCTCCGTCTACATTTAAATCCTGCTGATAACATGGAATTTACCGCTGTATGGTAAGTCACAAGTGTTTTAAAGAAACTCTGTTTCTCTCATCAGACATTTAAGATCTACTCTGAAAGTTTTTCAAACCAGTTATTTAGATCAGGGAATTCATATACATAATAGCCAGCTGAAACTTTATAAAACGTCTGTCAGAACAAATAAATATGTTTTTAATCTAAAAAATAATAAATACAAATGGGAGGATGGTGCTGATGGGGTCTAGTTTCAACCTTTCAGTCTGTCAGCTTAACATTTATAGAAAGTGCCAGACAGTAAAACACCTTTGCCAAGCGAATGAATGAAGCTTGTGGAATGTGCTTCAGGAACCAAAGGCAATATTTCTGTGACCCGTTAAATGTTACAATATGTTGTCTTGACAAAGTGTTAAGCTTTGGTGAAACTGACTCTCCAGAGCAGATCCAGAGGGCTGTACTCAGAATCTGCTTCATGCAGAGCTCATTACTGGGCCGTTTTGGCTTTTAGGCATTAGCAGACCGTGAGAGGTGCATCTGCACATTGTAAGATTTGACTAGGTCTTACAAGCTGGATGTACGTAGTAAGGGGCCAACTGAATGAATGTTTCAGTAAGAGCACACAGCCAATTAATAGAAGGATCTTAGCGGTGGGGTGTATGTCTCAATGGCTTAAGATGTTGTACCTGTGATTGAAAGGTTGCCAGTTCAGGTCTCCTGGTCTGCAGAGTGATGTCACTGTTGGGCCTCTGTTGGTTGCTCTAGGGGCTAAATAACTCTACTTACTTAAATATACATTATTTTGGATAAAAGCATCTGCGAAATAAATAAATGTAAATCTTACTGCATTAACAGGATTAGGGAGCAAGCAAATGTCAGGCCAAGTTTGAGTCCAAAATCAGATACTAGTATTACGAAAATCTTATGTTTTTCATTTTTTATCTGTATCCTTAGAATTAAAAAGGATAAGAATTTTCTGTGTGCTAGGTATGTGTTTGGGCAGTTGAATCACCGAGTCTGCTAAAATGATTTGTCAGGATATTGTGGAAAACATCTAATGATGATGGAGGTGTTGATGTGCAAGTTTGCACAGCAATTTGTGACAGTATTTGGCAGTTTAGGTTTCCAGTAGCTCTTGTCCTCTCAGGATTATTTGGGCTTAAGTCTGAAAATGCTTCAGAAGGAAGTGCCTCTGACCCCAAATGCAGGCTAATCTAATGAAATTTCTGATTTCAAATTCCATTGCAAACTATTTGCAAATAGTTTACTTATTTTATTGTCAGATGAGTGCAAATCTGCAAAACAGACAAAACAATTCATATTATGATATCTCCACTCATTTATCGCTTTGAAATCAAAGACATAAACCTACAGGCTATACTGTTTTGTCTGTGGTATGAAATGAAAGCATTTTTGTGGACTCTGGTCCACATGCTCCGTGCTGCTGTCAGCACCGTGGACAGCACAGACGGCCTGCGGGTTCACATACGGCAGCAGGCAGGTGGGCTGCCGATTCTGAACAGCTGTAAAGGGAACCTTCATCCTGACGTCTTACAGGATACATTTGGGTTTGGGTTGGTCTTCTGTGCTTGCCCATTAATGGGGGTGATCTGTTGGAAATTCATTGGTTCTCATGCCATAATGACACACTCTCCATCACTCTGTGAACAGCTGCTGTTAATGTCCATAAACAGCTGGGACTCACTACCCACCATGAACTCTGAAGGATATTTATGGGAACATCCATGTTCTGGGCATATTGAGGCACTTACACAGTAGCAGCCTTGTGATTGGCCACTGACACATTAATCTGTGGCTCCTTAGTCCAGAAGTTGGTTTATTTTCTTGTATGTTGCTGAGAATGGATCACAGGAAATGTGCCCCTCTTTCATTCATATGCGGACAGATGTGCTGGACTCATGCTTTGCTGACTGTGAAAAGATCGGCTCTTCCACAGTCGGCTGAGTGCGATGAAAGCCACATTTGCTGCCTCTTGATGGCCCACTGGACTTGCACGCAAATCCTTCGCACACGCAGCTTCCTGGATGCAGCAGCGCCAGAAAGAGGGTGTGCGTCTTCCTGCAGCTGGGGTTTTGGTCACACCTCAGTTAAGGTCTCCCATTTCACCATACATGTGTTACACAGGGCTTTGGATCTAACTGGTCTAGGCTGCTCTCCCACTGACTCTATGCTGGACAGGTAGATGGCCGTTTGTTCGAATGACATTTTATCATTTTTTTTGTATGCATAGTATGATCCTATTATCGTATTGCTGTGGAATATTATCCCGATTTATACTGTATTCATTAAGCATGAGGCTACAGCCAGATTCCTAGTCCACAGTTTCCTTTGGCATTCACAGCAAGTACATTCTTATTGGTGACGTTGTGGCCCCTCTCCTGGGCATAGGGACCAGGCCGAGTGCCACCTTAGGTGACCGTCACCCTCCCTCTGCTTGTTGTTGCCGCTCAGCCATTCAAGGACTTGCACCTGGCTGCCAGTGTGCCAACAATAGGATGCCATGTGATTACCATTCTCTTCAGGGGAAACAGCTGATGTGCCCTCAGCTTTCTGCTGAATCGGGGTGGGGGCTACCAGGAAGCCCTTCCTTTCATCTCTTTCATCCAGCATGTGATTACGGTCTTATCGCTCCATGAATCAGAATGCATCAGGACTCCCTGTATCTTAAACCAAACTATCGGTGTAGCTTTAAAGTGTCAGAACTGGTGTGAGCCACCCATGAAGGTGTGTGTGTGTGTTCCCATCAGGCAGATAAGGGGAACTGGCAAAGATACAGATGCTTGTGGGTAAGAGATTAGCATCTGGTCTGTCAAACATACACTGATTGCATATATCTGTCTGCCACTGTGAGGCATGAGCCCCCAAGGACTCATGCTGAGGCATGTTAGAGTGGAGAAAATGGACCCAGCATTTCTTGGGAAGCTGTATGTCAGCCCGTGACCCAGTGCTCTCTCACAGATGACCTCAGTGGATGAACACCGCTCACGCCCTGACTCCCCCCACCTGTCCCAAAGCACGCGGAAGTGCGGGGAAGCATTGGTGAATTCTGGTGAAGGGGCCACTACTGCAACTTCAGACAAAGGCACCAGGACTTCAGGCCTCAGTGCCGAGTCTCTGAGAGCTCATCAAAGCACTGACGGGCCAAGCAGCCCAGCAAATAGAATGTTATCTTTCCCAGCAATGGATGTGAGAGGGCTCCAAAAATCTGCTGTGAGCCATAGACTGTGAGGGTCTGTGCCTTTGTTTGTGAACAGAGTGAAGGTGCCACTCACAGCTGGTTTTCCCACAATGCTGCTGGGATGGAGAGCTGCTCATGGGGAGACTGCTCATTGTCCAGCAGATACCTGTGGCACGCCAGCAACACTGAATACGATGTTGGGTCCAGCACTGGCGATGCATTGTTTAACCCTGTCGACCCTGTGTTTCACTCTCCCAGAACACCCTAAGGCGTGATGGTAATGGAACCCCTGTGCCAGAAATTGAGGGCTGATTCTATGCATGAGCCATCTGCATGCTGTCCCAGCATGCTCTGGGCTGGAGACGCGTGTGGAGCCGCTGAGCTGCAGTGTGCTTGGGAAACACTGCCTTCAGTGACTCACACAGCCGTGCTCTGTTGCTTTGGAAGGCTTCTCTCCTTCCACACAGGAACTCACAATAGCAGAGCCCAAAATGACAGCCCTCCACAGGAAGTCACACCACTGTGTGCATATCCCTGGTGGGTCTGCACGTCAATCTCACTGATTATGCCCAGCAACTGACTGCTCCTTTTCTGTCCAAAACACACCTCTTGGGTCTCGCGTTCTCAGCATTCCCTGGAAGAGCGGTCCCCTGGCTGAGTGCTGTAATGCAGGAGTCTGTGATCTGGCTAGCCTCTTTGTACATGTGGACAGATGTATCGTAGTCAACCAGAGTTCCTGCCTGGCTGTTCTCTGGCTTCCATTATCCAGTTGAAATTATTGCACCCTTTCTAAACTGTTTTGCTCCTTAAGCGCCTTTAATTTGAGTTGATTTTGTTGAAAATGGAGGAAATTAATCTGGCAGTTCTCTCAAACATGCCTGACGGTATGTCGAGCCCACACTCACTGAACACCAGGGGGCGGTGTCCAGACCCACAATGGCACCCGGGATTTTTTTTGCCACATGTACTGAGGATAGTGTCACATGATAAGCATGGTTGATCAATCTCTGATGAGATGATGAGTGTTCACTGGTCCATTACCATTTCTCGCATACTGACCACAGAATGTATGGTTCTGACGTGTTTTGGGTCACCGATACCCTCGGCTTAGTGCTGATAGACGAAGGTTTGGGTCCGTTAGGTAGCTAGCATCACTGTGCACACCTGTGGCTGAGCGCACCGGGTTTTTTTGGCCTGGTAGCAGGTCCAGATTGAGCTCCCAGCTGTTCCAGCTCGTTAGGAGGACAAGCAAACCCTGGGCCCACTGGCCCTCAGGAGTCTGTCAGAGTGCATGTTAAATTAGCCATGTGTTTTTTGCTCACGGGGAGGTCTGTTCCCATTACTGATGTGGAACGAGGCCTGGCCCGCCTGTGGGTCAGCAAGGACCCGCTCCATGCATACTACCTGTAACAGGTCTCTTACTGTCGCACACATGGCCGGCCCCACATCACTCAGATCTCCCTCATACAGAAGTGGCCCCCACCACCCTCGCCCGGCCCAGCCCGGCCTGGCCGAGCTGCAGTAAGAGAGGAGTGCTTGGAGCCCATAGATGCCACCTGGAGCACAGAGATCCTGTTTGAAGAGTGGAACCCTTCATAGCTGTGTGTCACTGTTAATTTGAGTGCATTTCTTAACCTGTATCTGTCAATCTAAGTGTATCTCCCAGTCAGAATCCATCAATCAAGTGCATCTCTCAGCCTGCTTTCTATTGGTCTAAGTGCATCTCCCAGCCTGCTTTCTATTGGTCTAAGTGCACCTCCCAGCCTGTATCAATCAGTCTGGAGTTTCTGGAGTGTTTAGCAGCAGCAACAGCTTGTTAGCTGCTTTATGATTTTTATGATATGTTTGACATTCTGATTATTTGGTTTTAAATTTCTTACAAATTACTTCCCAGGTACAATCTGATATTAAAATAATACAAAAATTCCAACAAACTGCCAGGCACCTGGCTTGACACTGTAATGACTGCAGTCCCTTAATGACAGGTGTGAACAGTTTCTGAAGCACGGTTCCCTTTAAAACCACTCTGGAGAATAAGTTCCCTTCACAGAGCCCTGCTGCAAGATACTGTGAGCTGAGGACATGCAGGCTAACATTTGAATGAGCATCCCTACACACATCTGCCTTCTGGAGTGAAACCCAAATCACCCCACTGTGCAGGTTCTTGTGTTCAGAAACCTCTAATGTTACTGTGCTGTCGCTGTCACAGACAGTGATTCATTCTCTTGCATATCCATGTTTATTTAGTGTGTGTTCTGAAGCCTGTCAAGTCATTGTGATGTTAGTGTCTCAGATAGTGATTCATTCTCTTAGTTGAATATCCTACTTTTTATGAAGTTTATGTATTCAGAATTCTGTGTCATTGAGTTGTTACTGTGATGTCACAGTCCAAGACACTACCTTGGTTCATAATCCTGCTGTTGAATGGAGAGTCCCCACAAAGATATGAATACAAACATATGTGTGTGTGTGTTCCCCAGCTTGAGTCACTGTGCTGTCACTGTCACATATACTGTCTTGGTTCACTCTGCTACTGTTTATTTAGTTTGTGTGTCCAGAAGCCTGTATCACGGGCTGCCCTCTGTTAATTTCCTCTCACTGACCCTGACAGCATAACTTTAATGAATAAATCCATCATGCTCCAATGGGGCAGAAAAGCTGCATGTTAGCAGCTGTGAGATTTCTGTGTGTGTGCCCATGCTACCTGCATCCCACTCCACCCCCCAGGCAGGTTGTTTCTGTCCCCTGGCCTCCCATACTCCTGATCACCCTGGCAGAGATGTACTTCCACTTTGATTGTGATGATTGTCAACTAACCTCACAGGTCAGCAGTTACAGGTCAGCAGGTGCCTTTGCTGAAATGTTACTGTTGGCTCCATGTCAGACCATCCATATGGAACAGTTTGTTTGGTCATGTTTCCCCCATTATGACACCCTTTGGCCATCTGCTCCTGGTCATATGTTCAAATGAGCCATACATCAAACAGGTTTGTGGGGGGAGGGGTGTTCAAGTGATTAAAGACAGGGGGCAGACAGACTGTCATGCATCTTCCTGACCCCTGCTTTGTTCTGAAAATCAGGACCTGTTTCTGTACATTTGTTGCATGTCCTAATTTTACCCAGTACTGTATCAGCACTGTATCTGCCTTTTCATAATCTGTAATCCTAGGTACTGTGATGTATATTCTACCTCTACATGGGATAATCTCTAATCACAGGATCCATGATGTGTATTCTGACTGTTCCTGGGGTAATCCCACAGCCAGCAGTGTATATACCATCTATTCATAGGATGATCAGAATCAGAATTTACTTTACTGCTGTTATGTACCAACATACCAGAATTGTTTGTGGTCCAAAGCCAAACATGAAGTACATAATATTAAAGGAGAAACACTTCAGAGAATACTATGTATAAAAATAGGAATTCAACGAAGCACACAGACATGTACGAAAAACCTGTATGATCATACAGAAGATAGAATGTAAGAGATTTTATGACAACAAATGAACTTAGAAGAGGAGAATTATCCCTGACTGAATGGATTGCATGTGACTGATGGGATTACTGAAGTACTAGGTGAGTTTATTTACGAGCTGGATGGCTACGCATAAGAAGCTGTGAAGATGGCGTGAGGTCTGGTTCATTATGCACTTGAACCTCCTTTATGATGGCAGTTTGGTGAAGAGGTGACTCCCTGGGTGGGGGGAATCAGCAGCCCATGTTCAAGCCCTCCTCTTTGCCCTGACAGTGAACAGGTCTTCTAGTTTTGACAGTCGACAGCCTGTGATTTTTTCAGCTGAGCAGACCACACATTGCAACCTGGTCTTGAAGAGGGTGGAGAGGGTGGGGAGCCAGAGAGTGATGGAGGACATCATGACACTCAGTGATGGCAGAGTAGAAGTTCAGGAAGATGCATTTGATGTTCAGCTTCTTGAGTTAATGTAGGAAGAACAGCTATTTCTGGGCTCTTTTGGTGATGGAGGTGACTTGCATGTCCCACCTCTCTATGGTAGGAGGTCTCATCGTTACTGGAAATGAGTCCCACTATGATTCTGTCATCTGCAAACTTTAAGATTTTGATGGACTTTTTAATGGTCTGCAGAGGTACAGTCAATTGTGAGGGGTGAGTGAAAGGACCTGTGGTATGCATTCTGCCAGTTCATGGGGTAACTCTGTATAAGGTACAGTTTCGTAACTAAACAGCCAAAAAATAACAGCTGCATGACATAAAATGAGATTGATGTTTCGTAGAAACAGACCTTCTTGGATGACACAGACCTCGGATGGCGGCACAGACCTCGGACAGCGGCACAGACCTCGGACGGCACAGACCTCGGACAGCGGCACAGACCTCAGACAGCGGCACAGACTGCGGACAGCGGCACAGACCTCGGGCGGCACAGACCTCAGGCAGTGGCACAGACCTCGGATAGCGGCACAGACCTCGGGCGGTACAGACCTCAGACAGCGGCACAGACCTCGGATAGCGGCACAGACCTCGGATAGCGGCACAGACCTCGGACGGCACAGACCTCGGATAGCGGCACAGACGTCAGACAGCCCCTCGCAGTCTATGGCTCGCAGCAGCTTTTTGGAGCC
>JAODUD010000062.1:11792841-11804046 GCA_026784285.1 Stomatorhinus walkeri | reverse complement strand
GTCTGACAACTGGTGATGAACAAACTTAACACAAGACATAAAATACAGTTCAATTATAACATTTGTTTATAAAAAAAAACACCAGGCATCAAATAATTATACTGTGCTTGTAATGTGATTAAACACCTGCACTCGGGGGGAGCAGGTAGTGCTGCTCCATGCTCATTTTCTGTGACAGTATCACCATATAAATAGAATTATATAAACGTTCATTTTAAAAGTTAGATCAGTCTGCAGCATCAGAATTGTCACCTCGCAATTAATCATTCTACCAAGCCATCTTCCCCTTTGTGGACATCTATCACAGCCATAATAACCAGAGTACTGCTTTATACATTTCACCCTGGCCTTTGCTGGGGCATCACAAATAATGCACCTAATGTGTACTGCTAGATTTCTCCCTTCCAACTCGATTACAGTTTCTAATAAATTAGCCAGATCATGAACCATATCACTAATGATGTCCATAGATGTAGATTTTGATGAAGCCACTGCAAGCGATAATGGAAAGACTGACACTGAGTCAAGATAAATAGAGCACAAAACTGGCCAGAGTGCTCAGTTGGTGCTTTTAAACAGTGGTAGCCCGTCCACATTTAAAGAAATCTCCAAAGCATTCAAGGACTTCAGCATGGCTGAAGGGTAGGACTGCAAATGATCTAGGATTCTTTGTCTGACATCAAACATATTCTACCCCTGACACACTTTGTATTTGAATTGCCTGTGTGTCTCCCATTAATGTTCTTGTGGTGGTAGGCAGATCAGAATGTCCATGTTTTACCAGTACTTTCAGAAGAGAGTCAACTGCATTGTGCTTGACATTAAACATAGCCACCCATCTGGCTAATTCTTCCCTCAGAGAACTACTGGTCCTTCACATAAACTAATTACACACGAGGATCGGACCCGGTACACACAAGAGTAAGAATCGCATTGTACTCTGTACATGACAATAAAAACGTTGAATCCTTTAAATAAATGTATTTGATCTTTTTCTTGGCAGCTATCTTTTTACAGAAGCAGGGTCACTATACACAATAGTTTTTTTCACTGCTAACAGTTTGGATCAGTAGTCGGTTAATGTAAAAGAAGTAATATGCATGCAGGTGATATTTGTAGAGATTTTTCTACACTCTTCTGACAGTGCTGCCATTGCAGTCAGGTCTCGTACACTACAAGGAGAAGTTATCCGATTTAGCACTTTATACTCCATCCCTGCAGCCGCCAGCTGATCTCGGTTACGTCACGTCGAATTTTAACGTCCGTGTCAGTGTGTATCGCGCATGCGCGGACATTTTACGGCAAACGAAATGCGGAAGTTTGTTGTCATCTGAGTGTGCTGTGCTGTACGGTATGCCTGAAGAAATGTTAAGGCTTGTGGAAAACAATAACTGTCAAGCGTCTAGACTTTTTTACTACAGGGATATATATATATATATATATATATATATATATATATATGTGTGTGTGTAATATATGTTTGGGAAAAAGGCTACTATTGAATATAATGCCTTAATATAGTTTTAATGAAATAGGTATATTCAACAATGTTAACATTAGAAACGTATTATATTTGAAAACACTGCATGTATAAATTTCACACACACACACGTGTTTGAGCAAGTTTATACATATCCATGGGAAGTTAAGATGGGGAATTTTGGAAATATTCCAAGTTGGAAACTCTCCTTTGGAATTACTGGGAATATATAGGAATTAACAGGAAATCTCAGACACTATAGGGTTTGGGAATAGTAGGTGAGTCTGCTGCAGGCCAATAGATAGTCATCAGTAAATGAAAAGGTAATTTTGGTCACTTTGGCGTGCAGAGCAATGCATAGAAAGATACTGGCAGCTGCAGAGGAACTTCAGGTGTTGAACTGGCACTCTCCCGTTGCTCCCGGTTAATGCAACTGCATGGGCATGAATGGATTAAAGGCATTTAGAAGCTGATGTTATACTCACTTTTTGGCCACTAGGTGGAGACACAAGCCCCAGTTGTGCTAGTGTCTAGGGATCCAAGGCTACTGCTAACCTAACTTTAGTCTGGGAAATGCCAGTATCGTTGTTACTGTCTGGCAAAACCTGTAACATCTACTGTGATTTCCGAAAAATATATTTTAATAGTACAAAAAGATTCACAATTCAATTTCTTATTATCATTATACATGACAGCACAAAGAAACTGGGTTATGATAAAGTAGGCAAGGCCAGCGATACGTTTTTAAGGGAGGCCCCGTTGATGACCATCCCAGTTCCTCCACAATGCAGGTAAATCTGGGTAACTGCCTGTAACTAGAGCCAGTCCTCTAAGTACATTTCTGTTGCCGTGTCCCACTGTGCAGTAGTTGGCAGAGTGATTTCACCGGTGGGCGCCTGAGCAAAGGCCTTTAACTGACTGTCTGAGCCTGATTTTTCTCAAAAGCGTATGTTGCTTTGGATAAATGCATATGCTAAGTACGTAAAATGTGATGTCATTTTTTTTAATGAAATGGGTGGTTTTTTTTTAATGCCTAGAGCTGCAGTTGTATGTAAGGCATGCATGAAGTTCTCATGCTATTAAGTGTCTTTCATAAGGCTGATAGCTCCGACAGGAACCCGTGACCCTGGGTCCCTTTGGGCCAGCATCGTATCTCACTTCATGGGTGACCTGCCAAGCTGGCTCTGACTGGCTGAGTTGCTCTGCTGTGTCGATCAGACACACCACATCTCCAAAGATGTGAGAAGTAGCTCACTGGGTTGTTCTCACACACTTTATGATCTTTAATTCCATCCGTTCTTCTCTAAATTACATAGCGATCATTTCTAAGTATCCTAAAAACAAATACCTATATTAAAATAAGCTGGAGTAAGATTTCATTTTAATTGGAAGTTTAAATAACTTTTCAGGGTTGCAAGGAGAGACCTACATACATATAATATCTTTGGCTGTTTAATTAGATTCCGCTGTTAGGCCTGTGGGTGGTTTTTCCTTACACGTTAAATATCATAAAGTCATCTAATAAACATGGATAGGACTGTGCATTAATACAATAGCACTTGTTTTATAGGCCGAATGTCTGAGAAATTGTGGATGAACTGAAAGTGGGCCATGGAACACAGTAGGCACAATTAAAGCTGTCTTCCCTTTGAATAATCAAATTGTGATTCTATTCTAGTACACGTTCCGTCTGGGTACGGGAAAGAAAGGTCAGGGCAACTCATTGTCCTTGCTGCTGCAAAGAATTTTAATGTACTTTTCAGTGACATGAATGCCTCAGTAGTTCAATGTTTGAATGAATAAAATAAGTTTTCTGATGTTTTTTCAGTTATCATAATTATTGAAAACTTTTTATTTGCATTGTATCAATTTCTGTAGCTATCAGATATGTTGAAAAGCCTCAAACCTTTGTCATCTTTCTGTTGATTTTAATATTTCATAAAGACAAAAAAGTATGTATTTTATGTTAACAACCCTTAGTCTTACATTTATATCACATAAGATCATATAATATAAAATAATTTACTATGTTAGAAATAATGGGTTCTAATAATACGCATCACTAACTCCTTGAATCAGCATGATATGGTGTATGTTTATATAATTTGTATAACTTAATTTCAGCAGACATATTTCATGATAAGGTAATCCCTCTGCAAATATCTGAAAGCATGACAAGCTTGAATGGGAATGTGTATGTAAACTAAGCTACTGGAAGTCAGTGATATGAAAAAAATACATGAACAAAACTGAGAAATATGCCACCTATGAACCATAAGTTGAAATATCCTTTTTACTCAAAAATATGTTAAGCTGTACAGTATCAAAAAAACAAATCTCACAAAACAGTAGATAATGAGATTATCGCTTATTTTTGTAACTAGATCATTGGCAACCCCAGGGCTCTATATAAAAGCACACAAATTAAGCAATGAATTATTCTCTGCATTCATGCCATTATTTGGAGCCAACAGCAAAATCCAGCATTCAACCTAATTTCTGTGGCAGTGCCCTGTGCTGGATTTATTCACAATTATAACCTAACCTTTTTTTTTACTTTGCCTCAGCAACACAATACCTTTGTCAAAACAACAGGTAAGACTCACCTTTTCTGCTTACACTTGAAATTTTATAACATCAGTTTAATAAGTTATTTTACTGCAGTCATTTGTGTTTTTAAATATGAAATCTGAACAATGAATACAATAAATATATTTCACATAATTTAACATATATTTTTCTGTTATGTATGCAATTTTACATGCAATTTAGTTTTGCAGTTAAACACCATGCAAAATGGGGGACCTGTACTCTCTCATCATGCCCCAGAGTTAAGCACCCAAATAAAAGCACTATTTGGTTGAGCTATTTTAATACTTCAGCCATCAACAGGCTGGATTTTGGCCAAGTCTTCCCAGCAAGGATGCACATTCGGGTATGCCCCCCCCCCCCAATTATATAGGAGTATTATATGTGTTTAGGGGGGGTAACAGGTTCGGGCTGATCTACCAGTCTCGACTCTAAATCTACACCCTTGCTCCAAAAATAAAACCCCCAATCCCTGACTCGTACCCATACGCTGATGTCCAAGATTCCAAGCTGGAGGTACCACAAAAATCATGGCCTTCACTTCGGTGATGGGGGACTCCCATATATATTGGACCTGTTCTGCTTCTGAAGACCACAGCAAGCCAACTCACAGAGACACCACAGTGAGTCCATTCCACCCCATTTGTTCAAAAGGCTACAATTTTACATTGTGAAACAGATGCCTGTTCTTGCCATCAGCAGCTGTTTCATGTCGCACTCAATGCTGTTGGCAAGGACAACTGTAAATTGTCAGAGATCTGTGATTCACTACAACCTTTATAAATGCTTCTTTGTTTTTATATTTAAATGCTAACATCAGTTTGCTCTAATAATGACATCCTTAAAAGTCTGTATTGTACAGCTAAAGGGACTACAGGGACTATAACAGGTTTATGACATTCACTTTATTTCTTAATATTTAGCAGTATTATTTGGGTTCGCAGCCTTTTATTGATGGTACATGGTGTTGGCGGTATGAATCAGAAAATCATGATTAAGTAATTTTATGTAATATCTGGATGTGTGTCAGATTAGTGTCTGTTAACAAGACTTTTTAGTTTAGTATAGTGAAATTTTTTCATCCCTTCGGGAATATAAATATTGCGAATATTTATATAATGATTTTGTAATTATTATGTTACCCTGCTTGAAGTATAGTAGCTCCATATAAAGTTTGAAATATTATGTATTTGCTGAGTTAGTAGGAGGTGATGTCAACCATATTTATACCATGTTTGCTGTCTCCTCCTGAACCAGATCAGATTAACAGATTAGGCATTTTGAGCAGCACAGGTAATCGTGTTAAATTAAACGTTTTGAGTTGGGGATCAGTCTATGTGAGTTTTATCTCACATAGTCCAAAGGCATGAAGTTCAGATGTTTAAAAGTACCCTTAAAATGTGAAGGTGTGTATGAATGACCGTCCTATGACAGACTGGATTCCTGTCCAGGGAATACCTTACCTTAAAAGTGTGCTTCCTGTGAAGAATTCAGATCGCAGTGGCCTTAACTGGACAAATGTTCCTGAAAAACAGATAAATGACTTGGCCATGGGTTATAGGTCTCCCCAGCTGGGTGCCAATTATATCTTTCATACTGCACTAGAATCGGTCAAAGTACAAAACGCCCATATGCTGTGCAGGAGTTTAAAGCAGTGGACGTCTGACTGTGCCAGTGTGAAAGCACAATGAAGCAGCCTTAGCAATCTGGGTTAATGACAATATCCATGTACATCTGATGCTAGTTTAAAAGAATCAAATACTGGGGGAAATTACATGATTTCAAAACAAATACATACAGCAGTAGCCAATTCACTAAACTACATGCTTTTTGTGGGAAAAACCACCAGCCCATGATGTTCCAGGCTATACTAGAACCGACTAAGCCACCATTCTTTTACAGTGATCTTCATAATTGATTTTTTTCTTATTATTGTCTGAAATTTTTCCAACATGCTGACGGATTCATAATTATCAATCGCTTTCATGTGATGTGTTAAATATTTTGATATCATATAATGCAGGTTTCTTTTTGTCACAATATAGATTTGGACCAGAGAGTCCTAGATGTGACAACCCTGAAATGGAAGCACTTGTTTAAATGAGAAACATCAGGTAGTATACCGTTGTTTTCAGTAAAATGGTAAAGCATGTATGTCATTGTCCAAAGATGTATTTAAGCTGTATTTGATTTCAAAAGCATGACATTGAAACTTCAGTGTCCTCCCTAAGAAGTAAGCAACATAATAGTTCAGATTCCTAAGATAGATTCCTTACCACTATCACAGCCTTTGACATGACACTAGTAAACATACATAACCAGATGGTTATATCGCATACTCATACTCTGTCGCAGACCCTATTCTTAATGGTTAAAAGCCTTGTGTGTTTTCCCTGAATAAGTTGTACGAAAATCAAAGCAAAATGTAATATCGTTGACTCATTGTACACCAATACCTCCCAAGTGCTGCATGATTTCATTTACATATTTTTTCAATAGAATTATTGAAAAGCATTATACTGTAAATAAAATGGGTTGAGAAATTTACTCTCCAGATATAACAGAAATTGGGACGAGGAAGAGAGAAATTTAAAATGTCTAGGAATCCGTATTCCTATGTGATTTATCATGCATATTCAACACTCCAAAGTCCATGTTTACTTTTCTTCGACTAGTTGAGCACATTTCTGCAAACAAAAAGGACTTTTTCGAAACTCCCATATAAATGCCCTGGTGATAAAGTTATTTGTTCACAACCAAAAGCAACTGATCTCATAATTGCAAATCTCTGCTGGAGTTTATATGTTTTGAATCATTAGTTGTGCAACAATTATCAAAGAAGAACTTTCAATAAGAGTAGCAGGGCAGGAGTATGTCATCTGTGGCCTTAATAATTGAAATATTTAAAAACGAGAACTGGAGAGGTAATACATTCACGTAAGATCACAGTGCTGAAAGCTACTTGACTAATTATCTTTGACCATCGGTGTACTTAAGCAGTAAATCAGTGTTGTTTACACAGTATTGGAGGATGACGAGTGTCCGCAGGGAGACACGAAACATTCACAGCTATGTAGCAAACTGTTATTGTGGATATAATCGTGCCAAGGCTGTAGTGTTTGATCAATGCAAATTATAATCATTAATTAAAAACTGCTTTTGATACACAGTATACGATTCACCCGTAGTGGCGGGCTTATACTGACGCAGTGGGACAAAGTATCATCCATAAAGCATAACAATAGTGTGAAGTAGTACAGTATTCTTACAGTTAAACGAATTATACATCACCATGTGCGCAGCTACCTCAAGAGATGATATTTTCTCACATTTTTTTTCATTATTGGGTGGTAAAACAGAGAACAGTCTAACCGAAAAGAACTGTTTCTCAAAAATGAAAAGAGGCTCTGTGCCTTATTACCCATGTTGTGTCACAATGGAATCCCTTGCAGGTCACTGACATACAACTGGGAAGGAACTTCTCTCATAATTTTTTAACTCTGAAATTTTATTATTTTGATATTGGTCTAAAATCCATAGCTCCAGTTTCTTCTTGATTTAAAAGCCTGCTACCTGTTGTCCAATCACTGCAGAGAATTTTTACATTAGGATTTTTATATACCCTACTTGGAAAGGAATATCACACATTTTATGTGTTTTAGAGCACGTTTAAAGAAAAATTATTTAACATGAACGTTCAGATTGAAATCACACAGACAATTATTTTGTCTGTGTGCAGGACTATTTAAGCAGCTAGCAATGAAGAAGACACAGTTCTTGATTGTTCCTCTGAAATGTACGTAACAGCATGTAACCTGCATTTCAATCCTTGGATAGAGAATTTTCTGAAGAATGTAGATGGGTGTGAGGTGTGTTATTCATCTGTATTTCATCTCATTTAAAGCTCCACTATCAAGGCATTGGATCATTGCCAAAGCTAAGGCATGGCACTAACATCAGCATTCTCTGATCATAAAAATGGGCTAATCATAATCAATTTTAAGTCTCGATATTGGAAATGCCAAACTCTGCTTTGCCTCTGCATCCCTCAAGCAATGAAAATGATGTGATCAAGCCGAGTCCTCACCTTTCTATCCTTCTGGTCTAGGGAAATGTATGCGTTGCCATTTTTCTAGTGTTACAGGAGATTTTCCAAGAATCACATAAACAAAATGGATTACTTATATAAAATAAATACATGCACATCCGTAACATTACAGCCTAATAGACAAACTACAGTAATTCATCTTCAGCAGATATATGGAAAAACAACTATTCTCTGTCACACTTACACTTTTTCCAGTTATGCGTAATTAACTTGTGGTTTATGACAGGATATTTAAAGGAAGTACAAATATAACATTCAGTGATCCACCTAGTTTTTTTTTCTCATTACATTTATTCAGAGCATTGATGCGACCAGCATTGAAGCTGCAGATGGTAACATTCATGCTCATGTGATGGTGGTGTGATGCATTGTGAAATTATGCTACAGCCAAAGGGTTGTGGGTTAGATTCTGTCTGTAGCTTCATCAGTGAAGACCTTGTGTTTATGTCCTTTTTATATATTGCTGATGCAAATTGCTAGCAGTGGACTGCTACCGTAGACATCCCAAGACATGCTTCAGTAACACTTGAGGGGGTACAAATAGTACTCATGTAATACTGAAGTACAAATCTTGAGGATATATAGTAACTACTAGTGATAAAAGATGTGTCATGATTCATTAACGATGAACAAACATGTGATGAGTATTTCACTTGTGTTATTCATTACTTGGTCCTTCAGTAGGTCCTTCAGCTGTTTGCAGAGGTTTACCTAATTAACATATATAGTAACAAATATAGTTACTGCCTGAGATAAAAGATGCTACTTGATTCATTAATGATGAACAAACATGAGATGAGTATTTCACTTATGTTATTCATTAACTGTTCCTTGGGTAGTTCCTTCATTAGTTCACAAGGGTTCACAGAATTAATGGATCTAGTAACAAATGCTTGTGATGAAAGATATCACAATTCATTAATGATCAGTGAATGTGGGATTAGTATGTACCAACACTTAGTTTGTGGTTAATTAATACATAGGTAATAGCTTAATACAACATTGTTTGTTCCCCCTCAAAGTGTTTGTTTTTGTAACAGCAAATAGCCTCAAGTTCCCTTTGCTGACCTTTTTGTTGCTGATAATCAAATAAATACAACTACTATCAATTTTGCAATTTCTTCCATTATGAGTTATAAGGCTGAAGCAATCACTATTCTGTAATTTGTTTTAACAAGGTGGAAGGAACAAAACAAATATAATGTTTAGTTTATGTGTCATAGACATATGAATATTGCGACATTGTATTGTTTTAGGGATGATGTGTGGAATTTTACTTTGTACGTGATATGTGAACATTGAAGATGATTCCGATGTCAAACATCTTATTACATTATCTGGCCTAATCAGTGGGGAGATGTCTCATAAATGACATTTAAACATTTTTCTCTAATCTCGAAACTTGCAAATCTGGTTAATTCGAGCTAAGTTTATCAGGGAAATGATTGCTGAATATATCCTCATTATTTTTCTCCCAGTAGAGGCAGAGCTAATTTTAAATGAGTTATTGTTAACAGAAAAGGAGTTGTGCAAGTATTAAGAACACTGTTTAACTAACAAACTTAAAACGTTCTGAAGGCTCCATTACGAAGACCATCCAAGAGCTCATAAAGTCACCATTTTTACCTTCTTCATTGCCAAAACTTACAGACCAAGCTGTGCAATCAGCCTTTATAACATGCAAATGTTAAAATGTAGAATAATTTTCCTTTCTTTTTTTAATGGTGTCTAAAATAAACAATGAAAAGATCTAGTATTATTAATATTCTATTATTTGCATTTTTTGGGGGCTGGGTGGGAAAGGAAAGGTAAGTAATGGGGGAAATTTTTCATCTTTTTCTTGTGACGCTACTTTTTCTGGTGTGGGTGACGGTGGCAACAGGCCAGTCAGGCCAGAACAGACCTCCATTACCAAGCTACAGACCTCCATTACCAAGCTACAGACCTCCATTACCAAGCTGCAGACCTCCATTACCAAGCTACAGACTTCGGCTGGTTCAGGGGGATTCCCTGACATTCCTAAGCCATCTGATTAACTATTTGTATTTGAATTACTAACAAAGGTTAATCCTGCTGCCAAAGATAATGCTGATCCCATGACAAGACCAGACATCTTTTTATCTGCATCATGGGTTTTTTCTGGAAACTACAGTTTCTACCACAGTACAAATGTGTGGGATTATGTGAAGTGCTACTTCAGTGCCCATAGTATCTGTGTCTGCACTCTGCCCTGTGCTTTGTGGGGTAGCTTTCAGATTTACCGAGATCTGGCACTAGTTAAGGAGAGTTGGATTACTGTTAATAACAAGAAGTTGGTAGTTAAGTGGCCTGTACTACGAAGCGGGGTTACTGGCTTATTCGGTTAACTTGTCAGATTTAAGGTACCACAGTTTAAATGGACTTCATATTCGTTCACTTACATTTTGCCCAGACTACTTTAAATCCAACAAGTTACCCCAATAAGCCAGTAACCCTGCTTCATAGTACAGGCCACGAGTCCAGAAAGTAAACATCCAGACCAATATTTTGTTTCAACCAACCAGTTGAGTATATAGTCATAATCACAGAGTACTCAACTGTTTGGTTGAAATAAAATCTTGGTCTGGATTCTTACTTTTTGGATCTGAACTATCCACCTGTTAATAACTGCAATAATAACTTAACCCCCAGCTCCCTGTGTGCCCCCAACAGGTGGCTGCCCTTCACAGACATCTTACTCTACAATGGGCAAGTTGAGAGGCGTGAAGATTCCCCACAGGGATCAATACAGTATCAATTAATTCAGTTATTAAAGCATGTGATTTGGAAGGGAAGGAATGAAGGTACAGCCTGCTGGCTTTGGGGTTCCAGTCACACTTCTCTCCTACACTGTGTGGGTCTCCTCCCATAGTCCAGAGGCTTGCGGTTAGGTTGGTGAGCTTGGCATCCCAATATTACCACAGTATTAGGATTGGAATGGGAGGCCTCCAGTCCCTGTGATGGACTGGAATCCCATCTGTGATGTTCCCTGCTGCCTGGAAGATGCTCC
>JAODUD010000062.1:11777218-11792741 GCA_026784285.1 Stomatorhinus walkeri | reverse complement strand
TGCTCCCACCCCCCCCCCCCCCCCCCCTATGTGACAGTTTATCTGATAGGCTCTTCGAGGATGGATGGCTGTATGGACAAATGTTTTGGAAACTTCATTACCTTATGAATTTTGTATGTACTAAAAAAATGTTACCATTGGTTTTTGTGGAGTTTGTACAAGACATCTGACAACAAGTAAGCATTTAATGGTTACATTTCCTTTTTGTATCTGCGTCAGTTACTGGATCCTGAAAATAATTCCTGGATGAAGAGAGATATATTATCATTTGTTATCATTGTTTTTCTCATTTCTCCTGGAATTGCAGCTTGTTCCTGAATAACTGGGCAGGATTCTCCTGGGCAAACCCATTTCTACGGGGACAAACTACTTCCCCGTCCCCTCCAATGCTGTATCCATCACAAACTGCTGGCATTTCGCTGTTGCCAGGATGATTCCTAGAAGCTTGTGCAGAATTATTAAAAGAACAGCAGATGATCAATGTTACAAGGCACAAAGGCAGGGCAACATTGCGGACAGGAGGGCGATGCGTTGCAGGATATACACAATCACACACGATGGGCAATAAATAAAGGGAAAAAAACAACATACATTTTCAAAAGAGAACTAGTGAGGTGACCAGCGATTTGCAAGTGCCCAGGGGGAACCAATGTTGTCTTTGGGAGGGATATTCAGCCGCTTAATCCTTGGCTTCTCTGCAAGTCATTTAGCGCTTCACTGGCAGAAACCTGCTTTACATGCAAGCCGCGTTCGACGGCAAAAGAAGCAGATCACAGGCGGAATTAAAAATGGCCAGGTAACATGTGGTTTGACAGCTGCTTGGAAGCAAATGAGAGGTGAGGGAAAAACTGAACAGATTTTAATAGCCATAGAGATGAGGCGCATCATCTTTCCCCCTACATTTATGCACAGTTAATTTTTTTCCCAGTTCAAGGTAATATCTTTCAGGAATTAACAGTCTGAACTGCATGGGTTACAAAGTTACACTTGCATAGAGAAATACATATGTACAAACACACAAAACATACCAAAATCAATTAAATATAATTACAAAAAGATCCAAACCCTCCACAGATTATACTAGATAAACCAAATGCATAAGGCAGACTAATATCACTCTCCTGGAACAAATGAACATTAACCAGTTTTCCAGTTGATGTGCTGTGTGAAAAATATCACACATTTTATTACCTAGTAATCATTCGTATAATATGATTCAGGACATTATCTTTGATTACCTCATACCACATCCTGGATTATAGCTTCCCAGCATGTCAATGATAATAATTTTCCACAGTCATTTTTTGAATAAATATGTCAATTTAACCTTAAGTTCACCCTCTGTAAGGTTTGAAATCATTTCTGCATCCATTGCTACGAAACAAAACACATTGTTGTTGTGGGACTATAGTCTGTAATAACTTGCTGTCCGAATGGTGATCCATTTTCATAGAGGGAATAAAATTCATCCGGTTGCCATATATGACAAACCATATAATTATGCTTTTTTTGTCAGAAGATCCTTAGAAATATGAACGATAAATACTGCAGATTTAAAGTCCCACAATAAAGTTGAAACCAAACATACAGAACATAAAGAGGAACATGAATAATCAGGTGCCGCAGTTCCTTTTTGTCTGTATCAATGGTGTTGTTTGTTTAAAAGGCACAGTAGCATGATTTTAGTCAGGGATGCTTGACAGAGTTGCAGCTTCCCCTTGTATTAATGTACATCTGGCCACTTACCGATCCAGTTAAATAGTTTCCTCATTGCACTGGTCACCTGTTCCTAATAATAACAGCCTCTGAAACTTGCAGCAGCTTACATGAGCCCCCTGGATATTCCACTGGGGCACCACAAGCTCTTATTTGAATGAAGGCTCGTGGCCTAAATTCCAGCATCTGTTCCTAAGGGCATTTATCTGCCGGTAACCAGTCATGGGATTAATGAAAAAGCAGCTCATTATGGTTAATCTGCATTAAGAAATCTGAGGGACTGGGGGAGCATCTGTTTTCTTTATCTTTAATCTATATAAATGTATCTATGGGCCGTTTCTCCTATTATAGTATTGCAAGCTGATGTAAGTTGTTGTAAGCTTGTGGTCTCTGTGGAATTTTAGCACAATGCATTGTAAATCCCCCCTCTTTCTGACCACACAGTTATGTCATCTTTAATAAACTATTACATTAGATTGCATGACCAAAAAATTTAAACTATAAAAAGTGAAGTAAATGTTTCTAGTGAAACCAAAAAATAATTATACTGCAGCCAATGGATAATTTTCCTCCATTACTGCTTTTCCACAATGTACTTTTATTATTCATTGATGCCCACACATGTACTACAACAGAATATAGAACTATGTAGTGTACATTATCTGTAATGAATCAGTCCAAAGATCCAAATGCAGTTCAGTTCCAAATAGAGGCTCTGATGCTGCAGTGAAGACCAGCATTGAGGTTGAGGTTGAGGTTTCCAAATACCCACATGTCAGCCTAGCTGCAGTGAAGACAATGAGATTCGTGGCAGAAACCTGTACCACAAACCTATTTGGTGCATGCAGCAACCTATCAAAAACAGCTGGCCACTCTACAGTACATTGTCATTTCATCTTTGTTCAGTTTGGGCATATGACAACCCATGAGATTTACATCTTATGTCTCTGAAATGACAACATGGCGCAAAAAAATGTGAATCTGGACACCTCTGTGTTAAAACACCGATCCAGGAAGGAGACAGACCCCGAAATGCAGGAGATGGGTTTAATAAGACTGACAGAGCCGATAACACACAATGCTAAAAGGGAAATCTGGGAGAATAGTCGGGTCGGGCGCTGAAGGGTCGAAGCCGGGGGGGTCAGTCCTACAAAGAGTGACAGGACGATGAGATGATGGGATGGAACGGGCCGGGCGAGTGGAGCAGGCAGACAGGACAGGCGAGGTATGCAGGAACGGGGATGAAGGCAGGGCGAGTGGGACCAGGCAGGGATGCAGGGCAGGCGATACGGAAGCTCATGACGACACAGGCAGGGAAAGGAGAGGAGACACGAGACAGATAAAGGCTTGGTAATGTTCAGGGACATGGCAACAATACTTCGCGAATGCCGTTAGTGCATTTAAGCTTTAAGTATTAGACTGTTTAAAGAAGATGATTGCTAACAGCTGTGCTGCCCTGCCCCTGTTTGCGTGACACTCGGCATATTCACTATTGCTATTATTGTTTTTGCCTTGAGCACAAGGTACAGGACTAATATTAGTATATTTTCATACCAATAACAGCCTTTGCCACAGCATTCAGTTTCTTCAGTAGACAGTAGTGAAATGTTTTTATAAGCAAACAGAGGAACACTTTGATCAGGAAGTTATAAATGCATGGACACTTTGGCAATAATCCTCAGGTGAAAGACGCTGCAGAAATACTGTTTCTAAACTGAATATGAATGTTAGTGTAGTGTACTGCCAAGGTACATTATTGCAAAATTGTACCTTGATTTTCACAATCTCTAAGCAAGTACTGTTCTCAAATGTCTAATTTCACCCAACAGCAGTTTTAACAGTTTTTTTTTCGCAATTTATTTTAGCTCTAATTTTCTAGGTAGGAGTTATTTTTTCCAGTTTTTCTTTGCCATTCTCCACAGAAACTCTCCCAAGTGCTGAGTGATAATCCTTAGAGGGCATATCACCATGAAATAACAGTTTTTGCATAAAATTATTGTTCTGTTCCATGCTTCAGCTTCTCTTACTTATTTGCTGATGGAGTTTGCATGCAGGCATTTCAGAAAAAAACAATCTTCTCTGACTGGATCCAGGGCTTGTTTTTCTGCTGTTCTAGATTTAACTTTCTATCATACATAATAATGATGGTGCACAGGGGATTTCTCCTTAACGGTACGCACATCGGTCGCCTCACACCTCTGGGACCTGCGTTTGAGTCTTTGCCATATCTCCATGCTCCATGTGTTTGCAGTTTGGATGTTCTCCCCATGTCATTGTGGGATTTCTTCCAGGTACTCTGGTTTCCCCCCACAGTACAAAAACACGTTGAGGCTAATTGACGTTGCTAACTTGCCCATCCCTGTGAGTGTGCCCTCTCCTGAGGTGATCCCTGCCTTATGTGCATGGGCTGCAGTCCCCCCATGAACCTAAATAGGGCAAGCAGTTACAGAAAATGGATGGATATGGTATGCACACCGGTGACATATGGGCTGAATGGTACACAGTTACCAAAAATATTTTAATGATATTCCGGTAATTTGCAGTCAGTCAAAATGAAACGTAAGCATATAAAGATGGTCTGGCATCATTTTATCTTTATTAATATTAGCATTCAAGTCGCATTGAATGTGTCTGTTTCTGTCTATTTTGATCTACACCGGCGTTTTAGGGCATTGATAAAAATAAAACAATAGGCTAATGGATTTCAAGAATAAAGCTGTAATAGTTCGGTTGCAGCCTAATGTAGAAATATTTCAAGATTTATACTCGAAATAATTTGAGAGAAAAGTCAAAACGGGACAAGAGACACCTGTCTTGTACTACTGCTAAAGACTGCATTTGCTGGACAGGTGGGGGCACCGCTGTTGGTGGGTACATCCTTCACATCTATAAAAAACAAGCAAATTATATACAGCATTGATTATTGGAAAAAAAATTAAATGTACTGTTTTACTGAAGCATTTTATCTGTATTTTACCAAAACCATTTCAAATCCTCGATTTAGACATTTTATTCTTAACAGTCAGAATACACAGGCAGTCAGGATGTAAAAGTATATAACAATTTAAAATTTAAATACCAATTTAATCTTTAAATACCAAATGAATCTTTAAATATGAATGAATTATTAAATTCTCCTTCACATATTCTATATTACTATACTTCAAAGGCTTTAGTCATCCATACAAAATGCTTAGGCGTGCTGCTTTTTATATCAAACTTCTTAAATAATTTGGGAAAAGTAACTTTCTTCCTTGAGTGGCCTACATAGCTGTGTCACACTGAATCTGTGTGACAAAATAAAATGAGGAATCAGGAAGAACAGCCCTCTGGAACCTGTGCCAGTTTTGTGACTCATTCACAGTCACATCCTCCCAGACAGATTGCACTGAGAAGGTCCTGCTCCTGCTTCTCCCCTTCCCCACACTGTTCTGTTTTTGACCTTGCTTGGAAACGTTATACGTCTTTCATCCTTATCTTCTTATGACCTTTCTTGTCAGTCTGATCTTTGCTGGTACTTGCAAACAAACTCGTGAAAGCCAGCTTCGGTCATGACGGCTCGTGCTCAGCCTGCCACAATGCACGAGGTTTCACAGAGGCAGGAGACAGTCTCAACTTGCATGACCAATTTCTGAATCCCCAACTTAGAAATTATTTGTGAATAGGTGAATTCGATGTGTGTTCTTTGGTTGTATCATAGAGAAGTTTCACTACTGGGTAATATTTGCTTTTTCAGTTCGCTTTTGGTTTGGTTCATTCAAAGGGCAAGAATTTTTTTTTCTATTTTTCATATTAAAAGCTTTTTCGAAGCTCACCCAACACATCTGCACTACGTCTGTTAATAAACTGCAAGCACCAAACTGTTACACTTTTTCTCCAGGGACTGTAAACTTGCTGAAATAATCACGATTACGCAGTACTAATTGTTGTTTTTTAATTTCTACAATGGAGTGTCTGGGCCAATCTCATTGTTGAGATGAAAGTGAAGGCTAAATATGGTAATAAAATGTGGTTTTCTTAAAAAGGTTTTAGGGTAAAGTGTTCTGGAAAAGGACTCAAGTGCAAATTGGGGTCGATTGGAGGGGGGAGGGGTGGATGAAACATAATCATAAAATGCAGAAACACAAATCTGAACATGTTGGCATGAGACCAGAAAGGAGAGAAAAGCTGAAGATCAATCAAGACCAAGTCCTGAGCAAAGCTAATATGTCTAATTAGCATAACTGTTTATCATACATAGTTTTACAATATTAACAATGCAAGTCCTTCTCACCCTATTACTAATATCCATTTCTCTCTAAAACTAGCTGTTATTCAAAGAGCTGCATTGCTCTTCATCCTGGGTTAGGATTCTGCGGCTGTAACATCTAAGGTCTTCAGTTCAAATCCTGTTGTGGCCAGAATGATTCACTGTTGAGCTCATGAGCAAAACCCTCACCCCCAATTCCTCCAGGGAACGTCAAACGCTGCTTTCTCAAAACAAAATGTACGTCACTTTGGATAGAAGCACCTCCCCAATAAATAGAATGTAAATGACTTATCCATTGTGGGGTTCTGATGACGCGGGAGCCTATCTCAGGAAACAGAGCTTGAGGTAAATGAGGCATGAGCGGTCACACAAAATAAGAGCAATTTAGAGAGAACGTCTCCCATAAACCACAATTATTTTAGTGTCAGGGGAAAGCAGAAGTTAACTAAATGTTTTGCAGTTACTAAAGGCCACTTTCACTCTAAAAGCTGGCACAAATTTTGCATGCTATTCTGGAAGGAGGAGTAAGTGTAACAGAACACAGCAGTCTTTCAGAAGCTAAAATTGAATTCTGAGATTTCTAATTTTCTGTGGGCACGCTGCAATGGACTGGTATCCCATCCAGGGTGTTCCTTTCTATTGTGCCCTATGGCTTCTGTGAGCTCCAGGCTCTCTGCGACTCTATACTGGACAAGTGGTTATGAAACACAGCTGGATGAGTGACCCAAAGTGATTCCTCAGGCAGAGTACAACAAATGACCTTGGTAACTATGCTGCATAACCATGTAAGCCTGGAAATCAGCACTGTTGTAACTTTTCTGCTTCTTTTATCAAATAGAAAATAGCCTCATACACGAAAGTTCCAGAACTTTAATAAACATCATTTGCAAATGGCACTGTTGGCATTATTTCACCATGGAAATGAAGTCTATTACCATTAAGGGGCATGTGTACATACTGATAAACCTTTACGTTAAAACCACTGACAGGTGAAACGCATAACATTGATTACCTCATTACCATGGCACCTGTCAAGGGTGCCATTATATATTAGGCAAGTGAAGAGTCAGTTGTTGAAGTTGATGTGTTGAAAACAGGAAAATTGGGAAAGCATAAGGATCTGAGAGACTTTGACAAGGGCCAAATTGTGAAGGCTAGAAGACTGGGTCAGAGCATCTGCAAAACAACAGATCTGGTTGGTTCTAGGTAGTGGACGGTACCAACCAAAATTTGTTCAAGGAAGGTCAACTGGTGAACGGGTAACAGAGTCATGGATGCCCAAGGCTCACTGTTGCATGTGGGAAGCGATGGCGGACCTGCACAGATTGCTGATAAGTTCATTCTGGCTGTGAGAGAAAGCTGTCAAACACACAGTATATCACAGCTTGCTGTGTATTGTGGTTGTATAGCCGCTGACCCCTGTCTACTGCTGAAAGCACCTACAATGGGCATGTGAGCATCAGAACTGGACCATGGAACAACGGAAGAAGGTGGTCTGGTCTGATGAGTCACTTAGTCTGTTTCATCATGTGGAGAGTTAGTAAGTGTGTGTGTGCATCCATTATTTGGGGAAAAGATGGTACCAGGATGCACTATGGGAAGCAGGCAAGGCAGCAGGAGCAGTGTGATCTAACTCTAACACATGCAGTTAACTGCATACAATTTCCAGTTCATTACAAGTTAGTGGAGGGGCTTGTTGCCCAACCTCACCCCTCCTCAGAAACATCGAGGGTCTGCCCATGTTTTTGAGTTAATTTATACACAGTACCATGTGGTGGGTCTGGCTGCAGGGTGATTGCTCAATAAAAGCTACACATAGCAGGACGTTTGCTAACCATGTAATATGACAAGGGTACTCCGGTCACGGTGTATCTTCCTGGCTACCTCCTGGACCATTCTTTAATTCTCAAGCCAAATGGTGGTTGTTTCTTTTGAATTAACCAACTTCTGGCTTTTAACGGGGTGGCACAGTTGTTAGCGCTGCTGCTTTACAGTAAGAACGTCTTAGGTTTGGTCCTGGGTCCTTTCTGTGTGGTGTTTGCATGTTCTCCTGGTACACCAGAGGGCAGATTTCTTAAACTTCCTATACAGGTGCTTCTGGACTTACTATGGCATTATGTTCTGATAAACCCATCACAAGCAGAAAATATTGTAAGTCAAACATGAACATGATATGGTAAATAAATAAATGAGTACTGTCACTGATTGAGTAAATAAATAATTACTGTAGCTAAATAAATACCAGTAATGTAAAAGTAAATAAATGAATACAAACGTATTTGCTTTAACACAGAAAAACAAAATATGATACGTTGTTAAACACTATATGAGATGTTTCTGCTGACAGTCGTTGCAGAGATAGAAGCATGGCAGAATGGATGCGGCCATCGCCCGGCATCAGTAGAATGTATTGTGCGGCATATCACTGTTGACTATTGAACGTGCATCGTTATCTTACCATCATAGAGTTCAAGTATCACAAGTTGCAAAGCGTGTACAGCATATTGCTAAGTTGACTTCAGAATGTCTATTGTTATTTCTCCTTAGTAAAGTCGAAATAGTCAAGCAACTGTAAAGTGGGAAACATCTGTATATTTATAATTGAGCAATAACATATGAGGAGTGCGGTTGTGCTCCAATATAGATTTTTCTACCTTCGCTGACATTGTTGTTGCCAAAGATAATAACTGACATCATATATTGGAGTACAACAGATACATTAGAGACAGAGCACAACATTTTTGTCGGTTCAGCAGCTTCAAAAAACTTGAATCAGATCAAAATAAATCCAACACAACAGAATACATATAAATCTTTATTTTACTCTCACTTCCGCCTGCGTTCATTTTTGAAACTGGTGGAAATGTGGGCAGGTTATCAAAAGGGACCAAAGGAGAAGCAGCATTACTGTTGGAAATGATTCTTATGCAACACATAAGATACACCTGTAAAGCAGAGTGATACAGCTGATGTCTGAATACGGTTATACTCTGACCACTGCGCTCATAGAATGCCTCTTATCCATTCAGGTTTTTTGGGTGGAACTAACTGTTATATAGTAATACAATATACTACTCAACAGCGACCATTGAATAAGTCACATTTGCACAAGACTAAACATGACTATGTACGCCAGTTGCATTTATATTAAACTATTTTTTCACATTAGATGCATTCACATTTCACATAGATGCATTCAGTGCATTAGCAAAGACAAAGGGAGAGATGTAAGGATGGGTTTATGAGCAGAAGGTATCGTTCAGTGGGAGTCAAGGTGGGTCCAACAGATGTTTGTGAGCCCATTGTCATTGCAGCATCCTTGACATCGCGTCCACCAGCATCACACCTTCCCACGGGGCCATCGGCCATACACGGACGGGCCTGTAACAGCTATCCAAAAAAGTGCTGGAAAAATCAAAAGACTTATCCAACATTAACGAATCAGTCCTTCTCTTGGGGGTGGTGTGGTACTTTTAAGCTTAGTATTCAATGAGACAATCATGTTTAAAAGATAAGATGCTTATTCTACAAAATGACCCTCAATTGACTGATGAAATACAAAGTAAAATACAGTAATACATGCCTATTTAAAATGACCAGGGCTCAGCAGGAAAATATTAAAAGAATATGTTCGTTCATCTCAGTGCTGCAAAATTTTATGCTCTCTGTCCTTCACCTTTTTTTTCTACTGCAGAATTATAAAGTGATTAATCAGCTGTTGTTCAGATATTTAATTTAGTTGAGTACTTTTTTCAGACATGACATACTGTATTTTTTCCAGCTTATGCACATTATTATGGCAACAGGAAATGTATCCATTCTTCCCTTATGCTAATGTCATCTGCCAGGGATCTTGTCCTGAATGTACAAAGTAAATGCGAGATCTTCTTCTCTCCTTTTATACCAAAGGTGTAACTGAATTAGTTTGCAATACTCATAAGAAACCTACACTCCACCTTATGTTGCTCCCTGTTCTATATCCTTATAGTTTGAACTTTCACATGAGCAAGCAACAGCTGAACTTCTGTCAATAGCCTGTGGGGTCTAGCACAGATCTGGTTTAGTACTGTACTGTTCGCTTATTAACTTGTTGTGGTGTTGATTTTATTAACCCCCCCCCCCCCCGCCGAGGACAGGAACTAGAAGGGAGTGTTGCCTAAGGTCGTCACAAGCTTTCTCACTCCTCAAAATCACAAAATGAGTCACACTAGGTCCTCATACACCTCTACTGTTCATAGATAGATTTTTCTACACCTTCCCTTAAATTTCCTGTCATTGATGTTATATCAGTCCACAGTTGGGGCTCAGAAGTTATTTGCCATTAGAATGGGAGATACGAGCAAGACAGACTCAGATGGATTTTACCCTGGCAATTGACACTGGCTTAGGAACATAGGATGTTATCTCTCTGGTGGGGAAGGTGCCCATGCTAGTATGGGAGGTATTAAGTTATCAGCTGGACATAATCAGTCTTACCTCCAATTACAGTGTGAGTTGTGGGCCCAGACCTGTTGACTGGGTGTAGATTTTCTCCTACTCTGGAGTTTCCCAAGGTGAATGACCTAAATGGCAGATATTTGGATGCTCCCAAGTCCCAGACTGAGGGATATCCAGCTAGAGTTGTTCCCAGTGGCCAAGAATGTTGCCTCTGTGTGACTTGCAGAGGGGAAACCTGTGACAGCAGTTTGTGTGTATGCACCGAATAGCAGTCTGGCATCCCCAGTTGTCTCAAAGAAAGGGTACCCCCTGTGGACTCTGCAGTCTCAGATGGATTTGATGAATTATACACGTTCAATTCACATCGATGGGACA
Source organism: Stomatorhinus walkeri (assembly GCA_026784285.1). Taxonomy (NCBI): domain Eukaryota; kingdom Metazoa; phylum Chordata; class Actinopteri; order Osteoglossiformes; family Mormyridae; genus Stomatorhinus; species Stomatorhinus walkeri. The sequence continues at coordinate 11,781,964 of JAODUD010000062.1, read as the reverse complement.
AAATTCCCTCCATGCCAACTGAAGTTGGGAAAGTTACAGGAATAGCCTGTGTTCAAGGACCTTGCACTGACAGTGTTCAGTTTGTTTGGGGTAGTACTGTATCTCTGGGAATATTTTCGAAAAGAACACTTTGCGGAACTACTTCACCCAGTGGATATGCCTTCTCATCAAAAGGTCGACTTGGAACATCTGGTGGATCACAGTAGCTGAGATCGACATGATGGATGCCTCCATGTTGGAAAGGCTGTAGAGTTAGATGAAATCTGCCAAGAGATGGTGAAAGCACTGGATGATGTTGGTGAGACATGGTTCACGTACCCTTTCAGTATTGCACTGAAGGTAGTTAAAGTACTTTTCAGTTTCCCTGGCAAAAGCCTGTGCCAAACACTGAGGAGCAAACTCTGCCTGATGGTTGAACCAAGAATTCAGGAAGAAAATTGCGCATTTCAGCCTAGCTGAGGAACAGTGCTCCAACTCTTCTCCCTTGCACCCAAATTGTCTCTGACAGGATGAGGACTTCTGAGATCCAGCAGACCTTAAAATAGAGCCTCTGCTCCTTAATATCAAGAGTCAGCTGAGGTACTTCAGGCACCTTGTAAAGATGTCACCTGGGTGGCTCCCAGGATATGCAGGAGGGATTCACTTTATCTAGGGATCTACCAGAATGAGCTGCCGTCTGTCACTGTAGCAACCAGAACTCTGGGCTGACTTGCATGACATGCTGCTACTGCAGTCTTCAACAGCAAAAGATGGTAATGTTCAGCCAGAACTTCAGACCAGCTAGACATACATATTCAGGCTATGCAGTTTTAATCTGTCAATGAAGCTGATATCAGAAACATCTGCAAACCTTCACACAATCTGTTTACTCATATTTGCTTTTAACATGGTTCATTTATCATCATTGAAGTAATGCTGTTAATTTGACCTTTTTGAAATTGTGTTGAAAGTGCCTGATAAATAAATTCATGAGTGGACGTGAAATTATTCTGCTAATTTAACGTGTTAATGTGAGGATATTAGTTTTGATATCTCTTTAGCAATATGAGTAATTTAGGAAGATAATTCTAACAGTATGGAATGATTGATTATGGTCTGTTCTTCACTTTGGCCCATTCTGCACCACCAGGGTATAAGATCTGAAGCAGCAGGTGATTAGTATTGGCAGAGGGATGGTGAAGGCCACATTTTCTGTTGAGAGATTGTGTGTCGTGACTGGAGATATTGGTGAATACCTGCAGTTGGAGTATCGATTGTATTTGTTTGTGATGCTTTTTATGGGACTAATGTGAAATGATGCTGAGAGACATGAACCATGGGTGTGCTGATGAATCCTTCCTTGGACAACTAGTAATTCAGCCCTGACCTGGCTGTATGCAGGCAGCCATATTGCACAGTAACCAGGGACTGGTAAGGAATTGCAGATTAGCTCCCCCCGCATTGCTTCATAATTTTCTAATGCCGCTTTGGCAGTCAATTTGATACCCCCACTTAGGACTGGACCGCAAGCATATCCGCAGCCAGACAGATCATCTGCCTAAAATAGGTCCCGTTTACCCCTCTGAAAGGAGATAAGGTCCTTCTCCACCACCTGCTATCCTCATGCACTCCTGGTGCCACTCTCCTTCCACCCTGCAACCCATCCGAGTAAAGCTAGGACCAATCCAAAAGCACTTCCGACGTATTTATGGAGATTTTCATGATCTTTTGTAAAAACTCACAAACTCACATTAGTATACTGATAATTTGCAGGCATCAATATTTCCTGTTTTGCATCTGCTGTGAATGCTACACAAACAAAGACATTTACATTTATTGAATTAACAGACACCTTTCTCCAAAGCAACATATAAACTCTGCAAATAGTACACAAACATACAGCTATCAAGGAGTCAACTAGATATGTTTGTAATGTAGTATTTTATGTTTCATCTGTATTAATGCAATGCAGTATGAGACAATATGGTAAAATAAGTGACTGTAGCAGTAAAAACTGACACTAACTATGAAGAGCTGCATTTTGTTCCTATATATAAGCAAGCACCTTGTGGGAAGGAACTGAATGTATTTTTCCATTGGTAAGACTTGGCACATTTGGGAAGTTTTTAATGACCATCTCATTCTTGTTGACAAATGTAATGCTATAATAATGGATTTAAGAATTTTAACCAGGACATGGGCTTATTTTGCTTTTAGATTGAGATTACTCTCAGGTTAGTTTAATAAATTTTATCACTTTGATATTCATCAATAATATTCTTTAATTAATTTTAAACAAATGAAAGGATAAAAATGTTGTCAGTGCCAGCTTCCTAACTGTCACAAGATATGTCGGAATAAAAATAAAATTATTGGTCAAGGTTTAAATAAAGCACAAAATGATTTAGGGTACACATGTGATAAGTTACTTCATCCAACGATTAGAACTTACGTACTGGTGCAGAGTCACAGTTAACTTGGAATCCTAGGAAATGCAGGACATGAGGCAGAGAACGTCCAGGTTATTATAAAGCATGCACTCACAGCATAAGGACGACGTACAGATAGCGATTCACCTACATTTTTTGCTGTGGTTGGTACCGGAAGGATACCTGTGTGGAGATGGGCAGAACATGCAAACCCCACCACACAGCCAAGGGGGGAATCATATGGGAAGCCATAGTGCCACCCACTGAATGAGCATTCCGTCTAAGGATGTAGTACATGTAATAAATGAAATTGCACAAAATTAACACAAAACTTCAATTGTTCCTGTAGAATGTTCCTATAAAACCCACTTAGTTTTGTCTCAGCCCATGCAAATTGGCTATAAATGGCACGCTGGGCATTGCTTGGTTTGTTCAGCATCAGTACACTGAACATCTTACTGAAAATGGCATTATGCTTTTACACCGGAGGGTAGCAGGCAGCTATTGCACTCGTCGTGATGCACTAGACCTGCATTCTTAAAAATGTGTCCTGCATGTTTCAGAGTACATTAGGCCGTGTCAAGGTGTGTTTCAAAAACTAGCACAATGCCCCAGATGGTTGGGGCATTGTGCTGTGCCATAAACAAAATGACATCACCGGAATGAACGAACAAACAAAAGAATGAATGATTATTGACAGTGCAAACCGGTATTGTGTTCAAGTCTGAGTCAAGGCCGAGTACAACAGGTGGGTGAGTCCATTACTACAGTGCAGTGAGCTACCAAGCTAGTAGCTGCCATAAGCAAGCATCACATCACTGATTTTACAAAGTACCACAATAACTTTAATCAAGCATGTGGATTACAATGTGTACTTATTGTTTAATGTGTATAGTCAGAAGGTGGTGTGTGACTCAGTGGATTGAGACCAGAGGTAGAAATTTCAGGTCCAGAAAGTAAAAATCCAAACCAGGATTTTGTTTCAACCCACCAGTTGAGAATAAAGAGTCACAGTCACAGAGTACTCAACAGGTTGGTTGAAACAAAATCCTGGTTTAGATTTTTACTTTCTGGACCTGAATTGTCTGCCTCTGGTTAAGACTCCTGTGTTTGGGGAAAACGCTGGTTTTATTCCGCTCCCAGTAAATCAATCACACCATCATTAGTGTGTGGAGGGGAGACTGGGGACAATTCCTGAATGGATTTTAAATACACTTACAAAAGTCAGATCAAAGACATGATTTTTTTGGGTATTTTTATTTTTGGGAAAATATTATCAAAACTTATCATGGGGGGAACCCTTTCAGTCAGCAAATTTTATTGCCAAGATTTCATAGTACTGGAATGCTTAGAATTTTGAAAATACCATAGAATACAGTATACCGTGGTAAAATGTCTGGACAGTGTAATTCGTCTGGGAAGGCTAGTTCCATCACAGCAGAGAAGAGGAAGTTAGGAAAATCAAGCAATATTATGAGCAGTTCTGCCCATCCACTTCAGGGGGCATTATCTTGGAGCACATTTAGCCACTGGCTTATTACACCAAGGTGGGTCCTTGCTGCCTGCTGCCATCAGACACCACAGTGCCTTAATTAAAAGTACCTGCATTCACACTGAGTTCTTGTTGTATGTGATTAGTCAGTCTACTTTAAACATATCTACTCCAGGGATACCGACCAGGGATACTGAACACTGACTGACTGTCTCTCTGGAGACCAAGTTTTGCGATGTGAAAAGGAGACTTTCAGACATGCAGATTAATACAGTACAGCCATAATTGTTATTCTAAGACAATGGCTAGCTGGATGGAAATCGCTAGGTTACTATGTAAAAAGGATTTTGGCTGGATATTTAGCCAGTACCATTCCTTGTCGGCAAACTGTGTTCACTGGCATGAGTCTGTGTGCCTTTCTTCTTTACCAAATGTCAGTAGACATTGTATGTTGTGCCAGCCAAATCAGTTATCGATGCTTTGTAATATTTGCATTCTACAGTGTGTTTCTTTCTGCCAGATGTCTTGCGCAGGGCCTCCTTAGGATTTACATACACAAACTGGATGATTGCTGACTTGGCAAACATGGGCTGTGTCTGAATTCTGGGGCTGCAACCTTTTAAGTTTGCATTCGAAGTTGCAGGTTACCTACCGCAAGATATCAGCAACTATTTGGAAAACAGAGGAAATACTTGTTAGTTTTTATTGTGTTCCTCTCAACTTGCGGTTATGTGTTTGACTTACTCTGATGTAGAGTTACTAATTAAAAAGTGCATTATTTTTCTAAATACCCATTTAAGTCATGAAACACACCACTATTACATCAGTAGTCAGGAGCACCTGGGG
>JAODUD010000062.1:11764446-11776481 GCA_026784285.1 Stomatorhinus walkeri | reverse complement strand
CCCCCAGCAAGAGTTCATTTCAACACCATGGTAGAAATCTCCAAAGTGCTTGTTTAACTGTCACCCTCGGAGGGGATTGTTTCTTCACTGGGAGATCCTTTTCCGTTCCACTCACCTCTCAGCGGCCTCTGCATTCTCATCTTTTATAAATGGACTGCACTCTTCTAACTTTCTTGTTTGCATTCTAAAGACTAAGATTTTCCATTTGCTGTCACCCTATAACACTGGCTAGTGTAGTTTTAAAGCGGCGGCAGGACCAACGGGGAAAAGTGAAGTGTACCGAATATGAAAGCTGGTTTCTGTACGATTCTGCTAGATCCCACAGAGATTGGGAGTTACTCACATGCAAAATGTTAAGTAAACATAACTAAACATCACCATAGAAAGCAGTTATGGCTGGGAAATTAGAACTGCTTCAGAAGCCTCCCTAGAAAGACACAGGGAAATTTTTGAAATCGTTTTATTTATTTATTTTTCTTTTTATTACCTTCTTGCACGATGGCTATAAGACTTAATGTACTGTTATAATTTCTCAATCATGCTCAGCTCAGCTTCTGCATTTATATGGATACATTAGTTATTTATGTGATCCTTATCCCTCAAAGGCAGAAGCCTTATTTGAAAAATACTATCGTTGAGGTCTGCTGCTTTCGATATAGTTCTTTGGAAGTAATTACTCAGCATATTCTAAGCTTAGACCGTTGCAGTAGGTTGCATTTACTGTAGCTCTCAGAAATCCTTCTGAAGGTCATAGCCCTTTGCGAGAGATCAACGAAGGCACATTTATTTCCCATAGTACAGGTATAGATAAGGTCACTGAAATATAACACATCTCTTGCCTTGGCTGAGTCACACGTTTATTTAGCATGTGATTCAGGGGCATCCAGGTGGAAGTGCATGTAATCAAAGAAACAGAGGTCAGCAAGTAGCATAGAAATTAATTCACAGTTTGTGGTTGAAATACCCCATTAAATGTTCAAATATATTGAACATATTATATTGCAGTAAGGGGAGCAGCATGGTGGTGCAGTGGTTAGCACTGTTGCCTCACACCTCTGGGATTTGGGTTTGCATGTTCTCCCTGTGTCGTCGTGGGGTTTCCTCCAGGTACTCCGGTTTTCCCTCACAGTCCAAAAACATGCTGAGGCTGATCGGAGTTACTAAATTGCCCGTAGGTGTGCCTGTGTGTGTGAATGGTGTGTGAGTGTGCCCTGCGATGGGCTGGCCCCCCGTCCAGGGTTGTTCCCTGCCTCGTGCCCATTGCTTCCGGGTAGGTTCCGGCCCCCCCGTGACCCAGTAGGATAAGCAGGTATAGATCATGGATGGATGGTTATTGCAATAAGTTCATGTTTGTTTTGAATGCGAAGTGAATGACAGGTGTATGAACATTGCTGAATGGTCCAGACACAAGTGCCTCTATTACTTCATTGGTTCTCAGTGGACTATTTGAACTCTTGTTTTCCTGTAGAATAAGGTGTATGTGGATGTAACTAAATGCAAGGTAAAATTAGTCTTTCATGTGGGCCTCTAGCAAACAATGCAACTGGAACATGCTCAGGAAAGCAAAATTTAGGTTATTGCCTTAAATTAGCATCATTTAGGAAAGTGTGAGCTTAGACCTGATTGTGTCAATCACAAAAATTAAAAATCATTTGTTCAGGTGAATGTAGGACAGTATTAGTGGTCGGTCAGATGCCTGTGATTTACCGATTGCATCAACCCCTTTTATTTGCTCCTGCTCTCCCACATGACGCTTACAGATCTGCAGTGTGAAGAGCAGACAGACAGGGAGGTGAATCAAGGGGGAATGTTCATCAGCTGCCCTTGGCATTCTGGTAGAAATCAGGTTTGTGCAATGAGCAGCTAAGTTTACATAATGCTACAGAAAACAGTGGAGTTACTGGAGAAAATCAAAGATGGAGTTACTGGAGAAAATGTTTTCAGTCATTTTTTCTAAATATAATTCCATATATGTCCATTAAAGGTCTTTAAAATTTTAACTTCTAAACTTACTGTTTGTGCCGCTGTCCAGAGAAAACAATTTATCTTAATAAAAGCACCAGTACACTTTGTATTTTCTATAATACCTCTGGTGAAACGGTTTCCAGTATATGTTGTTGGAAATTCTCCTGCAGTGGTTTCCATTGAAATTGTTTGGAAAGATCAGTGTGCATTGATTGTCAATGCAGGATTCTGAATACTCCATTCTTCACCTGTGAATCGGGCCTTTCACATGTCTGCCAATGCGGGGAGGTTATCAGGCTTTACATGGCCAGTGCATGTGTTTCTCCTGAGCACTTAAGAGACCTATTATGCAAGATAATCCTACACAGTAATACTTAAAAAAGAATGACTTCCTTGATGTAATGTGCAAGTCTGCACAGGTTTTATTGTAAATAGCTCATGTTACACCAGGCATAGACTTCTATTTTGCTAAATAACTACACTTACAACAATAAATTGTATTTCATCCCACCTCTCTGATGTAAGGCATTTTGCACGCTACCGACCTTTCAGACAAAAGTGTGGTCATTAAATTTTCTGAGTAAGTTCATGTGACGGGTCTGATCACAGAAGATATATAACTAAGGCAGTACTTTTTATTTATGCTGTGCCAAAAGTACTATGTTTAGCATTAATAATCCACCATAGGATTTAGCTTTTGGGTAATTTAATAAAGTATTTGGATAAGGCTGGAAAAGCAAACATATGGGAATGGTAGAGAGTAACTAACCTGTAACTCATGGCAAAATACCAGTAAGATAGACAATAAATGCAGAAGGTAATTTCTGTGCTAAGTTTTAATAGGTAGCATTTATAATAATCTGATTTGGTATCAAACTACAAAAAGAATCTATATACTGTATGCTGACTAAGTATTTTCTTGTAAGAGGTATATCACAGAGGTCATGACAAAGTACTGACACCCTGAAAGCAACCTGGATAAGTGAAGCTTTGAAGCACAATCTAAGTGAAGCACCACAGACCCGGAAATGTGAGCAAAACGACTGGTCAGGAGAATGTGGTGCAGAATGCACATCATACTGCTGTCATCTCGCAGGCACTGAGATCTGACAAAGAGAAAGCCCATTAGGGAAACTGACAAAGGGAAAGCCCATTAGGCTGTACCGCAGCAGAGGGCTGGAATACAGCCACGAGGACCTACCACTTCTTCATAACAACCTAGCATATGTCAGACTGCAATATGGTGGCCCAGAAGTGAAGCCCCGATTTCCAAATCAGAGTCATAATTTCTATATTAAACTCCATGTATCTAGATTGGAAGTGTTCCTTTCCAGTTAAATATATTTCCATTTTTAAATCCTTGTTTCTCAAATAAACTTTCCAAAAAGAAGTCGTTTCAATTAAACTGGCTCCAAATAGAATCCTCAGGTTCATTAAAAGATCCACAAAATCATTCTCATCTTGCTTTCCAGCAGGGGGTGGAAACCTGTTCCATTGGGGGGCCGGTGTAGGTGTTAGTTTTTGGGGTGGCCTCTCAATCAGCCAATAACAGTGGGTCCCCAGGACTGGGTTTGAGAACCACTGTTTTATTATTGGCTGACTGAGTGGCCATGGCAAACACCAACATCAGTCCTCCATGGAACAACCCCCCCACCCCTGCTTTACAGTACTAAATTACTTGGGAAGCATAAACAATTAACTTAGAATAATCAAATGTTGCCAGTTTTAGACAAACTTCAGAAAAGGATTAAAGTGTCACTGCTCTCAGCGTGAGGTATGTAGTCATAATGACATTATAACGACAATATTCTTTGACGCCACTCCTAAAATTGGCCTTAAATCTGCATCTGGAGGAAACAGCTGGTAGAGTGTTGTTAAAGCACATGGGCCCAAAGATCATAACTGTGGAGGGAGCTATGCAGTAGAAAAAATCAGGTTTGCAATCACATTTACATTATCAATCCGTTCATCTTAGGGTCTTCCTGGTCATCATGTCTGCTGCGATAGACTCACACTATTAATTTCCCCCACCACATTTCCTTAAGTTGATCACAAAGTGATGGCATTATGTTAGTTACCAAGATGAATTCCAATTCTTAGGAGCTTGTGCAGAATAATTAAAATGAGAGCCAGTGTGGAGATTATTAGTATTAGAGAGAGAAAGGCCACATCATATGGATACAGCAAATTCGCACAAAGTTTTTCAAATTCTGTGTGTCCCGTTGCCCATAAATTTATTATGAAGCATTATCTATCCATCCACTCATCCATCCATCCTCTCATCTATTATCCTGGTCAGGGTTGCCTGGAGCCTATCACAGGCAACATAATGCACAAGGCTGGAGTAAACCATAGGCAGAATACCACTCTTTCTCAGGACTCATATATATGCGGACCAAAATGTATTATTGGTAATTTTCTCAAACTGCAAACACACAAGCAGAGTCAGAATTCAATCCCTTAACCCAATTTTTTTCAGAAAAATAGATTTAGCCTTGTGACCTACCAAACACTCTGAAATGCACTGCTAATTATACAGCTAGTTGAATAACTGATCTTGAAGTACATGGAAAAGAAACATATTGGAGGGAAATTGTAGAATGTTACTTTGAAAATGCCTTGTCTTATACTATAAAACACAAAATGACTGTTTCCAACAAGATACAAATGCAAGTGTAGTTACCTATGCAGATGTTATATAAGGACATTCGCAAGCATTGTAAAAGCAAGACAAGTTTGAACATAATTAAGCCTATCTCCCCTTCATAAAAGTTGTGATATTTAATGTAGACAGCTTCTTGGAAGATTACTTTTTGAAACACAACGACACATTCATCTACCTTAATTAAGTCTCACTTTATTTTTGCACATACAAAATGCAGAGAACATGGCCCACATTCACAGCACAATGAGTACTATGATTGAATGCCCTTTGCTTCTTTGTGAATATTATCTTAAAGCATTGACAATATAATAAATGAAAACAAATTGATAGAGAAAAACAATGATTCATGTTCTCAACCAAATAATGCTGGTGCTATAAACACCTGACTTACTAAATAATTAAAATGCAAAATGTCTTCCTTGTTAATGACTGGACAGGGAGATTATCCAAGTGCAGGAGTAACAGATTAACTTGATGGATTTGTGGTCTACAGACAGGCAATGAGTCAAAAACCAGGGACCTGTATGACAAAGCATGATTTCTTGCTTAGCCGGATAACTTGATGGATTTAAGGTAGTCTGGACTAAATGCAAGTGAATGATGATAAAGTCCATTTAAACTGGGGCACCTTAAAACTGACAAGTTATCTGGCTAAGCAAGAAAGCCAGCCTTATGATACAGGCTCAGGACAGAAACAAACATTCAATCTGATAGCACACAAGAAGTGATCTGCACAAAGAGTTAATTGTAGATCAGGCACTTTTAAGGTATGTCAGTTAATCGGCTTGATGAGCTATGGGCGAGCCTAGTGTTCTGGGGTGGTTTCATAAGAACTGACTGGGTGTGGCTGGACAGCTGGAGTTGACTGGGCTTGTCTTGGTGTGGGAGACTTGTGCATTTTGACATTTTGAACAATGAGAAATTCTGCAGATCTGTCAAACCCCAAACTAATGACAATTATTTTTACTTATTGATTAATAATCTGAAAACAGCCAATAAAAAAATCAGTAATATATTTATACAAAGCTATGACAAATTATATAGATATATATGGCAAAAGTGGGGACTATCTGGGGGCTTCCAGAGCACTGGTTTCAGAAATATTGAGTTGAGCAAATTATTGATAGATCTATGAGCATAAATAAAAAAAGATTATGGGTGAGTTTCCCAAAGCCATCTTTTAACACAGAACTAGTGAATGACATAGCATTAAGAAGGCTTCAGGATACTCACCCTATGTTTAAATATTGTAAATTTTGCAATAGCTTTTTTCTTTTTATTCCATTTACAATATGTTCACTTGATTCCTTCTTAGAAGGAAGCTTCTGTGATCATATTCTATATTTGTACCATGTAATCAATTAAGAAGTCTTGTTTCTTTTTGGTATGTTTGAGATGCGACAGTAAGGCATCTCCCACAGAAGAAGACAGAACACCATCCAAATGGACCTCATTTGCAAAACAAATTCTAGCCCTGACGAGCTGTAGCCCCCCAAAGGACAGGGCTAATTCAAAGTTCTGGAGACAACTTTGTAAGAACCAAGGAGCTTTTGAAGTTTTAGACCTGTCAGTTTGTGTTGCATCATTGGGTGGAAACCTGTGCTGGTTTCAGCCACCCTCAGACTCTGATGTCGGGATCCAGGCAGAGAAAGATGGATGAAACCAATATGACAGAAGGAGAGCAACAATGGAGAGATAAAGAAATACAAGGAGGGAAACTTTTTAAAGAATGACAAACAGCGATTATTATATTATAATTATATTATAATACCAATATTTTTCTGAGTTTCTATTTGATGACGCTTAAACACATGGGAAGCAGCAGACTTACAGCTCATTTTCATACCTGCATCTGATCAGCTCTGACCACACCCACTTTCACCTAACCCACCACACCTGGAACGATCACTGTCAGCTGCAATACACTGCCAGTAACTAGATCCTGAGTATAAATGTAGTATTTTGCTTAAGAATTTGTGAAGTATCTGTGAGTCCCTGTGCTTTACTGAGTGGTTTTTACTGTCTATTAGTGCCCATCCGTGTTTCAGACCTACAGGTCTTGTGACTCTTGTCTGTGTATTTTGCTGGTTATTACTGGCTTGCCGATGCTTGTGTTTTGGATTGCATTTCTGGATTGTTTTGCGTCTCTGCCTTACCAGTTTTCACCCTGCCTGTCTCTGACTTTGATCTGAGCTTCTGAATTAAACATCCACACCTCCTACACTTGGATCCACTCTGTCTGATCATTACACTCATACTTCCCATTCAGCTCAGGATGACATACCAAGCACTACCATGTTCAAAAAGCTTATGTTTGTCTCTCTTTCTAGGAATTTCAGTAAATTGCATTATCAGGCCTGTTGTCTGAAAATAAACCTCTAATTGTAGGGCACAAAACCATTTGCTTTACAGTTACGCTTTTTAAATATCATCATTCCTTGCTCTATCACATTTTTCTTCAATTTATCTCCAATTTGAAGAGGTAAATTTATGCTTTTGGCCTTTCGCCACTACTACAATTTTAGTTAAGTGGTGAAAGATTCGATTTCCACATAGGCTTCACTGCCGGGCTCTCGTAATCAGTGTAAGAATCCGACCACATAGTGCTCATTCATGCAGAAATGCAGCGTAGTTAGATTTTAAAGAAGCTCACTGTGCTGAACAAAAGAGCCAGTATGAAAATGTGACCCACACTCTCAGTCTTTGCCTTTTTGACGCTTGGAGTTTATGTTTTGTTACAGTTCAAGCATCAGAATGCATACAAAAGCAGTATGGGATAGCAATTACCTAAGGAAAATAATTAGATGGCAAGCACCACTAATTTAATAACTGTGAGTATTATTATTTTGGATTAAAACATGACATTAAAATATTAAACAATTGACTAATTATTATCAAGCAAAATGTCACTGGTCTGAATACTTTCCGCAAGGCAATGAATTTCTGTCTCGTAGTGTAATTACTATATTGTGTAAGTAGATTTTTTTTTTACACATTTCAGTTTTATTGTTAGTCTTCAATATTTTTCTTCCTTTTTCCAAGGAAAGAGAAAAGTAGTTTTCCTGTTCTGTGAGGGTATTTTGGGGTATGTGTAACCTCCTGAGACCCCACCCATTCATTCATGTCCATTGTAGTCGACATTTTATTTTTGCATCTATCTTTTCACTGATATTAGGAAACGTATTTATTCATGTTGTACACTAAAGAGCTATTTCAGCTTTAATGCTGTGAAATTAAAAATAAAAATAAATTTGAAAAAATCCAAATTGTAAGATGTCTAATTTCCTCCAAAGACAAATAACTTAAAGTGAAGGACAGTTCTTTTCCTTGGGTCTCAGGAGGATATTATGATTTTGTTTGCTTTTTCTTTTACATATTTTTGTTGGTATTCGGACGCTGAAGTCCTCTTGGAGAATAAATGTTTTCAATATGCTGTCATTATAGACGCATAGTGTAATCGTCACAATTATAATGATAAACATATAATGAATGCTGCAGTATTCAGAATGGTCATCTTTAGATTACTACTGAGGTTGATTGGCTGCTTTGTTTATATTAGGTATAATAAAATAAGATGTCACATTCTTTGGTATTTAAGTTGCATTTAAACATTTGCGAGGGAACGCAAAAGCATTTTAAAATAATAATAAGTCTTTTTATGTGCTTTGTAATCTATGCTTCAGATGATTCGGAACCTTGTTTTTCTATCTTTATATAACAAATGGTTAAGTTCAATGACGTGCACTTTATGACTCTTCGCAAACTTTGCGTGGCTTATGACATCCTACGATCTTTCTGTGCACACAAACAATGCATTCAAAGGTTTTATTTATCGCTATGATGTTTTGACCTAATTCAATATTTGATATCACCACAGACAACTTAAGTCTTCACTGCTTTCACAAATCCGGAAACCATGTGATTGGTCACGTTTAAAATGTAATAAATTAAATACACGATGATTTTCAGTAGCGTGGCCCCAGTCTGCTCCGGTGGCAGTAAGTTGTAATAGTGCATGTTACAGTCATTAGGCCTTGACTTCAGCTTTAAATCTCTGGTAAACACATTAATATTGTCCTTCCGATTCTATGGCCTATAACAAGAAGTCTAACACAATGTACACAGCTAGCATCACTGTATCAGCACAGAAAATTAGCTATTATTTTGCATGAATTACAACCCATTTGTTTTGTCTTAGTTTTAAACTCATATTCAGGATTACTTATCAGCTCTTGTTAGATCGTTCCCCATTTAGATAAATAACCATGTGCAGTTATTTTTAACGAAAAGAGACTGTTGCAAGACTCCCATTGTCTCTTAGTACTTATTTGCATAGGCTTAGTCTTATTGTAAATACCATAATGCGTTTACGCTTATAAATGTATACGTCATGCCAATGTGTGGGGAATTTAAAAATATAAAAATGAACCATTTTTTATATCCGTGTCTGTTATTTACTTCACTACACACGTGACAGGTACACAAAAAAGCAGCTCTGACACGCTAAACTATAACCCTCTTCCCTCTTTAAATTGCTTCTTAATTCTCCAGTCCACAGAAGATGGGTTTAATCGGATTGCAACACTGGAAATCCAAGAACGGCGCAAAAAGAGCACCCTCTCCGTAGCGCTACGAAACAGTGGCAATGATCAGCGCACACAGCAAGATGCTAGACGCGGAGTTTCACACGCAATGAATTCTGCGAATGGAACAGAGACTGAATCCAGTGCAGAGGAGTACATTTTCGCCTCTGGCACTCTCAAACTTCTTGCTTTCACTATCGGAATAATTGGCGTCTTTGGTTTTTGCAACAACGTAATCGTTTTGGTGCTTTTTTACAAATTTAAGAGACTCCGGACGCCCACAAATTTGTTATTGGTAAATATAAGTATAAGCGACTTGCTGGTATCTCTTTTTGGAATTAACTTTACATTTGGTTCTTGCATCAAAGGAGGGTGGGTCTGGAATTCGCCAACATGCATCTGGGATGGTTTCAGCAACAGTTTATTTGGTTGGTATTTCGGTAGTCTTTATTTGCACTCAATCGATATGAATATTTTAATGTTTAATAACTGGGTTTTCGACTATTCGGAATAGTTGTAGAAGATACGTCACATACTTATTGCAGGAATTGTTACTAATTATAATTATTTAAATGTTTATAGTTGTCTCATAGTTTTATTTGATATTAATGTTATTCGTCATTTTATGGCACCGTCATTTTATAAATTGAAATTTTATAGCCTATTGGCAGCTTATTTGTGAATTGTGGTGTTGAGTAAACTTCAAATGCATACGCGTTATTACATTTTTAAATAATTATTTTTTAAACTGACTGACCTACAGATGTTACTATTACACCGAAGGAATACAGAATACGAATAAGCCAATGAAGCTATGAATCCAGTCCTGTAAGGCAGAATACAAAGTAAAAATATCTTTATTGTCATCTTCAGCTTTATTATAAATGAGACATATGCTGGGATGAAATTATGAAGTCATTGATCACAGTGCAAGAAAAACAGTGTTAAATAGAATATAAATAGAATATTTCAAGCCCTGAAAATCTTACAATTTAAACGGGACATACTGAGACATAGACAATACAGATAGAAAAATCTAAAATAGTTAAAAAATATAAATGCATTTGTGCAAATAGGTGTGAGTTGTATATGTTGGAATGTGCAGTAATACATTATGGCTAGAGTGTTGAATGTGCAGTATGAGTTTTTGTAACAGTTGTGATTTCACTGTAGAGGGGGGAATGGCAATGTTAATTCTAGAAGATTCTATAAAAAATCAAAATGAAGAATAATGTTGCAGAAGAACAAGGACAATATGTTGACTGTTTAAATGGATCAAGAGTTACAGTAGTTGTCTGTAGGTATAGACAGTCGTTACACAGTTACGTAGCTTCAAAAATGGAATGAACGATTGCTCATCCTCCAGTAGAGGAGATTTGCTTTTATCTAGTTATTAGCTGGCAAACAGATTTGTGATTTGGTTCATTACGCCCATCTCAACCGGCATAAGATGCCCTTATCACAGACTTCCTCCTTAAGGTGATGTGTGTAATGTAATAAGCACTCTGACAGGTCTGTCACCAAGAGAGGGTCTGCCCTTCATGCAGCAGACAGTGTACATGGTCAGCAACAATTGGACATTACCTGTAAACTGTAGTCTTTTGCATTGCTTTGCTCTGGTTATAAGAGAAAACTTTATTATAAAATCAGAAAAATTGACATTCATAGTGTTAATTGGTGAAACAGATATTTCGCATTTAGATGATTCAAGATGATGAGATGGTAAGTTCAGGTATACATTGTTTTGCCAAATATCTAATAATAATTATTATCATCATCGTGATAATTTTACAACAATTGGTTACGCAAAGCACTGGCAACACTGATCATACTGAAACACCCAGCTGACACCCAGAATCAGGAGGTTAGCTAGGACAAAACTTAAATTCCATCCATCCATCAGTACCGTAACACTGGAGCCTAGACCAAAACACCAGTAAAAATACATACATTTTTACACAAACACACAAAATCACTGATTATTTACTTTCTAAACAGTGTTCATTTTTAAGTAGATTAATCTAATGTCTAATAGCATGTCACCAATGGCAGGAGGAAAATAGGCATGAGCTTCCAAGAAGTGTGTTGTCAAGGTTTCCCCATGTATTGTGCAGAAGGTCAGGACCTCAGCATGTGCTGTAGGTAGGGTACCATGTAAACAAGAGTCAACATTTAATGGATCAACTTTTATCACCTTCAGATGGTTTTCTAAAAAGGACATCTGACATACAATGAGACAAAACATATGTAATATTCATAATGGGATTGTAGGTATTGTTAACACCTACAACACCAGCTGAGGTTTTTTATGTTCATGTTGAATGCGAAGTTGGAAGCAGCTGCAATTAGTAGCTTATGGGTGATGTCATACATGGAAATCTATTGTACAGTATGTTGCACAGCTGGTTATTTTATTGTAAATATTCAGGTTAGGTGTCATTCTTCAGTCATTACCTACCCAGTGGTTGCTGTGGGGATTGACAGAGCCACCTTTGAGTTAAGATGCCATGCCCTTAATTATCCAGAGCACCCAACCCAGAAAATGCAAAAAGGACAGCAACTTTGCTTGTGGTTGAACATTGATAGTCATTTTCATGTTGTGAAATACAAGAACAGTCTTTAATACTTTGATACATAAGGTACTTCACACATAATTCCCACGTAACATTCCTATCCAAGAATTCACACCTACTCCCACATAACTTTCCTATCCAATCAAACATACATGGTCACAAAACCACAAGGACTGACATAGTCACACAAAACATGCCCTTGTACTGATTCTTCATTTTAACTGGGCAGGGGCGTCAGAAGCATTTTGA
>JAODUD010000062.1:11743643-11758629 GCA_026784285.1 Stomatorhinus walkeri | reverse complement strand
TCAATCTGGCCTCTCTAACTTTATCTCCAAAACATCTAACATGGGTTGTCCCTCTGATGGACTCATTCTTGATCCTACCCATCCTTGTCACTCCTAAAGAGAACCTCAACATCTTCAGCTCTGCTACCTCTAGTTCTGCCTCCTGTTTTTCTTCAGTGCCACTGTCTCTAAGCCGTAGAGCATTGCTGGCCTCACCACTGTCCTGTACACCTTACAGGTTTCCTTGTCAAATAAAAAGGCATTTTAAATATTATAAAATTAAAGATTAAAAATGATCTAAATAGGGGTTGACATGCAGGGAGGAGACACAATGGAAACACCAAATGAAAAAGGATGCTACCTTAGAAGTAACTAAATAACAATTATAAACAGCTACAAAGTTGGGTCATGTTAGACTGAATGCCAGTTAGTGTCTGCTATTCGAGAGGTTTCACAATCAGCACTTTGGTGTTGACACAATGCAACTGACAACACAATGCAACTGACAACATAATGCAATGGACAGAGCACCAAAATGGCCAAACATTGAGTACCCGGCCTGCAGAGTGCAAAGTCTCATTTCTGCATCCTCAGTTCCTGAGGGAACTGCAAGTTTGTTTTCCTGAAGAATGGTCCAGTGTCCCACTAAGCACAGTTTAAAGAAAGGTTAAAGGCTGTTATGTAAGAAACATGTGGTCCTACTCCTTACTAGGCCTCTGCTATTGGTATAGTGATTTGTGCAGGATTGTATATTTCAGTCCAGCTTTCCAACTGGACTGGTGTATCCTCCAAAATGAACACAACAAAGAAAAATATCTGCCACTTAATCCATCTATCTTTCACTCCCTTAACCAGTATAGAGCAGAGGTGGATAGGATTTTGTTTTCCCCAATCATTTGAGCACTCTGTGGCTGTGACTTGTTGTACTTTATACTAGTTGGTTGAAATTAAATCCTGGTCTGGATATTTACTTTCTGGACCTGAACTAAATACCTCTGGTAAAGGGTCAGAAGGAGCCTCTCCCAGGCTGGTAGGGGAACATACACTAATTCGTGGAAAAAACATGCAGGCTCCACAAACACAAAGTAGGGAAGTTACGCCAACCCTTAACCTGTAGTGTGAGGCAACAGTGCCGCCCAGTCAACCACCAACCACCATTTGCCGCCTACTATGAACTTAGACGTTAATAATTTCTTAATGGTCCCAAAGTTGACCTGTTTCATTATTTAGTGGAAATCCCTGACACAGAACAAGAAGGTGACAGAGGTGAAGGAAATAATGCCCCCTGGAGATATAATGTAACCCACCATTCATGTAGTTTTGATTGTCATTAATTGTGCAGCAAATGTCAAGACACCTTATTTGACGCACCAGTTTTGCATTAATGACACTTTGTGGCTGGCACTGAAGATATAAACACATCTTAAATGACCTAATTACATAACATTGTTGTGATAACACTACATTTGTTTACTGTGAGGAAACAGAAATACTTTAAAAATGAATGCTGTTAACAACTACTGTTTTTTTCCCAGTGTCACCAAGGCAACAGACTACTCTCACATTTATTACATTACCAATACACATATCTTTTATAAAATAGCTTTCTTAGCCTTGGGTGGAGAAATATCTATGGAATATTTCTAATGATGTCATCTCTATTGGTCATGATTTCAAACATGCCTTAGTTTCTTAATTTATCAGATTATGTTAATTGGATTGATTCATGGATTCAATGGTCCCATTCAACTACTGCAGTCTCAGAACCACTTGAGAGCCAGAACCCGATTCCAGAGCTGCTCCAGCGAGATCCTGGGTCTCATTGTAAAAAATTTAATCAGCAAGTAGGTTCCTCCAATTGCAGATGCGGTACCACATACAACCAGGCCTCTAGAAATCACCTGAAAATAAGAAGTTAATGTTTACTAATATTTACAAAGAAATAAATGGTTTGTGTAAGAAAATGATATAACAGCATCTTCAGAATGTTAAAGCCAGTTGTATCTGTGCTTATATTTATCTCTTAACCAAGTCAGGGGCCTTTTCCAAATTAATTCTGTTTTCAGGAATTAATTTGTCAAAGTCATTTACTCATGCATGGATATGCCAATAAGTATTTTCCAAGCTGTGTTTCAGCAGGCTTAACGCTGTCAGCATTCTAGATTGAAATTTAATTGAGCTAATCAGGAATGACATGGTCTCCTAACCTAAGACACAACTAGGACTAAATGCCTTTTCTCCTCTTCAAATATAACAAATCAGAAACTTTGCTGTATCATAGTAAAAGTCATGCACTGTCCCTGTGATCACTCAGACTCCAGATTTTTTGCTTTGGCTGGCTTCCGTCCAATTACGAAATGCCAGATCATAAGATATCTAATAAACAGACGAAAAAAGATCCTGCTTACCTTGTTCTGCCATTGCCACTGTCTCACGGCTTCATGGTATCTCATCCTGCTGAATGTTACCTAAGGGCGTGACATGGGAGTGGAGAGCACCAGATACAACTGATGAATAATGGCGTTATGGAGAGAGGCCAATTATATTGGACTTCACAGCTAAGGCTGTTCTGCCAGTGCTGCTCTCTCTCCTGGGTGTGCGGAATAAGGCAACGTAGTTTTAGTTCTTCTCACTCTCTCAAAAAGGCACTAAAAAAGGAAAATATTGCAATACTAAAAGAAAACAGAGATGCGCTTGTCTTTTTTTGCTTGACCTTTATATTTAAGTGAAGAAAGACTGGAAAAAACACCTTAGATTGAAAAAAGGCTTTTTGAAAACTGGAATATGGACTTGGTGTATGGAAATTATATTATTCTTTGAATATTAATAGTTAATAACAGGCTGCATCATAAGAAACAAACTGAAGAATTGTTTGATGGTTTGCACCTTTCTTCCAACCACAGGGTAAATTTAAAACTTCATGGGTCTGCTCATATTTCATGTGAAATAAATGGACAGTAGATCAAATCATGCTGCCTAGAATGCAAAGGTTTACTGAAGTAAAAAGCAGAACCGTACTCACCATAGTATACAATGGGATGAATGTCCTCGGCATGATCCGGTGAAGAAAATTATCCAGATATTTCCGAAACAGGAACCATCTGGAGTTGACATGGGACCTCATCTGAAGCATAATAAAGATGAGAAATCACAATTGGTTGTTCGGAATTACAACTTTATATCTGTCCAAGAAAGTCAACTTTGCACTAGAATACAGACCCAATTGCCCTCACCTGTTTGGCCTAATGTCTAATGTTTGTGAAATGAGTACTTAGACACCTGTCTCACATCATACCCTTATTAGCTGTGTATTTAAGTTCCTGCTCTTGTCCTTGTTCCACAGTTGGTCATTATGTTTGCTGCTGCTTAGATACCTGTGTTCTTTCTACATTGCTATGTTTGCTTCTGGTTTTGTTGTGGTTGTTCTAGTGTGATTTCCCGATTGTGCTTCTCTTGTGTTTTAGTACAGCCATTATTAGTACTGGTTTTAACTTCCTGCTTTTGCTTGACACCTCGTTGCCTAGGATAGGCTATGGCCTATATAACCCCCACCACCCGTGCCATTATGAGCAGCATAATAGGTTGGAAGATCGATGGGTGATGGATGGATTTGTTAGTAAAGTTCACATCCTAGTAATGGAATTGTGGTTGCACCCTTCAAGATAAGAAATGAATTAATCAAGCTTCATGTGGTGGAAATATGTATGTAAGTCATTAAACAAGTAAGCAATGAAACTATGATTTTGGCAGAATGTGTTATAATAGTAATACATGCAGCAGTCATTGGGCTAACACAGTGTCCCAGTGTGTAGCACTGCAGCCTCACACTTCAGTGACAGTGAAGAAAAACACCAGATCCATCTCTGAGTTCTCCAGATACTCCTATTTCCCACCATAGTAAAGACATGTGCAGTGATGCTTAAAGGCAACTTGCATTCCACCTAAGTGGTTTCCCTGTCTTGTGTACTGTACATGCTAGAATAGGCTCTAGATTTACTGTCCCCCAGTAAGTTACCCAATAAATAAAGTATTGATGCATCATAATAACAATGTCACACACCCCAGGAACCTCCTTCAGATGTTATCATACCTCAATATAATTGTACATGGCAAGATCAGCAATGGCGTGGTCATCTGGCACCCTCATTTTGGAATATTCCGGAAGAACAGCACCTAAAAACAACAAGTAACTATGTTTGTTAAGTTCACAGTCTAGGTCAGGGATATTCAAATCGCAGTCCTCAAGATCCAAGCACTAATTTTCCAACCTTCCTTTACCTGGGAGCCAGGTGTGAAGCCTCTGACCAATCAGAATCAGTAATTATTACACTTACTACCTGGGAGAGCTGAAAACATGGCCGAGATTTGGAATCAAGGTCCAGATTTGAAGAACCCTTGTGTAGGTTATACTCACTCAGGTCTTCATTAAAATGGTCCATTATACCATCGAAAACAATGCAGTCCTCGAAGCCCTAGAAATTGAACATAAGTAATGCATTTGACATGATGTAAAATCCACTCATAAATACTGTATTAACAGATTTTTCTCACTACTAGAAAATAAAGCAAAATTGTTCTTCCGTCTTATATAACTAATTCCATACAAGGTGAGACACGGTCAGTCTCCAAAGAAGAAAGGTGTTAGAAACTATATATCCATGTTATCTGTATTGTTAGTAACTCAACAAACTTTAACACTGATTCAACTAATAAGGTTTTCATTATAATTCTGAAGTTTATCTGTTTTTTTTAATTACCATCCTCTACCTAATAAATAGCCAAGATGCATCATCAGCTGTGCCTTTTATTGCAATGATATAATACTTTTTGTACCTCATCTACTTAAAAAATCATGACATTTCAAGAAATTTCAAGAAACTGAATGCAGTTATACCCTGAGAATGCTAAGTGATTTTCAGTGGGTCTATGTGAATGACTTTAGCATGTTGACTCACCGCGTTCATGCCCTGCCCGTAGAAGGGCACTACAGCATGAGCAGCGTCCCCCATGAGGACACAGCTGTGGCCCATGTGGTGCGGGGAACTTTTCACAGACACCATGGCTTGAGCCGGCAACTGAAAGAAGTCTCGCTTCAGAGCAGCTCTTTAAGAAGCAGTGAGCACACACTCAGTCAAATATGACAAAATTGCTTCCCAGTTTGAATTTTATCCACTTCTTATTAGAGAATAATATTATTTTGAATTCTTTACAATATTGCATAACATGATATTCAACTTCCCAATAATAACATTCATAAATATGATATTATTTTCTGACATGAGGGTATGTGTTTGGCTAAGTTGGCTTTAACCCTTTGAACAATAAATTTGTGGACGCTATGCACCAGCTGAGTGTAGGTTTGAACCTTGTAAAGAAAAAAAATAAAATTAAATATTTTTTTACCCTTATGTGCTTGAAATAAATCTAACCAGCTGCAAACAAACTTGTTAAATACACAACAATTTACAATTCTCTTTTGGGATCTCTTTCTGTCAGCTGAGTAAACGCTACGTCTGAGATACAAAAATTACTATACTGGCTTCATAATACATGCTATCTGCATGCTCCATGCATGTTTGGTCACTGATTCAAAACAAAGTGCATCTTGTCCTGGATCTTTAAACCTGCAATTTCACGCGTCCTGGACAGAACATCTGTGTTAGGAGGGGGATGATTTAGAAAGAGCGAGATAAGCAGATAGTTAAAAACATAGATTGGTGGATGGGAAGGTTAGTACAGAACAGAAGAGAACATTACTTACGCTCCCATTAATGGGACAGCATCCGGGAAATATTTCTGGAAAAATTCCAGAGCATGAGCTCCTGTTGTAATTTTGTCAAACTCTTCAAATGGCATGAAGAGGGTACAGGTGAATGTCTTGTCCTGTTTTAAGAACACAGATATCAAGATTACTCTAAAAATGAATTTAATTAAGGATTAATTCCTTTTCAAGGAAAACAGATATTATGATATTGCTTATAATATACACACGCCATTGGAACAACCGAGTTAAAAATTGTTGAATGCAATCTTGAAAACAAGAGGTTAACTTGAAATGGTGGATGTGGAATAACAGGTCAGAGTGTCATCTGTTCCCGTGGCAACCAGTTTAGTCATGCATCAATGTCAACTATGTGTTTCTCAAAGGTGCAGTTGTGAAGAGCATCATTTTACTAGATGGATAAAGAGAAGAAGCACACAAGCTTATATCTGAATGAGGGTTTTTTTTTAAAAAAAAACAGCCTAGAAAGGACAAGAAAACCAAATGGGAATATCATTGCACCAACAGCATTGGTAATGGCTGAAAAATTGCCATATAAGTGACTCACTTTCCATCATTTATGTACTAGTCACGATTTTACTGTCTACAAGGACCACCATGCCATCTGGTTGAATATACTCAACAATAGCTACAATATCAGCAAAGCTATATGCAATAAATACTGAATTTGGCAGCTTCTTTCAAGTTACACTTACCCAGTCTTTGAGCATCAAAGGGTATCTGTAAGTTTACTCAAGCTTGGTTCACAAAGTTCACAAAAGCTGTTAAACTATTAACTGATAGGGTGCAAGGTTGGTTCTTTAATATTTTATCCCTCTTCCAGCCTCACCTAATTGGTGTCATGTGGCAGGCCTGGGGTACATCTCAGGCAGCGTCGGTAAGATTCCAGTTCGTCACAGGGCACATACTTGCAAACACTATGAGTTGTTTAGTGACTCCAGTTTGTATAAACTGCATGTCATTGGACATAAGGATAAGGAAACATAAGGATATAGAAGTACCCAGAGGAAACCCAAGTCCATAATTTTGAGAAATCTAATTTGGCGTCACAACAAAAGCAGCCATTGCAACAAATGAAGTTTTGCCTTCCTCACAAACAGCAAAAACCGTGCCTATTAACAGTGTAGCTTGCTTCTGTTACAATTCACAACCCAACAAAACCAACCCACCATGTTTGGAAGGGCGATCATCATGAATGTGTTCCGTGGCCAAATGTGGAGAAAATTCGGTGCAATGGCAAACTGAAAAGAATACAGCAGTAAATACATTTCATAATACTGTAAAACATTAAATTAGTAGATTGATTCTGTTATAAAATGTATCTTAAACATTTCATTCAGGTACAGGCAAAGAATGTAAAACTGATCCCCATTATATAATGGTGTGATGGCCAATGTACAATTACAACCCCAACCTGTCCATCAATGGGGGGCATGGTCAGCTCTATGTATCCATGGGGGATATACGTCTGACTGTAGTTAAAGCGACTCTGGCGAAGAAACTGCTTTCTGACGGCTGAGAAAGCCCCATCGCAGCCCACAATCAAGTCAGCATAGATTTCTTCCTCAGTGCCATTTGGTCTGAAACATAGAGTTGCATGTGGATTTAGGGTCAGATAGATGCAGATTGCAGAGGCATACCAGACTACACACAGTCACAATTACTAGCAATCGTGTCCATAATAAACTAGTAAAGAGAATATGAGGATGAGCGAAATAACAGAAACACTTAAAAATATATTAATATTGGAGGAAACAGCGCTTTGGGAAAGTTTCTTCATAATAGGCAAGGGGTGCAAAACGTAATTTTAATCAATATGTTAGACCCCCAGAGACCCCCTCCCTCTCCATCACTCACCGATTCAAAGCATATCATTGGCTAACGAAAAGGTTGGCCCCTCTGTATGAATTGTTACCTCGCTTATGCCCCCACATTAAAAAAATGCTAGAATTGCTCTTGGCTCCAGGGACTGGCTGATCCTGCTGTCTCAATTGTAGATCACTTTGGATAAAGGTGTTTACTAAATAAGTAAATGTCAGGATTGGTCCCTGTCCTACCCTGGGCCCTGTATCATCCCCCTGTTTTGATACTGGTCTTCCTGTCTCAAGTTATTTCCCACGTTTGTTTTAGTTCTTAGTGTGTTTCCCATTTCGGTGTGTGGCTGAATAAGCTAGGAATATGGCTGAGCATCTAGGATACTCTCACATTGAGGGTTCAAGCCTATGTGGGACTGTTTGTTTATTCGTTTTGTTTCCCCCCTGCTAATATGTTCATGATGTATTGTTGGCATAGATCCATGTTTCTAGTTATCCTTCTGTTCAGCTTGTAGATATTTCCTATACCCATGTTTCAAGTCTTTCCTAGAGTTTGTGACTGTAGTAATCCTTAATTAGACTCATTTGTTCTTTGTTAGTCCTAGTCCTCGGTGTTCTGTAATAGCCCACACCTGTCCTTTATTGAGGACCTCATCATACAGTATGTATATATGTGCCTGCTCTTGCCCTCTTTCCTCAGTTGAACATTGCTTTTGCATCGCTCCCTGCCTCAGTTTTGTCCTCGTGGTCCTTTTGTTTTCTTGTGTGTTTTGTGAGTCACAATGTGGATCACGTATCTTTCATCTTGCCCGTCCACAACGGGTAGTAGGACCATCTGTTACCATCAAACCTTCTTGAGATGCTGCATATAGTGATAGATAATCTAGTTCTGGTTTCTTGAAGGACTCAGTGCTTTTTAATGATGAATCTAAGTTTAATAAAGTTTATTTCTGCTGACTATGTAAGATTCACTCCTGAAGTTGTGTATGAGGGCTGTATCACCTGGAAATATGGGAATATCATAAGGTACCTGGTCTAGTAAAATTGCCTCCTGTTTTTTATGTTATATAGCCATACAGACTAGTCTTTGGACCTAATGACTCTCACAACATGGCTGCCAGAACCATTATGAATTCCTCACCATGCTTGACTGTTAGTTTTCTGCATACGTAAACCCATCTGGATGTTGAGAAAGTGTGGGAAATTACTCATCAGACCATTTTAATTTTCCACTGCTCCTTGAACCAGTTTTTGTGTTTCTGAGCATTGCCCATGGGTACAGGCAGATTTTTTGAAGGCAACTCTGACAGAAAATCCAGCTTTTAGAAGCTCACAACATTTAGTGCTGAGTCTTAGACTTCTTTAATAGCTCACCCATAGTGCGACCCAGCATTCAATGTAATATAAACCAGCTTGGTTCCTGTTTTTATAATTCTACTTCGGTTACTTTAATGCTAAAATCATTGTTATATGGTTTTCTGTCCATTACCTGTATATATTTATTTACAGCTCACTATGCCAGATATTATGGCACAATATTTCCATTAGTAATGAAAAATTGTAGTAGGTTATTTATATGGCTAAAAAAAGCAATATCCATATGTTTCCTTGAGCACACCAATCCCTTTACAACCACCACTTGTTTAGGGACCGAGTTCTGTTCCAGTGACCAGGTCATAAAGTGAAATGGTCACTAAATGAAAATCACGGTAACCATGGTAGAATTGGGCTTCGTGCTGCAATTAATGATCATTGGTTGCTGCTGTCTCATTCAGATGAAGTTCTTAGTCAGCTACACCAGCGTTACTCTCACTCTGGCTTGCATTATTGTCAGGGGTGCAAAATTTGGTCGTAAATGCATGCATTGGTTGGAAAATTATTTATTACCGTCGTATTTGCAAACAGTCACTAACTGAGGTAGTCGCTAAACGAGGAGTGGTTGTAGATATATTTGTAAATGTTGATTCTGACATGAAGTACAGACACTCCTCTACATACGAATGAGATATGTTCAGAATGGCCATTCGTAACTTGAAATGTTCGTAAGTCATTATTCCACATCATTTTAAAAGGTATATGCAAGTACAAAGCACTAGGATGCTGGGAGTACGCATGTTACACTGCTGTGCGGCGGGAGTAGCAGCCAGAAGTCGTACCAGGCGGAAACAGCGCACAGAAAAAAAAATTGATGTTGCGGACAGGAAACAGGACACAATTTGGACTTACAGTCCTCATCGTTCGTATGTCTGAAAGTTCATAAGTTGAAAGTTTGTAAGTAGAGGAGCGTCCGTACTCTTACATAAATCAGGTGTGCGTCAACATGAACATTGAGAACCACGTACCTAAAAGCATTTATGGTCTTCAACTTAATGTCATATATCATCTATAAGTTGAAAAATGGAATAAGCTGGACCCATATAGATCTGCTGCACTTCATCACATGAGTTTGGTCACGCATAGCCTGAGAGCGGTCATTACCCCTGGAAGGTCATCATGCCCGAATCAAAGCTCCAGTCCAAGAGCTTGTATCCAAAGTTCAGCTTCGTGTTTGGGTAGGCTTCCGCAGCTAAAAGTAAAAACGAAACATAAATCCACTGTTACCGTGACAATAAATTCAAAATCACATTAAGTTACAGGAATCTCTGGAGTAATTTTGTTTTAAATAGGCTATTGTTAAAACTCAATGTGTACTGCATAATTTACTCCTCATTTATTTGTTGGTTGCTGTGGTTGTTTTGAGAATTTTTAGGGGGACTGCATGGAATATATATTTTTAACCTTTTGTACATTGCTCTGGATAAGAGGTTGTGCTAATGTAATACTTCCTCAAAATGTTTCTGTAAAATTACTTATATTATTATGCAATGGAACTGTGTAAGGTGCAGCCTAAATACCACATCACTATCTTCCAGTACTTTGATACTGCCTGTATTAAAGCTACTCGCATATCAGACTCATTTTGAATATGAAACAATATGTAAATGAGAATCATTTACAACTGCTCCCAGGATGTTACAGGTTAAAACTGAAAAGGCATATTTAACACCTTTCTATACCTGTTAAGAGTTGCTTATTAAGGTTGGCTCTGTCCACGGACAGGATGTACTGGAAAGAAAAGAGCAAATGAGCAAACCACCCTTTTAACATAATGGGTTTTTAAAACAACATCACATTTTTCGCCTGGTCAGTGTCAAAAGCCACGATTCCATAGGACTTCTGCAAAATGTCACTGAGGAAAGCAAGTCATTACAGTAGATGGACTGGGTCAGACATGAAAAGTGCTCATCAGCCAAATTGGCCTTTTAAAGGCTGAGGATGCGCTTGAGGAGGGAATCCGGGCACATACATCAGGCAGGGCTCTTCCAATCTGATGCTTCTATGACCAGTGAGTAAAACACCTGGTTTCCACACAAAGACAACCTACATTTGTGCTTAGTGATTAGTCTGTCTTACCTTAGTCTCTCCCTATGACGAAGGGATCTCCATCCTCAGCTAACTGCCCCTGATGAGTCTGATCTAAATGCAGCACTACTTCATGCAATAAAAACCTAAATTGTCTCTAGTTGCTACCATGGCAACTAGACACCCCTACATTCTCTGTACTCTAGCCATCATATTTCTGTACACCTGAGCTGTAGCTGCATAACCCACAAATCTGCACAACACTGATGTCAGAACCTCTCCCAAAATTACTAATTGAGTATTTCACCTGGTTAACCTAATTATTGAACTATGTAATATTTATCTGGCAAAAATTCTTATGTTCTGAGGTTTCACACTTCACAAATACACTAGGACTGAGCTTACCTACTTCCACAATGATTTAACAGCAGTGCCCATGGGAAATCAATAAGTGTTTGGTCTACAGTAAAGCAATCCAACCTCTGGATTTGTAACCAAAAGATTTCAGGATTTTATGCAAGTTCATGGTCCATTAGCTCTTTCAACAAAACCTGAACTTAAGCTTCAAAATGCAGACCTACAACTATTACAAGAAAATGAATATTATAAACCTACTGAAATGACCATATCTTCAAAACAGTGTACTGGGTACAAAAGTGTTAAACTATTTTTCTTTTACAGATCGTTTGTAGGTGTTCAAATTTCATTGACTGACAACGTAGAGGAAAGGTTATAAACTGGGCTTGTTAAAAATTCTAAGTCCAGACTTATTGGTCTCACTTTCTCACTGGCGTGATGTTAAAACTGAGCCTTACCTGACCCTTTTTTCCATAAGGAATTGGGGACTGTTTCCCACTAACGGAGTGGATCATGCGAGCATGCATTGGAATCCCCTTCGAAACGATCTACAATGAAAACCTCATGTTAAGAATCATAACCTTTCATTCATTGGAAACCAAGTCTGTTGTCAATGTATCTTGCCACATAATGTCTGAAATTGACTATAATCTGATAATGGACACTGACTTAAGTCAGAAGTCACGGTGGCTCTGAGAGTTGCTGTGTTGCTTCATACCACTAAGGTCATGGGTTTCAGTATTGCATCAGCTCTGTGTACAAGGGGTTTGCATTGCTCTGGTATCCCTTTATCCTCCCACAGATATGCATTTAAGCTAGCTGGTGTTTCTAAATTGGCTACAACATGTGAGTGTGTGAATGCCCTGTGACTCTGTCTAAGATAAACTATTGGATCAGATCTTGTCTGAATGAGTCAGGCTGAAAAGTCAAGGAAGTGTGAAACCTGGACTGGACCAATGTGTGGTCTAGCAGTGAGACAACATGCGCTATAAAGAGATACTGAAATCATGTGTACGTGCATTCTGGCATACTGGCATCCCTTCCTGGGTGTACATCAGGGACAGGTATCCTGTAATCCTTACTAGCACTAGTAGATGGAAGATAGATGGATGGATGTGTTTGTATGCATGGTCACCTTTTCCTCCATCCCAATGTGCTTTAGAGCCTCACGTCCTCGGAGGGATAAAGCCAGGTTTATGCTTCTGCCACGCACAATTTTAGCCTGGCGGATATCTGTGGATGGTCCAGGAGTCGGCAGATGTTATGGGCACCATAGAGGTGATACTCACACACTCGAATTCTAAAAGACACAGTCTGATTAATTCAAATGATTAAACACATGTAAAGTATCCATGATTAGCTGCATTCAGTTTGTGGGTTTGGTGCCTGCTTACCAACCAAATTCATTGGGTTTTACTGTGAAATTCCCCTTGTTCCTTTCCAACAGTAAACTGGATTTCTATTACATATGCATCTTAGATAAAATATGCATCCGCTAGTCTTAAAATATCATTGAGAGGTGGCCAGCAAGCAAGACGCTATGTATCATTATTTCAATCACAGGGCATGTATTAGAGGACAGATGGTCTAACAGCCCATTTCAGCATCTTGGTGTCATTGTGCTTTAAATAGACGCCGACCAAAGTTGACTTAAAAATGTGCAAAATTCATTCATCGCTGATTGTCTCAAACAGGAAAGACAGAAATAAAACTTGTTTAGAAAACTGGTTACCTTCACGTGATTCAAAGAGCTGTACCTGAAAACCCCTTTTTGCCAAGAAAGATGCATTCAAAGCACCGACCTGTGTGAGAGTTTCAGTCAGAATATCACACTGAGGCTCACTGCCACAAGTTATTGATCGTGACCCCTATTTCCCATAATTGTTTATAAATGTATTACTTTAAAAAGCAACATACAACAATAGTTAATACACCATAGATGGTTTTGATTTTTTTTCGTGGGGTGATTCACAGGGGCAATTCTACGATTTGACCCCTAGGGGGACTCAGCCCCCTGAAGAAATACGGGTCGTCACCCCCACCCCTTCATAAAGTTTGCCCAGGCGGAGTACGAAATGTATACGAAGAGACAAATCGCTAAGTGATTTTAGAAAAGTTGTTTTTCGGGGGGCTGAGAGCTACTTATGGGTATTATTTTAACTAACCTACACTTTCAACGTAGGCTTCACAGTATAATGCGTGAAAATCATTACAAAATTAACTAAGAAATTGAAAAACTTTAGCTTGTTAAGTAATGTGTGCAATTTGTATGTATAAAGATATATTTAGGAAAAAATGCAGAAAAGTTAACAACACGCTCCAATTGCGAAAAGCAAAACGGCAGAACCACCATCGAAATTAATGATACAGTTGAGTTGTTAACGATCAAATAGTCCATTCACAATATTCTAGAGATAAAACTGAGTAAACCAAAAATACAAAACTGAAGAGACAACAACATAGTAGTTATACTAGCAAAATTTGACCTAGTTGACAAATAATGCGATATCGCAAATGACTGAAGTTTAATTTATTAAAATTCATTTTATTCAGTTTGATTACAGTGATTTGTTTGCTCTTTCAGTTTTGTTTCTTACCAAACCACCTCCAACTACGGCAACGACTTTTTTCTTCGTACGTTGAGGATCCATCGCCTTGGCTGGTGTGCTGGACATTGTTAACGATATCGATAAATACAAGGCACAGTAAAATTTCTCGCGTTTTCAGTGTACGGGTGTTACCAAACAACTACGTCACTTGGTTCATAGAAGTGATTTTTAGTTCCCCTTCATCCTCGTAATACAGACGTAACTGAAATGTTCAGCTCGTTTTTTTTCTATTTTGTTCATTGCTCAACATGTGAAGGTAAAGCTGAAGTGGGGTCCACAGTCCACAAACATCACTCAATTAGTAACTAAGCACAATATAATAGCCCAAATCTGTACTAGGCCTAATTAGAATATATAAAATAGTGAGGGGATCAAAATGCATAACACCGTATAAAGTTGTTATAAAGCCAGTATCCTTTCAGTGTAGGAACTAGCAGTAATGTCTACTAATCTGGGGCAGGGACCCCTTGGTAGATTCAGGTAGCCGGGTGCCATGGAGGGCAACTGGTATCTAAAGTGGCAACCCTAGCCACAAATGGGGCCATTTTGTCACTGGTCCCAGAATTTCAAATCACTCCCCTGATTTGGGATAATAATACTATCGGATTATGCAATAATTGCCGCTCTTTTAATTTATGTTTCCACTTTAAATATTATGAACATAGCCATTGGGTGATTCGAAATTATTATTAGACTTACAGAAGGAAAAAAGAATCACCATGGAAAAAATAACAGTATTATTGCTATTATCGTTATTATTGCGGTTACTGCTGTTTTTCTAACTCGCCTTGTTCATAACAAATGAAACTGCATGCATGTAAGGTATAACAAAAATAACTACATAAGCAGTACTACATATAAGTCACTCTGGCACACTGGCAGTTTCTTATATTTCTGTTTATTGGTAGCTGACAAAATCCATATTAGTTTTTACTACCATCTAGTGTTCAAATTCTCAACTTACACTACAGTGGGGTAAAAAAGTATTTAGTCAGCCACCGATTGTGCAAGTTCTCCCACTTAAAATGATGACAGAGGTCAGT
>JAODUD010000062.1:11722599-11743098 GCA_026784285.1 Stomatorhinus walkeri | reverse complement strand
TCTGTCATCATTTTAAGTGGGAGAACTTGCACAATCGGTGGCTGACTAAATACTTTTTTGCCCCACTGTATATGGACAACAGTAGTGGGACACCTGACCATCACACCTACAGGAACTTCAATGACATTCCATTCTAAATCCATAGGCATCAATATGGAGCTGGTCCCCCATTTGCAGCTGCAACTCTTCTGGGAAGGCTTTACACAAGATTTTGGAATATGTCTGTAGGAATTTTTACCCATTCTTCCAGAAGACATTATGCACACACACACATATATATAGTTTTTTATTTTAAGGATTATGATTTCATGGAATTAGAAACATTTAATCCTAACGGCTATGGAATAGTACAATGTAAAATCTAACTGACAGCACTTTCTTCCCTGAGTGACTCTGAGAACGGCGTGTAGGATTCTGCTGGACCCCTCCCATGCTCTGTTCCCGGAATTTCAGTGGCTCCCCTCAGGAGGACTACAATTTTGCACAGCATCCTTCAAACACTGTTGCACTTTATGTCATTGTGTCCTGTCCTTCTTCACCTGCCCTGTGTTCCTCTAATTGACCCTCGGGGACAAATAAAGTTTTTTGAATTAAGTTTTGCTGTTAGTGGTCGCTAGATGTCGCTCATTGTGTATTTATAATAGATTCTGTCAGCTATTTCGCTTGCCTTGGGGATGACAATGACGAAAAGCGCGACTTCCAGTTAAGAATGAGTAAGCATTTTCAAAACACTGTACTGAATATTCATCTACATTAGAATTGCTGGCGGCATTCCTCTGGCTTTGTGTTTTGAGGCTTGAAGCGATATTGGAGTATTTTTTATTACTAGTAGCCTATGCATAATAAAATATACAATTAATGCCGTAACCTTATTTAATATTAGAAAATGCAGCCAATTACAGGAAGTCAAAAAGTCACAAAGCGGTAGTATTCAGACTCACAATTAAGGTTCATTCGTAATTTATTGACCAAAGGGAGAAAAATGTACAGCATATAACAAAACAATAAATGGCCGTTACCAATGGCAGTAATGAAAAAATATGACATCAAATAGCTAATATAGTTCTGCATTTTTTCCACTGTTTCTTTTCTGAGGTTGTACATTTGGTTGGTATTTCCCTCAAAGCGGGTCTGTGTGGGCAGAGGCATTTGCTACATGTCGCTGACTTCATGGATTAGTCTGTTCTCCTGCCTCGGTAGCAATAAGCTACACAACTAAAGTTATATATACGGTTTACTTAATAAGATAATAAAAACATTTACTTTTCCTCAGTTGACGTGTAATACCAAACGAACTTTCTACAAATGATTATAGCCACGAATCAAAGATGATAGCGGGCTGTTAAAATAACTAAACTAATATTTTTACTGAGTAATTCCCAAGAGGAATCAGTCGACAAGAATAACATAACTCCATGTATAAAAAAACGTAAATTCCAGTTTGCCAACTCTTTACCAGGTTAAGTAAACAATATTTGCATTGAGTCAACGTCAACTGCACTGTAATGGAACAGGCGTATTAATCAATTTCCGTCAACGTATTAATCTTATATAAGATGTGTTAACATCGTTTCGAAAGGCAAACTCAATTGTGTTAAATATTTAAATAGAAAGGAATGGCATAAATGGATTTAATGAAAGAAGTCAGATTTTGATCAAAAGGAAAGATTCTGAAATCGATTGCGTTTGTCTTGAGGTCATGGCGCTGTACCTTTTAGACATTTTTTTGTCGGTGACTGAAGTATGCAGCAATGTGTTAGCCGACGGGCCCGGTTCACGAAATACCTTCCATTAATTAGAAAGTACTCATATATTCTGTCTGATTTGGGGTAAGTGATAGACAGCCAACGGTCGGAGCATCAACTGCCTTCCGGTATGTTTAAGTACGTCTTTATAGCTATCTGCACTTGGGTATATGTTTTTCGATGAAGTTGAATGATGCTAACTATTGTAGCCGTTAGCTGCACTTTGATGCACTTACAGCTGACCGAATTTCGCGAAGATCGCACATAATCGACCAGATAAAATTATCATAACAAGTGTCTTTTTTTCGCTCTCCAAACGACGTTTTATATTCCGCCGTATCGCACGAATACACGGGTAACTAAAGGCTGGCAATAGCGATTCCAGGGGTTGAAAATGTAGCTGACTGGTGGTTTTAAGCCGCACTGTCGTTGCGGACCGGTGTGATCCCTCTTTCTGGGTGGCAAGGCCGGATTCGCACGCTGTTCAGTTTCCAACCCATAGTGCAGCTCTTGTACAAGTCAAAATAACGACTGAATACCTTGACGGCGGCGATTTTCTCTTTAATATTTAACGATAGCCACCATGTAGTTAAAACGCATACAATTTTCATGCCCTTTGTGTACATGTTAGCTTTTTTTGTAACCTTGCTAATCCCTGCCTACTGCGAACAGTCCCACGGATGCCTGTTTGATAATGAGGAGTTACAGATGTTTATAATCCCTTAAAGACAAATACTACTTTGTTTCCCAATTATTTGTAAATACAGACGACAAAGGTAATACAATCTTCTTTTGCTGCTCACTTTTGTAACTACCTAGTTATGTAGCCAGCTGAAATCTTAAGATGATTTCTTAATGGTATCCAGGGCAATTACAGAATAGGGTTTGTATGTAATTTATACATGTTTGGAAATCTGTGTTGCCAGTGTACAGTAGTACGCAACGAGCCTTCCACTTTTTATTGGTGATTCATAATCATATGAGGAGCATAATGGAATCCATATGGTTTGACTATATGAGTATAAATGTTACGATAGGAAGGTTTAGGTTTTAATAGTGAACAGGATAAGCTTGTTTGTTTCTATGTCATCATCTCGTGAAAGTGCTATATTAAACCACCGAGTGTTTTGCGAGGTTTGTAGAAATATTGTTCACTTTCGGCGTCGTTACTTGGTCACTTTTAATAATTCAGCGATCAGTTGTCAAAATAAATTCTCAAATGTACATATGGGCAGATTTAGCAAAAGATTAAGTACAAAATATGCCGCTAGAATAGCACTAAGCATTGTTTCAGTGTTGTATTAAAATGTTTGGTTGACACCAACATATTTCATGAAACAGGTTTAAGGGAATTGTGTTGTGGGAGTTATGGTAAGGACGTTTTTGCTGTGCAAAATGTAAGTTACACATCTATAATGTGTGCAACCTCCCCTTATTTGCATACAGCAAATTAGAAGAGAATAAAATAAAGCTGATTTTTTTTCAGAATGTTTTCTGTCGGTATGTATACGTTGGTGTCTGAGTGTTGTATTACAGTTCCTGTAATGCCTCATCTCCTTCTCTCTTCCATGCGGATTCGATCCGTTTAGCTGGTCTGCTCAGCTGTCTAGCCTGAATTAATTATTGAAGGTCAAGTGAAG
Source organism: Stomatorhinus walkeri (assembly GCA_026784285.1). Taxonomy (NCBI): domain Eukaryota; kingdom Metazoa; phylum Chordata; class Actinopteri; order Osteoglossiformes; family Mormyridae; genus Stomatorhinus; species Stomatorhinus walkeri. The sequence goes on along the minus strand of JAODUD010000062.1, from coordinate 11,739,713 downwards.
GACTCTTAACTGAGATCAACTGTCTGATCATGAGGTCGTGAAAGTAATCTTGATGTCCCGCAGCATTTTCGGAGTAATCATTTTAAATATAAAAAACTCCAAAATTCCCTATGTCTTAAATATAGTTTTCATGTAACTGTCTTTGTGAATACGTCTGTGGGTTATGATGTGTTTTCCCTTTTCTTCATCACCTTTACTTTGTTTTGCTGTCTGGACTTCCATAGACCGATGACTGATGTAAAGCAGGATATCTTTTTGATATAAAACAGTGTGGTTTTAAATTCATTTTATATGAATTCTTGCTTGTAATAATGTGTTTTGCTAGGAACCCATTTTGATTCGGTTTAGGTTTCATCAGTTTTATCAGGCTGACCTGCATGTGGGCTTCTTTGCTTGGTACTGTGTCTGCACTAGTTCCATAGTGATGTGTGTAATATTGTCGTTGTGATGATGTGAGATCTCTAATTGTAGGCCTTGGTGTAAATGTATGGCACTGTCGTTGGAGTGTAGCCTGTCGTTGGAGTGTAGTTTTATCATGGTGAATTCTATGGTGGAAGTATGACGTGTATCATGGGCAAAGAGCAGCCACAAATGGGAATATTATCATGCTCCAGCACAGAATAGTCACAGCAAAATAATTAACCGCTATGATAGCTAAAGGAAAGCTCAGTTGTAAGTTCGGAGGATTTTCAAGTTAATCGTTGTTCATCTGAAATCAGGTGGCAGTACTCTATTCAATTAATGAATTTAGTTACATGCATGCTGGGACACAACAAATAACCCACATTTCGATATTCGTCCTAGTGTGTGTTTGGATCTCTATAAAAGCCACATTAAAGACGTTCATGTCACAGGTGTTGTTACTGTATTTTCCTCACTGGCTGTAGACAGAAAGCACCTCAGCAGCTCAGGATGACAGACCCGGCATTACGCAGGGTGGTGAGTGACATCATCCGGTCCCCAGAGGACAAGCGGGTCTACAGGGCCCTGGAGTTCACCAACGGCCTAAAAGCGATGCTCGTCAGCGACCCAACCACAGACAAATCATCTGCTGCATTGGATGTCCACATCGGTACGCCAGTCATCATTCTTACTGCTGTCTGACCTACTTTAACATTCTCTCTTACCTCCTGCATCCTTAACCCCCCATGCTTTTTATATTTACCCATAATTCCTGACAGTACTCTCTCAAGACCACCCCCAGCACGAAAATAGTCAGGAACGCTCCTGGTATATTTTTAGTGTAGTGCTCCAGGGATCGAAATACTACTTATGAAGTACTTTTGATATATTTTCTTTTCCTTTAGGGCAAAAGATAGACATCTCTCACAGGTGTAATGGCTGCATGTCGAATACATTCTCCATTTTATTTCAAAGGACCTGGCCCCTGCAGGGAGGCTCTGCTCTCTGCTGACATCATCTCTTGGCACAGCTGTAGGGTGTAAACTGCCCTGTCCTTTCAGACATGTAGGGAAGCACACAAGTAATGGCATATTGGTGAATATTCAGCGTCTTGTCTACTCTTTGGCCATAATCTTTTCTATGAATTGCTTCTATTTTCAGTCCTTTTTGAGATCATCTTGCAATTATTTTTGAGATCTAACATTTACTTCTCCTTTTTATCTTTTATTTAGATAAGTCATATTTTTGCAGAATTGAACCTAGAATGTCAGATAAGTCATTCAGTGCAGAAACGGTATACAAAAAAAATTAAGTTAAATGGTGCACTGGGTTAAACTATCATTGTTTATTCTTCCACCCAGTAAGGGGTTGCAGTGTCAAATGCAGTGCACTTGTAATGACGTGTAAAGATTTTAGCTGGCAGCCTCATAAAATATCATGCTTTAGGACAAGATGTCACCCATCAAATAATTTTTTTGTACATTATCTGGCAAATTTTACAGTATTTTCACTGGTTCCAGCCCTGAAACTCATATTTTGTCTTGTTTTTGGTGGTAAAACTGATGTAATAGAACACAGCTTAGGGAAGGGCGTTCAGTTTGCTTAGAACAAGAAGCAGAGTTAGGTTTGCAAATGGGATACATTTGATTGTCCATTGTATAAAATAAACAATTATTATTTGATTTTAGTTCAGAGTTCACACTCAGAATGCAGTTTTGTACTTTGCAACCTTTGTTGTGTTAGAGAGAACGCTAAATATGTTGTAGATTTTATTCTTAGTTTAATTGCAGGCTTTGCCTGTATTTTTCATCTGTGATATTTATCAATGGCATTAACTGTTTGCTTCTATCTAAACGGGGAGAACCTTTATGTTAAGCATACTTTTCAAAAACTAAAAATATTATTCATTTATCATTCTAAAGGTGCTAAACTGCTGGTGTTTCTTCTTTCTTAAAGTATCTGTTACATTTTTCCTTTGGTGCTATGATGGTTCTTTTGGGTTAAACTGCACCTGAAATAATAGCTGAATTAGGTAAAATGTGTCAGTCATATTAAATGAGATTGATTGTGTTATTTCTTATGGTGGTGACAAGAAAAAAAAAACACTAAAACCGTAAGTTTAATACAAAGGGTGTAGAACAGGGCTCTTCCAATCTGGACCTCTATTCCAGATCCAGGCCTTGTTTTCAGTTCTCCCAGGTAGTTAGATTAATGATCACTGACTCTGATTGGCCACAGAGATGTCCCACCTGGCTCACAGCTAAAGGAAGGCTGGAAAATCAGCAGGCCTCGGACCTTGAGGACCGCGATGTGAATAGCCCTTCCATAGAATGTAATTTGTCGTCTAGAGTGCTCCACCATGTGTAATAACTAATCAGATAAGCTTTAAACCGAGAAGAGCTAAATAATTTGTGAATAAATGTGATGCCACTTGTTGACTCTTTGTCTCTCCCGCAGGATCACTCTCTGACCCTCCCAATATATCAGGCCTGGCCCACTTCTGTGAGCACATGCTGTTCCTGGGCACAGAGAAGTACCCAAAGGAGAATGAATACAGCCAGTTTCTCAATGAGCATGCAGGCAGTTCCAATGCCTTCACCAGTGGGGAGCACACCAACTACTACTTTGACGTGTCCCACGAACACCTGCAGGGTGCACTGGACAGGTTAGTGCACTATAGCTCCTGGCAGTAGTGCTACCTCAGTTGATTAAGAAGCATTCTGAATTAGCCACTAAGTTGTAAGTTACAGTTTTGGTTTTTGGGCATTACGAAACACTGTAATATGGGCAGCAGGTAGGAAGTAAGGGTCAGTAGATGCCCTGCTTTTGTATCCTGAGCAATGTGCCTGATCACCTGAAAAGATATGCTTGGTCTTTCAGCATTGGGGTGATATGCTGATGAGATGCCCTTTTACAAGGAGTCTGAGTGAATTCTTAAAGGGGCAGCTCATCCCAAAACCAGAAAAGATATGCTTTAGAGGGGCTTTAGTGATATCTACACATCTGGGTTATTCTGCTGGGAGTTGTCTAGTTTTGGAGATATCGGCCGTAGAAGTGACGGTCTTATATCAAATATAATGGGAGAGAAAGACGTTCTTTACTGTGCACAATGAAATCGCTGGGCTGCTCGTTCTTGTGTCTTCTGCACAGTGATAAGATTGGTGCGTGGAGCTCAGAAGAAAATGCTTCTTAGATTAAACTCCTTACTACAAAGTCTGTGGATTATCTTGAATAACAGGGTCATGATTTCCTGCTGCTGTTCTGTGTTTTGTTCAGTTTTTCTATCATGAAGCCCTAATTATATTTTCCATTCAGTCTTCTGCCAGTAAAATGTACTTGTTTCACAACGTTGTAAGTTGGTGTATATCTGTTTGTGATAGTGGGAATTGGTAGTGTATCCGCACGCACAGCCATGGACCATTGGTACAAACTAATACAGTGGTTCTTAATTTCATATTGCAGGTCAGGGAAAGAACCAAGTTGTGGACCAGCTTATTCATTACTTCCCATCCCACTCTCGCTTGGCCTGCTAGTATGGCAGGATAACCAGGTTACAAACTATGTTGCAATCTGACACTTGCCATCTATGAAAATCCACACGACCGGATTTTCTTGATTTGACTCATAGGATGTTGCTTTTCAGTGATTCCACACCTCATGCTGCCGAGACTCATGGCATCCAGGGAGTGGAGATTCTGAGGCTGTTTTATGTTCAGTCACACACGCAGTTGTAACGCCACCGTCATTTTCTTGCGGCTTGTTGTAGGAGGAACATCTTCCATTGTGACAGACGCTTGCTCATTCTGGGCCATCCCTAGATATTCTTAAGCTAGCTTGGAGATGCAGTTCCTCTGGCTTGTCCTCAGCATGCTTCAAGGTCCCCACCTGGTTGGATTTACCTGCAACAGCTCTCGGGAATTGTTCAATTGGAATAGGAAACTCCTGTTGATCCTAGTCGCTGGAAGTGAGTCCAGTAACCTGACAGAGAAATCTTATTTCTGCCACTCGAGTAATAATAAAAAGAACAACAACAGATACACAAGTTCGTGACTATAGGTTTCGACAGGAATGTAGATTGACCAGTAAACTGCAAGCCTTGTGGAGTAATCCACTCTTTTCCAAGACGGTACCATAGCCTCAGATTTGGAGGTGCTGATCCTTACCCCCATCGCACTTGGCGTGCTGGAGATTCAGCTTGGAAGAGGCCCAAAGCATAACATCTACAAGTAGCAGGGATGGCACTTATAGACCCCCATATCAGACACCATTCCAGTGCGGGCCTTGGATTTTGAGCCAAGGACGATCACACAGCTCTCACGATATTCATGAATTCCATAGACTCCAAGGCACTAGAAGTCTCCAACTCTGCCTCTTGCCTCTAGGTGTTCTTTACACCAGTGTTTCACAACCCAGTCCTCCTGGGGGAACCCTGTACGGTCCTTGTTTTTTGCTCCCTCCCATCTCCCAGCCAATCAGGAACACCGAATACCTGGTATAAGCGTGCTGAGAGGAAGCAAAAATGAGGACTGTCCAACACCGCTTTACACTGCTCAACACTTCCTCATCCGATCTGAACTCTGCTTAAGTAAGGTCATGTCTCCTCCTCTTAAGGTTTAGAACAGTTTGCTAAAAAGTCTTTGAAGCCGACTGACATCCCTGACTGCCTTTGCTGGAGCCTTTAAGGCCTCCTGCTACATTCAGCTGCCTCTGGAGGCCCCTGACTTAACCCTAGGAGCCACTGGTGGAACCTGTCAACATAAACCGCCTTCTGGCTGCAACTCTTTTCATTCTCTGCAACAATTGAGGCCTTAAACATGGTCCATTCAGGGAAGGTTGGTTGACTCATGAACAGGAAAGACCTGGTGATGTTTTTCACCTACTGAGGTGCGCCTCCTTCATCCGTCGCGTCCAGTGTCTGCTATGCTTAGTATTTGTTATCTGTATTTATAGGTTTCACCTTACTCCAATTATTCGGTAATTTAAACAATGATTGTGGCTTATGATGCATTCCTTTTTTTGCGTCTCCTGTCTGGTAGCTTTAACAAGCAGAATAATGGTCTGAATGCACTGCTGTGCCAGACATATTATGATACATTCCTGTAAGGATTGCCAGTAGATCATCTGGATGCCTGTCACCATATGAAACGACACATTGAAGACATTGTTAATTAAGCACCTCAACCGTCAACCCAGAAAACAGACAGTGTCTCTTGGTATACTTTTCAGCATCTTGAGTACATGCACAGCTGTCAGCGTGTACTGTTCTGTACAGCCCTCTGATTTTTGGTGTTGTCATTTTAATTTTAAAATTATTTATTTAGTGTAATTCAAATAGTTCCACAATCAGCCATAATATTAAAACCCCTGACGTGAAGCGAATAACATTGATTACTTCGTTACTATGGCACCTGTCAAGGGTGCCATTATATATTAGGCAAGTAAACAGTCAATTCTTGAAGTTGATGTGATGGAAGCAGGAAAAATGGGCAAGCTTAAGGATCTGAATGACTTTGATAAAGGCCAAATTGTGAAGGCTAGACAATAGGGATGTATTAACAATACCAAAAACTCATGGTATGATAATATCACAATAAAAGGTTCACAATATAATTATCACGATATCAAAAAAGAAACTTTTTAAATTTTAATTAATAATCAACATGTTTATATTAAATTAGTTCTATTAGTGCTTCTGCTTTTCATTAGTGAAATATCCAGCTATGACCATAAGCATTTGCCAGAACTTAGCAGTAATTGTCCTTTGCAATGAGTGACTGATCAGTGCATGTAATTATAAAACAAAAACAAGCAGTCAGTGGTTCCTTTAAAAAATATAAATTATTACTGCAGCACGTGGATCTTTTAATCGAAACAAAAGTCTCACTGATAGGGCAGGAATTTTTAACAGACCAGAACTGGACTATCCAGTGTTTTAACCATTGCAAAAAATATGCATTTTCTTAGTGCCACTAAATGTCACACATAACAATTAAACAAACCAGGAAATCTGACCCTGGAATAAAATGTCAAGTGCACTATAGTTTTTCAAGTAAGTAAACTTAAATGAGTTAATTTTTAAAAAAAGAACATAAGCAATTAGCTTGTCCACATTTTCAGGTAGAAGCTGGGATTTCTGGGCATTTATAATGTCCCCTGCTGTAGAAAAAACATATGTTCATTGTCTTTCCACCATTTAAGACACGGGTGTCAAATTCCAGTCCTGGAGAGGCGGAACCCTGCACATTTTTGGGTTTCCTCTCATTTAACACACCTGATTCAACTCCTTGTGCTAATTACCACATTAATTTAACTAATTTAACTCTTGAGCTAAATCATTTGTCATGGAACAGGGAAAGAACTAAGCTACACAGGGCTCCACCCCCCCAGGACTGGAGTTTGACACCCTTGAATTAAGAGGACAGTCAGAGAGTAAAATAGATGTCCATTTGCTATATAAATTAATCTCAGCTTCAATCCCAATGTGAGCCTGTGCACTGTTCTCTCTTTCAACAAAAGAATCCCCAAGGAGATGTTCAAGTGCTGTCTTTTGGCTGGAGGAGACTGTTCTTCCTCACCATTATCTGCTGTGTGTGACAGGTCATCACCAGGCTCAAGTAGTCTTGCAGCCTGTGAGGGCCTGGCCAGTGCAGCTTCTGTCCCTTGTGTTTGACTAGGGTTCTGTAGACGCAAGCACAGGTAGAACGAAGTTCACAAATGCAACAGACATGGAAAATTGAATAAAAAGAGGAAATAAATTCCATCATGTGACCACATCCACGATCAGCTTATGCATCAGCAGCATTAACGTTCTCTGTCCGCCAATACGACCTGCCTTATTCTACCAAGCAATCGGTTAACACGGCATACGTTCAAACTAAGGTTGGCCGATTCACATTTTTTCAGTTCTGATCCGATTCTGATAACTGCCGATACCGATATAGATTCCAATACAAGAGCTCTTTTTCCTTTGTACTTTATATATTATTAAGGCATTTACAGTTCAGTATGAATATCTTCAAAGCAAGTATACAGAAGTGGTGAATACTTAATTTTAAGTTTTTCTCCCATTGGCATCAGCACAGTTACAATTTGATGTGATGGCATGCCCTCTTGTATCACAAGATGCAGCGAGTTCGCAAGACAGTCCAATTAAGTTAATGACTCCTAAATCATTCATTGCTTTCTTCTGTTTAGCAGTTGCGTGCACTTTAAATGGGATTGTCCATTAAACGCTATTCCCACCTCAAAACTTTATTTTACATTGATTGCAAATCAGTGTGCTACTGGTTTCTGTTAAAAGCGTAAAATACTCCCAAGTCATAACGTCTTATCATACGCTCCTCGTACTGTGAAGGGTATGTGCCTGATGTCACTGTACTCACACCCACTGAGGGGCAGCGTTAGCATTCGATTTGAATGCCGCAAAAAAAAAACGCATGTAAAATGGGAAAGAGCTCTCGTGCGATTGATTGCCAAAAACTAAATAAGTAAGTATAGGACGTGGATTGGTCACACATGGCCGATACTCGATCCGTCAAATAGGTCTAGATGGGCGCTGATACCGATCCGATTATCAGTGTCTGTGCATCTCTAGTTCAAACCTGCATGTGAAGCGAGGTTTAAAGCTTGTGCGAAACATTTTATGTGAGGGGACTGCCCGGCCTCCCGCACTGCCGCTTCCATATTTCGCACGTTATCCGTAATGACTGCAATGCTGTGATGATTACGTCTATTCGTCACATTGAGTTCCCACTCCGAAACAGCCAATTTCAACACCTCTGCTATGTTTCGTCCAGTATGTAATGAGAAAAGGGGCTGTGTTTGTAGAGCAAAACTTTTCATTTGCCATTCACTAGTCATTACATGAGCTGTGACTGTAATATAGCTTTGAGTAGCTCGTGAAGTCCACCCATCTGTAGTTAGCGAGATGCTCGCTGCTTCTTTAAGCATCTCTTTCACATTAACTTTTGTCTGTTGGTACAAAGCTGGCATCACTGTGCGACTAAAGTGTGGCTGCGATGGTATAGCATACTTTGACTGCAGCACATTTATTAAACTCCCAAATCCATAATTTTCCACCACAGTGAATAGCCTTAAATCTTTTGCTATGTACTCACCGATGCATCTAGTAATTTCCTTTTATTATGGGTAAGTCTGGCAACAAAAGCTTCTTTTAGTGTCATTTGGTTTGGTTGCAGCCTTTTTCTCACAGAAGGTCGTGACCGGAGCTTCTCTGGGTAGTGATGTGCTAAATGGCTTCTCATATTAGATGTGTTTCCCATAATGTAGCGGTCTGTCGTTCGGCAATATTTGCCAGTTTTTTTGTCCGTTTCTTTTTCACTCATTTTTTAAAACGGGGAAACGAAAATGCTGCCACACATCAGCTTTAAAAGATAATGGAGAGTCCACAATCCGCAATTCCAAAGTACAGTAAAATCCATTTATAATGGACTTCAAGGGACCTGGCAAAACAGTCTGTTATATCCAGAGTTGCTGCATGCCCAGAACACAACTACAGGACACCATTTACTCATGCCACACCCCAGCAGACACACTTGTGGTATAGAGTATTATATTGTACTTGTAGTAATCCAATTTTACCTGACCAGATACGTGACTATTAATAATCCGGACTACGCATTTGTACTGGATATCACCGGCACGACTTGCGCCTTATAGGTGGAGCCTACATGTCCTTTATAGCCAAACAAAACTACAGCTAAAAGCGGCTCTGGGGAATTGTTTGTGCGTTATAAGTGATATTCCGTTATATGCGAGTCTCCTTTATCCGATGCTTTTTCTGCATGTTCTCAAAGGCGCACGGCTGGGACCAGCGGACCTCGTCCGTCATAGACGATATTCCATTATAAGCAAGTCCACTATAACGGGATTTTACTGTAGTGTTTTCTGCCATTTTTCCGCCTACAAAAGTGCCTACAGTAGGCAAGTGAGCATCAGAACTGGACCATGGATTAATGGAAGATGGTGGCCTGGTTGGATGAGTCATGTTTTCTTTCTCTTACATCATGTGGATGGCTAGGTGCTTTACTTGGAGAAGGGATGATACCAGGATGCAGTACTGGAAGAAGCCAAGTCCGCAAAGGCAGTGCAGTGTTCTGGGCAATGTTAAGCTGGGAGTCCTGGCATTCATGTGGATGCTACTTTGGCATGTACCACCTGCCTAAACATTGCTGCAAACCAAGTACAACCCTTCATGGCAATGGTATTCCCCAATGGCAGTGGCCTCGTCCAGCAGAATAATGCTCAGGAATGGTGCCAGATACCACTGGACACCCGCAGAGGTCTTGGGGAACAGCTCAGAGCTGTTTTGGTGGTTTGTGGGGAACCTACATAATATTAGGCAGGTGGTTTTAATGTTATGGCTGATTGGTGTATATGCAAATTTTACAGCTGTCACGATTATTCCATTAAACCTAATTGCTCGATTATTAAAAAGCATCGATTAAAAATTTTCTTTCTTAATGACTCGGCGACGTGGCGGAAGGAAGACTCGCATCGTGTATGAGGTCCCAAAAAATTTCATTCAAATTAAAAGTGAATGAAAATGCAGTGTAAGTATTGCAAAGAACTTAAATATCACCAGGGAGCCACTGCAATGCAAGTAAATCTTAAAAGAAGTCATTCGGGAAAATGAATAGTCCAAGGTTAACCATAGATATGTGCCATTTGGCCTCGCGGAGTAACCTAGCCTGTCTTTGTCATTACGTTGACTTAAATTATTTTGCTTAATTTACATTCTACAATTCCTCTGTCAGAATAATCGCTGCTAAAATGAAGGTCAGCCTCGTCACTTAGCCGCTCATCTTGCGTAATGCAGGGTAATCAAGTTTGGGCAGCAGGCTTGTGTGAGATTTTCAATTTGTGACAAGCCTGCACACGCATTTGCATGCATTTAAGTTTTATTACCTTTTAAATATTCTGTATGGTTTACAGTCTAACTCAACAATTTAAGTGTAGCTAATTTTAGCTTTATAATGGAAAAATATAGATTTGCTGTAAGATTTCTTGCATGAGCGTCAGAGTGCGAAAGCGTGATTGTCATGCCAGATCTAATACATAACGCACGTGTGGAAGCAGCAGCCTAAAATGTATTTTATTTTTACATATACTAGACAATTTTGAAATAGAATAACTAAAATAACATAAATCTTACCAAGGTTTTGCTTCCAGTGACAGAGTTAAAAAAAAAAAAAAAAAAAGTTTTAGAGCACCTTATTGAAACTTGAACCCAACAGACTCAAGGTCCATGAGATGTGACAGTTGCTTGTGCTCGAAACACCGTGTTGATATTAAGATCACATGTCGTGCAAGTCTGTCCTGGCGGTAGAATATCACGGTGGGTTGTGGTGTTTGCCGCAGAATTTGCATGTTCTCAGTGCCTGCCGGCTTTTCTGTGCATCCTGCTTTCCTTCCACTGTCCAAATACATGCAACTTAAATGAACTAATGTGCACCCTCTGGTTTGTTATTCCTGCCTCAAGCTTATTATATTACATTATATTATATATAAACAATTACTCGAAGAATCGTCAGATTAATCGGATTACCATTATTGATATAAACGATAATGACAGCCCTAATGCAAATACACAATCTCCCTGCACTTTGTGTTGCTTTTCTGGTTTGTCAGCATTACATATAATTATTTAGTAGACATATTTGTTCAAATGGTTTTGTACTAAGACATTTTCATTGTTTCTCTTCACTGTTTCCCTTGGGTGTGTAACTTTTGCAAGATAGTAGAAGAGTTGCATGCCTAGGATTCATTGCTTAAGGCTTCAGATTCTTATCCATTACACAATTGTCATAATCTGCATCCTTAAGTACTCTGTCATGTTGCCCCAGTCATTAAACTCAATACTTACATGATGACTTTAGTTATTCTTGAAGCCTTAGTCAGTGCCATGCACATTTTGTTCTGTCAAAGCTGTTGCTTTAAGTACAGTTATACTGTATACCTCAGTTCCGACAATTCAACAGGGATACCAGTTCTTTGGGCAGGTGGGTGGTGCCAGATAGCTGGTGATTTAAAGTTTGTTTGGAAGATAAGCAGCATCTTGGATCAATTTACCTGACAGTCTGGATCTTAATTTTGGCTGAATTTTAAAGGTGTCATTCATACTGTATTGGAACAAAATGAATTCAGTGAAATGTTAATGTAACATAGGCCAGTGTTTCTCAAACCCGCCCTCAGGGAACCCAAGATAGTCTACAAGGGGCTGGGAGGGAGCAAAAATGTGGACAGTCTGGGGGTCCATGAGAACTGGTTTGAGAGATGCTGACCTAGGGATTTCTGTGAAGTAGTATGGTAGGTACAAAGTCTAATTAGCTAATGTTTGCTATTTCAGCTGGGAAAAAATATTTTCAGGGAGAGACAAAATCTTTCCGTATAATTGTAATTTTTTATCTCAGTTTGGGCTCTCCAGTACAGTAGGGTAGGGTTTGCAGCATTCAATCCAAGCTCCAGTTTCCATTTTCTAACACTCATCAACTTTTACTCCAAAAATTGTCCAACCTCAAATTGTTTTGTTTTTCTTTTATTTGTAATCATTGTGCTTGTATCTTCTGAAATACTAGAAGTAAATTGGGTAGTTTGATGTATACCACATCACCCAGCCCTAAATATGAGAATCGTGGATGCTTTTGTTACAGTGCTGAGTCTGTTTTGCTTGGAGGAATTACATCTGCCAAGTTGGTTTCAGTTCTGTTTCTTATCTCGGGATATTTTATGATTGTTATGCATTTGAAGGAGCCAAGAAGTTCACAAAAAGTAGAACAGACATGAAAGGTCACTGGTTTAATGGATTTAAATCCGTCAGTAAACTGTCTGTCAGATCTATCATGCTTTTATCATTTGGATGTTGGTCACCAATTTTGGAGTTGAGGAGTTGATGGACATTCTGATCTTTCATCCTTATCCAGTGTCTTCTGGGCCACTCTTGAGTGCACCATATTGATATATCATGTATGAATAAGGCAGAGAATGCCACTAGGGGTGCAGGACAGTCATTTTGACGTTGTGACTGTCAATACAATTATTATTGTATTACAATCGTTTCCACTTTTTTATGCACTGAGGTGGCATGTTTCCTGGATCCATATAATCATATGACACCTTGTCATCATGCACATCTGCAGGTTTTCCCAGTTCTTCCTCTGCCCGCTTTTTGACGAGAGCTGCAAGGACCGGGAGGTGAATGCAGTGGACTCGGAGCATGAGAAGAACCTGATGAACGACGCCTGGCGGTTGTTCCAGCTGGAAAAGGCCACTGGAAACCCCAACCACCCCTTCAGTAAATTTGGAACAGGTGGGACCAATGATGCATCCGTATCCCCAACAGACGCATGGCCAGGGGAGGGTACCCCTGGTTCAGCCAGTGCCGATGTGTTTCCAGGGCAGGCAAATCTTTAGAACTTGGGCAGTTTTGTCTGGCTCTGGCATCGAAGGGCTTTGCATCGAGGTAACTTCGACTGTCCAGTTGCAAGTCAGCAACCTGCCCTTCAGATCTGTCAAGTCTTTAGTTTGTCACCATAAGGGACACAGTGATTGTCACCTCAACTATTTAATATTGAAAGAATGGAAATGGCTTCTCATTAGGTACCACTTTAAAAATTACACCATCAGCCAAATTGTGCCAAATTGGGGATTAAAAAAAGGAACACAAAACTTAAAAAAAGAAGTAAATTAGCCCATCAAACATCAGTATTAGGGCTTTTCAAAACTCAGTATAACAAGCAGAGGGCAGCATTGTGTTGTCATATGACATTTAAAAATAGTGCTGGTGCCTGTTTTAATAAATTCATTTTCCCTGGGGCCTCATTTGGGCACTGATAATACTTAATCATTTTTCAGTGTATTCAAGACTTATTTTCCTGGGCTAACCAGGTTGTCTAAGCAAGAGTTCTAAATGTGTTTTTACTCATTTTGTACGCTTTTCCAGTTGCCCCCTCTATATTACTCAGTGTAATAAATGCAGTTTATTCCGATATATGGGGTTCCAAGTTCAAGCACTGAATGACGGTCAAGATTAAAACTCTGATCTTGGTCTACACTTGGGAAAGTTACCCAAGTGGGATCCTTGATTGGCTCCTTCACTGAGAAGGAGTGGCCTTGAAGAGGTCTCTCATTTATCATGAATCCCTCCCAGCACTCACTTAAGTTACTCTGGATACATTTTAAAATGTTTGTTTACTTTGGGGCCTGATTGGTGTGAATGCACTGTATTTAACATGGCGAATGAATATTTTATATTGTAAATTAATATGCAGGTCTAGCTTAACAGGCTAATAATGGACTTGATATATTGCTGAAAAGTTTTTGCGCTATTACTGGCATGCTTGGAAATTGTTGATCTTTTATTTTTCTCCAGGTAACAAGCTGACATTAGAGACACGGCCGTCTAAGGAAGGGATAGATGTTCGTCAGGAGCTGTTGAAGTTCCACTCCACGTACTACTCCTCTAATCTGATGGGGCTCTGCGTCCTGGGAAGAGGTGAGCATGCATCTGTCACTCTGCCGCCATCTCTGTCCCCATTTCTTTTTGCCTTTTCTAGTGATAAGGCAGTGTGGGTAGAATTTAACCTGTCGCTGTCTGGTTCGATATGCATGTGAGGTCCTGGGCATGGTAACGGATGCCTGTCCAGTGACAGCACTGCAGCAGCCTGAGATTCAAGCATGATTGATCATGATTGGTTTGAGAAAGGAGGAAACCAGTTTTGCTTCCACATGATTGGATGTCATTGGAGTCACAATTTAGGTCACAGCAGTGCTACAGACCCGTTGTTGGAAAGTGTTTGCCATATGTGGAGTTATGATAAAATCCAACACTCACTATTAACACATTACTCACCACTCCAGGTATTTTATTGTTCCCCTCAATATAATTCATTTCCAGTAATTTAAAGAAAAGCATGCCAATGAGATTTTATATCCAGATTTCTAGTTTTATTTTAGAATAAGGGAGCATTTTTGGAAATACGTTTTTCTTCTGGTATTTTCTGAAATGCATTTTGCTGTATTTTCCATTTCTGCTTTGGACATTATGATTGCTTCTGCAAAGGAAGCGACGCTTAGAGGCTGGCAGATGAATGTCGTGGTGTAACACAACGTCCTTCACGCTGAGATAAACAAGCAACCGGGCAGCTTGCTTTACTGCACAGTGACCTCATAACGACTGCTTTTCGTGGTTCTTCAGTTTTGTGTTCCAGCCGAGAAATTTTGCAGCAGATACGGATTTGGTCTATTAGCTTTTATATGAGACAGAGAAATAACCATTCTTTGTGAACCTTGAACGGCAGATTAGTTGTACAGTTCGACCTTTGCTTTAGCACCAAAGGGATATGTTATAGAGATTTCATTTCTGATCGGTTGGAGACCTGGAAATTTTAAGTTCTTTTACGGCGTTCACTTATTGTTTTTTTTTAATATTTTATTGTTTTTGCCAAAGTCACCCAAAAACTTTACTGAAGGTAAATGAACTCTAAGCACTCAAGAGAACATCCCGACATCATAATTGGGCCCATGTTGGACAACCTATAGGAAAGGATGGTGGTGGAATGGATATTTGATCAGCGGCTTCTTTCAGAATCTTTGGACGAACTCACAGCCATGGTGGTCAAGCTCTTTGCCGAGGTAGAGAACAAGAATGTGCCCCTCCCAGAATTCCCAGAACACCCCTTCCAGGAGGGCCACCTTAGGGTAAGTCTCTGTTCCCTCTTCCCAATGGAAAGATTGGATCTGAGTGGTGCGGCAAGCAAAAAAAAAAAAAAAACAATTCTACAAAGGGTACATCTACTTAAGGATATACACCTCCTGTTTTATGCATGTGACATTATCAGTGCTTTGTGTGGCTTGAGTTGATCTAGCTCTTTTAGTATGTGAATTTAAAAGGGACATTCATGGCCCTGCGAGTGCTGACCAAGGGTACTGTATTGTGCTTTCAGCAATTTTACAAGGTGGTGCCCATCAAAGATATCAGGAACCTGTACGTCACCTTCCCCATCCCAGACTTGCAGAAGTACTACAAGTCCAATCCAGGCCATTATTTGGGCCACCTGATTGGCCATGAAGGCCCAGGGAGTCTGCTTTCAGAGCTGAAAGCCAAAGGTAGGCTGAGCAGCCTTAATATTATTAGCTGCGGAAGATCAGTGTGTGGCTTGTACTCTACTGCAGTTTTTCCCAACCCGGTACTTTGGGACCCCCAGGCAGTCTGCACTTTTACTCCTCCTCAGCTTTCAACACACTTGTACCAGGTATTAGGTGTCCTTGAATAGGAGGGAGCAAAAATGTGGACTGTCTATGGGACTGGGTTGAGAAACGCTGGTTTAAAGCATGTTGATTTGACATTAATGCTGAGTCTGATACATAGTTCACCTAACTGAACAAAGATGTCTTGTGGGTAATAGTATATGTGGAAAAGTCTTTGCATGTGTACATTCTACTCTTGATATATTCAATATCCAGCCTTTCGTCAGGTTATGATGTTGCGTTCCGATAAACCTATTGTAATAGATTTTAATACGGTACTCCTAACCTAACAAACAACATAGCCTAGCCTAACCCACCTTAAACATGCCTAGAACACTTACATTAGCCGACAGCTGGGCAAAATCATTAACAAAAAGCCTGTTTTATAATAGTGTTGAGTATCTCGCATAATTTATTGAATACTGTACTGATAGTATTAACTGTTTACTCTTCGTAAAGTCAAAATATCGCAATACAACAACACTGTTGTTTGCTGTATTTAGCATATAATCTTGTAGTCAGCTCATACTCGGAACAAATACTGATTTGATTTTAAATGTGGACTTTTTCCTACAGGCTGGGTAAACACACTTGTAGGAGGCCAGAAAGAGGGAGCCAGGGGATTTATGTTCTTCATCATCAACGTGGACCTGACAGAAGAGGGTCTATGTAAGAATGGAGACAAAAATCTGTGTGTGTCTGTCTGTATGGGTGTAACTGACAGGTGACAAACTTGTCAACAGGTGCCCCCCCAAACAAATTAACATTTTGGGGACATGTAGACAGACTAATCAATTTTGTTTACAAAACTTTTGATAATGCTTAACATTTACCGCACCTTCATAATGCCTTAATAATGTATTCACAGAACATTTAGTGCACCTTCATAATGCATTTATAATTAGATTTAATGTACATTAATCAACATTATGACAATCATTATATGTGTATAATGGTAGTTATTCATATACAGTGGGTATGGAAAGTATTCAGACCCCCTTTAATTTTTCACTCTTATTGCAGCCATTTGCTAAAATCATTTAAATTAATTTTTTCCCTCATTAATGTACACACAGCACCCCATATTGAGACAAAAAAAGAATTTTTGAAATTGATATATTAAAAAAGAAAAACTGAAATATCACATGGTCCTAAGTATTCAGACCCTTTGCTCAGCATTTAATAGAAGCACCCTTTTGAGCTAATACAGCCACGAGTCTTCTTGGGAAAGATGCAACAAGTTTTTCATACCTGGATTTGGGGATCCTCTGCCATTCCTCCTTGCAGATCCTCTCCAGTTCTGTCAGGTTGGATGGTAAACGTTGCTGGACAGCCATTTTTAGGTCTCTCCAGAGATGCTCAATTGGATTTAAGTCAGGGCTCTGGCTGGGCCATTCAAGAACAGTCACAGAGTTGTTGTGAAGCCACTCCTTCGTTATTTTAGC
>JAODUD010000062.1:11675898-11690421 GCA_026784285.1 Stomatorhinus walkeri | reverse complement strand
GGGTGCTCCCCAGCCTGCCTTCAGGGTGCTCCCCAGCCTGCCTTCAGGGTGCTCCCCAGCCTGCCTTCAGGGTGCTCCCCAGCCTGCCTTCAGGGTGCTCTCCAGCCTGCCTTCAGGGTGCTCTCCAGCCTGCCTTGCCGTTGTTCTCTCCAGCGCAGAGCAGCCTGCACTCTACTGGGACTTGACTGATTCAGGAGCTCCTGAAAGTTCAGAGAAGATTTTTGTCTTTGAGCCAAAGCGCAGTGCTGACCCCTCTGTTGTCTCCTTTCGCCTCCCACTCATATTCCAGTGCCGCTCAGGGAAATCGTGCAATATCTACAGGACCAGCAACCCGATTTCCACCTAATCCAACAGCCATTCTTATCCAAGACTGAAGTTCATGGCGACGCACACACACGGTCGACAATCATGCTTCTGTTCCAGGAGCTGCTGGGTATTTTGTACCAGAAGAATCCATGATACAGTTAGAGAGAATCAGAAACATTTACTGCTTGGAATAAAAGTCAGCTAATAAAAGTTCAGCAGAACTTATTTTCATAACCCACCTTGCACCTCTGGGCCAAGACTACTATATCAGGAGGGAGGAAAGCCTGTGTGATCTATCTGAAATGTGACGTGGCAGTGTATCGCCATGGCTTTGCAGTCAGAGCCGGGTGACTCCCATCTCTCCACAAAAACAACCTGAATCATCCTCAGAGGCACAGGTTTCAGTGCAGTAACCCCAGCGCTGCTCATGACAAACAAGCCAAGGCTTGTCTTTGCTCACACCATACCAGCAAAACAAATCAAATTTGAAAACATGGGCAGATTTGATTAAGCGCTTTATAAAAAATACATGTGCAGTTATTTTAAAGCATGTGTGGGCTGGGCACAGACACTGTTGAACATGAGCTAATAATAATAACGCTTTGGCGATGTGTCAAAGCTCAGAAAGTTAACTCAATGTTATAGTAACACTACAATCACAACATTCTCAAGCACAGTTAAGGTGCGCTTTCAATGCTAGCATTGAATCAAGCTAGAACTAATGTTGTAAGATGCTGTAGAACTCCAGATTAGGGTCTAATAATTGTGAAAACTCACGGGACATTATGGCAGTGTAAAAGGCCTAGAACCAAATACCAAGTCCAATGTATAGTTGTGCTGATATTTAATGCCATGCCAACAAACCAGGCCTATAGTCATGACAAAAGTATGTGGAGTCCAACATAAAGAAAAACTGGAATATTAATAATTGCAGTTAAAAAATTCCAATGTCCTTAAGCTACTAGGAATATGGGCAAACCAGGGTAAGACAGGCTTGTATTTTAAATTTAATGCCCTACAGCAGCTTCCAGAACACAGGTATAAATATTCTTACAGCATGGCACTTACCACAAAGTGCAAACTAGGACACATTAAACTTTAAAGGAAAGGAAACTCGAGAAGCTGGGTATTGCTATGGAGCACAATGCCCGTCTCCAGGATGCAACAATCATGTAGCATAGACACATTGGGATTAATGTGCTTTTAAAAACAAATTCAGTTTAAGGGGGCTAGAATTGGGCCTTCTGAGAGACTGTGGTGTCTCCAAAAATGCACCTGCACATGCAAACCAGACTGATCACGCGCCACTAGGGAGTTATTCAAGGCCAGAGCAGGAATTATTTCCGTTTTCACCCAGGCTACACATTATAACATCCAGGGTAGAGTGAACTAGGTTAGATTTATTGCTAAAAAGAAAGGGAGGAGAGGGATAAAGGAATTAAAATATCCACAAATCTTAATACTTGCCATCAGATTCCCTTAAACCCACAGAACCCTAGAATCCAAAGCACATGCCCCGTTGTGCCTCTAAGCTTCCAGAACATTCTTAGGTGAGGGCAGGGGACTGGACTACTTGCCTTCTGTAGAAGCAGTATATTATCAGATTAAAGTCTTTCTAATATTTTAAAAAAGCATCCCTTTGACTTTGAAGACCTAGAGCTTTGTGATGCTTCTTTTCTGGATCCTTATAAAGAAGGAGCTGAGTCATTAAGCACAGTGCACATGGAAAACAGCGTGGAAATTACAGAATGAAAGGTATTCCAGACATAAATCACACAGATGTACGCACTATTTTGAATGCGAAAGGTGATTATTATTCACCTCCCTCGCAAGCAGGCATGCAAATAGTGACCCAAGAAAGCACTAGGTTCAGTATGCAGGCAGTGTAAACAGGCCACGATGCAGACTGGCCAGCCACCAGCTCCAGAAACATCTAGCCATTTATATAGGATGACAAACTTGGGCTGAAAAGATAAATGCTAATGTAACAGCTAAAAGGCAAAGCCGGTCACTGCACAGGAATGCAACAGTTCTACAGCACCCTAGTGCAAACATGTCAAGAGCAACCTTGTAAAGGAAGTCGCCTCTAAAGGTTAAAAAATTAAGGAAAGAGCACAGAAATGTCACTGCTATACTGGTCAGGCTATGCCATCAGTTTCCATAAAGCAGTGGTTGAATCGTTTTATATATCCACAGACTAATGTGTGCTAGGCACCAGATGTATCCATTTTCAGAAGCTTCATGTCATAGGGAGCTGGGTTTATAACTCTCTACATAACAGGTCTCAGTTTAACATTCCTATACCTATGAATAAAATGCATAGCTACAAAGTGTTAGGTACAAATATCCCATGACAACAGCATATTCAAATTGGTTTGTGGTGGTCTGGTGACACCATTGCTGGAAATATAATCAAGTGTACTTCAGTCACACACACACACTGGATACTTTAATTGCATTATGAGCTAATTTAAGGTTAGAGAGAACTGGGAGTGTAAGAAAATAGATGCGTTGGATTATCAATGTTTTGTGATACTGCACCAATTCTCAGAGAAACTACTGATTTTTTAAAAGCGTACATGCAAAGATTTAGGGCAGACAGCGGTTCATTTTGTGTCGTGCTTCAATCCCTGACCACTAGACAGCGGTGTTGTAATCTATCCTCAGCCATTTGATTTTGCGCAACAATGTAAAGATAGGAAATTGCTCAAGGGCACACCACTACTATTAGCATTAGCAAACTTAGCTGACTAGTAACGTTACAACCGATGGCAGACTCCGAAAGAGTTAAACCGGCAACAACAGTAGACAGAACTAAACTGTGGGCTTAATTTTGCAATACAAACATTAACTTCAATAAGAGCCTTGCTATTTAATCAGATGTCATGGATATGGTGGTATGTTTCTTATAGTATGAGTTTTGTAAAATTAGGTGTGCAAAAAAATAAATAAAATATAAAACATCACCTTGCTTACAATTAAATCGTAACCCCTCTATCACGATACGCGTCATATTGCAAGATTCTTACCAATACACACATGACCAGAGAAATCCTACCCAGCACCAATTAACCAAAACTGGTGTTCTGCGTATCCTGAAGGAAAGACTACACACTTCCGGAATCTATTCTACATGTCTCCATTTAATTTAATGTGATAACTGATATTGTAAATAGACACTTAAAAAATACAACTGATGTGATGCGAAATGGATCTTTTTGGACAAAGTTGCTTTGCAATACTACGTACTGCTCGGTCCTGCATGGTTTCAACCCTGTGATAATGTTTCCCAAAATATGCCTTTATAAACTGAGGAGCTGTTAGAGGTTTCCTCTGACAGGAGCAGAGATGAATTTAAGTTTTGATATACAGACCCTTTCCAAAAAAATCAAATATCATGGAAATTCCATAATTCCATTCAAAACGATAAGCTTTCATAGATTATAGGTTCAGGGCCCACAACAAAGTACTTAGTTGTTAATTTGTACATAATTTGGGCTTCCAGCTCATAACACCCAGGAAAACTGGAATTCAAAAAATTAGAACACTGTGAAGACATCACCATTTACTTTCCAGTTTTTGCAGGAAAAATAATTAGGATCACATCAAATCAAAATATGGCACTTTCAAAACGATATGTCAATCTTCAATACTTGGTTGAGAATCCCTTTACCATGGCATTGAGGCAGCCAGCCTGTGGCATTGCCTGGGAGTTATGAAAGCCCAGCCATCAAACCAGGTTTTGGTGCTTCTGGTGGTCTTGGCAGGGGCCAGGTCCTGCAGGAAGGTGAAATCTGCATCACGCCTGGGAAAACCTGTGCAGGTGCTTTGAGTTTAGTAGATGAGTTGTATGTGACACTCAGATTAAAACATTCATGCCCTATAAAATTTGGGCTGATGTCTTTACAGTATTCTAATTTTTTCGTGGGTGTTATGAGCTGGAAGCCCAAATTATGTACAAACGACTAAACCTATAGGGCCCTAAACCAATAATCTATGAAAGTTTAACGTCTTGAATGAAATTATGGAAATAAATGAACTATTGAAAAGGGTCTGTAAATATTTTACCTAGGTTATGGAATCATGTATTGTACAGTGGAGCCTGAGGATTTCAACCAGATGCCCTTCATTTACAGAAGTTCTTCCCAAGTTTAAAAATTCACACACCTAGATAAATGCCAAGGTCAACGTTCTCGCAAAAAGGATCATTTTCAGACGAGGAGCATATGTAACTAGCTTGGCATCAAAGTCAACAAAAAAGGCCCCTTAGTCCAAGAGAAAAGCACTAAACAGTAAACCACTGAGGCTGAAGCCAAGTATAAACACCACTTCATTAGGACAGCATATGAAATAAATGCCCATAGAAGACATTTAAAATGGTACATAAGAGCATTAAGGGAGACGTATGTGTAAAACCCCTGGGAATAATGAAGGAACATTCAGACAGGAAAAACAGGAAGCACTCTGCTAGTCACAGACTGGCATTTCAGTGAAGGTTAGGCAATGCTCACAGGTGGGGCCGAGACTGCAGTGTACCAGGGTTACCCTGCTGGATGGTCCTGCGTGACAGGAACGGGCATGCGCGCGTGCGCAAACACACACTGTACCAGGGTTACCCTGCTGGATGGTCCTGCATGACAGGAACAGGCATGCGCGCATGCGTGCGTGTGCAAACACACACTCTCACAGAAGCTCTTTCGTCTCTTCATTAATTTCGATGAAACCATGAGTGGGACCAAAGGAGGTGGAAAAAGGCACCATTCACCGCATCCACATCACCATTCATGAGGAAGGCAAGCGTACAGACAGGCAGCAGAATTAAACAGATGTATGCATTTTAACACGGCCTAACTTCGCACTCGAGTGCAGAGAAACTCCCTCTGGCACCTGCTCTCTGCTTTCCTGGACATCAGTACTAGGAGAACAACCCAATTCATTCAACAGCTGTTTAAATGAGCCAGAGGGAAACAAATAGCATCCCCCCCCACAAAAGTCACCACCCCAGGCTGAACTGTGGAGTTTGTTTTTCCTTCCAGCCTATTTGAAGGTTAATAAGGAAGCACACGGTGCGATTTCACAGCTGGCCACGGTCAAGGAGGCGGAGCGCACTGGCACCCGGCACTTCCCAAAATAACAGGACGCAAGCCTCAGGAGAGAGACAAGGTTATTTGTGCAGCAGAGAGCTAAACTTGTGCATCCTGGCTACCTTATATACAGAGATCCATTTACATAATAGGGGAGAGTAGATGCACAGCCTGGGGCGGGGGGGTCGCAGTGAAATGTGTAAAGTGATTCGCCCGATGAGACATTTTTAGATGTAGGAGAAGTACTAAAACCAGCCACTGCTACAGAAACCCACGGCACAGGAGAGTGGCTGGCTCATCACTGGCATGCTGCAGCCTTGCACCTAGGGTTCCAAAATTCAGGGAATTTTCCCGTTAATTCCCAAATATTCCCACTAATTCCCAAGGAAAGCTTCCAACTTGCAATATTTCCAAAATTCTCCACCTTAACCTCCCATGGAATGGAAAGTTTCCCAAAATTTTCCACCTCTTTGCAACCCTACTTGCACCACACCACCTCTTCCAGCTGCCCAACTCGTATCCATTCGGAGTCAGGGTGGGGTGTGCCAATCACTCTCACCCTTCGTTTGCCCAAGAGGCACTTGCTTTTGGCTTGGAGCTGAAAATTCTCCCCAAATCATCTAGCCGAACCGAGTAGCAGACAGACAGAGACAGACAGACAGACAGAGACAGACAGACAGACAGAGACAGACAGACAGACAGAGACAGACGGGGGTGGAGATGCGAGCACAGTGAGAAACGCGCCTCTTGTCAAAGAAGGCATAAGGAGCGGGTGGGAGCTGCAGGAGCATCGTGTCAAGGCACGTTCTCTGTGGGTGAAGGCTCTCCGTGGCCAGCAGCGGTTCAGCCGTCGCACCCAATAACCACGTCAGGCCGGCGACTGAGGTTAATGTGGATAATTTTCCACCACACACACATTTGTGGGTCATGAACAAGTTCGTCTACCGAGCTGATGATAAACGGCTTTGGGAGTGACTGACTCAAAACACCGTCCTGCAAAACAGCAGTTGTACAGCAGAAAGTCACGACAATCTGACAGACAACACTGGACTACCTAGCAAAATAATGACACCCTGAATGACCCCAAGCGTCACCTTTGGGGGTGGAGGGGTGGGATAAGCATTGCACAGGTCTGGAGATGAGTCATGACTCCTATGGCCAACATTCACTCTAGATACTTAAAAGTACTCAGAACAAACAAAGACATTTCACCAGGTTTTCCAAAGAGTTCTCAGGTTTCCAGAGTGGAAAAACTACATTAGAGAAATTATACGCCAGTGAAGGACCACCACTAGTTAATTGTCTATAGAGTAAATATATGGAAAGCAGAACCAAGTCTTTCCAAATGAGTATCCTTAAAAAACCCTGCGCTGCAATTTCCGATCGTTTTATTCAATATCCAATTTCTTGTGAAAAGTATTAAATTTTAATGACATAGGTAGTATTTCTATTAAAAGAATCCATTGTAAATACCCTGACACTACATATAAAGTCCAGTTTTCAAGGCTACCATAGCTTCTTGTAATCTCAGTAATTTCCACATTGCTTCATGCGTGTCTGACATACATCACGTTTTTGTTGATGGAAAAAAAAACGCAAAAATCTTGCCCCACTTAAGAAGTTGGTCTCGCCCATGGATGAAGCCTACCCAGCTTTGGGAAAACGATGAGGTACTCTGCGTTGCACTGTGGACACGCCACGCGGGCCGTGCTGTTGCCCCGCTGCTTCTCATCCACCCAGCGCTGCAGGCACGACTGGTGCACCCACTTGGTGGATCCACGGCATCGGCAGGGGCGGACCCACTCTGCCGTGCGATCGTCCTCGTCTGTGGCGAAACACACCCAGCAGCTCCTGCGGCAGAAAGGGACAGCGAAGATGTGAGACACACACACACACACACACACACACTTACTTCCGAAAGGTACATAAAACCCACAGGCTTAGAGATGGATGGTGTACCGGTTAACATACCAGTATCGGATGATATTAGTTTAAAAATTAACACGTGTCAAAGGTCTCAATCGGGGCAATGTTTCAGGCCAATATTTAGATTGTATCAGTATTCAATTAGCAGCACCAGTGCTAAAGACAACTACTGAAATAAAGGAGATCACTGTATTGGATAATCAGCCATTGAACATTTATCCCAATGTACAATTGTGGGTACATGAAGGAAACATCTGAATACAGAGAAACAGATGACTGGAGAAATGAGTTAAAGGAGAGTGAATCGTTTGTACAAGTGAACGTTACAGCTGTATTTCTACAGAACCAGAACCCTGCAGACTCAACAAGCTTAGGGCCTTTTGGCAGCAGACAAGTGCTGCAATGTGGACGAGTAGAGGCAGTGGAGGAGCCCAAACAATGACCACTACATTCCTTTTTAGTACAAGTTCAGAACGTGTACCAGGGGCTCCAGATATGTTCTGCATAAAACAATATCAAAAGCAATCTTATCAGAAGCCCTGCTCAGTTTACTTTTGATTAACTTCCATCAGAAACCCAAGAACTACACCATGTTTACAGCAGATGAGCACGGAGCTTGATACCATAAATCCTTTACATCGACGAGGAGATGAAATGGCTTTTGGCTGCACTATCTGTACCTACAGGACAGACTCGTAATGTTATCTCCAAAACAAAAGGGAGGAGAAGGAAAAAACTATTAGATGTGAAGTCAGCAATGAGTCACTCCATAAAAAAAGAGATTAAAGGTGATCGGGCTTTTATTTTTGCACAGATTGAAGTGTCACATTACAGAGGTACAGAAGTGTCAGATTAAGACAAGTTTTTGCAGCTGTAAAAATGCTGAAAGAAACCAAAACTACCAGTTTAAGAGCAGTGCGGAGTCTACACGGCATCAAGTCCACAGACCACTACAAGGACCATAAAAGGAAACAAAGCAGATGGCAGATCACATTTCCCGGCACTCTGCAGAACGCTTCTGTACGACACATGGACAGATGTTGGTGCCTAAACTTCTGCCAAGCGATAAGTCACCATCCCTCACAATGCCCTGCTGGGTTGTGCAGTATAACAAGGCATTAATCACGTCAGTGGATCAAGAACGGTCTTCGTCTTGCATGCGCTGGATAATAACAGTCTGAGAGGGCGGATGGCAGTCTTTCGACATGTTGATTACAGATTCACTCAAGTTCCAGGGACACATGCATATTGTGGATCGACCATTAAACCTTAAGCCATGTGCTCAGCTAAGTCACAACCGAGTCACACAGCAAAAATTCATGACGCCAACATATGGGTGAATTCGCAGGATTCACGCATCACCTCAGATTACACTAGCGCACAGAAAAAGTCATGAAAGGAAAAAAAAAAAAACGCAGGAAGCATAATATTAATAATTTAACCTAGCAAGTTTTTCCATTCATCAGAATGTCAATAATTAAGTTCATAAAACCCCTATTTTTATGGTCTGTGGGGACTTACGCATGCATCTTTGCAGCAGGGAATAAAGCTGTAGGTTTGTATAGCAGTTCTTCCAGTTAAGTGACTACACCAATCCTACTGCTGGCAAGCAACTGAACAGATACATGGGACCTGCATCATACAAGAAAATGAGCCTTCAGTCAGTACTAGAGAGTTAATATACTATGGAGTGCTTACACAACCACAAAAATCCTCTTTACATAAAAGACAGCTGTAGCCAGTCAAAATTTCCAGATGAATGCCACATTGAACAATATCCATGTTCCACTGAGTGTGGGGCAAACCAGGATCGTATTCCTCAGTCTTAGCTACAGAGTGATAACATGCATGATCAGGGCTTCATAATGGCAAAGGATAAAAAGAAAAAAAAAAAAAGCTTGCAATGTCCACTATGACAAAGAAAATCAAAGAGGATGTTACCCTGCCCGGATTGGCAGCTGGAACTCGTATGCGAGCGCCAGGCAGCCGGGCCTCCACCCATGGGGCTCGTCTGGGTATAGCCCAAAGGGGTAACACGAGTTCATCCCCCTGTGGGCCCACCACCTGTAGGAGGAGCTGTGGGTTAGGGTGCAGTATAGATCGGGTGGCAGTCGAAAGCTGGTGCCTCGACGGACTGATCGCTGGTTACCAAAACTGGCTCTCAGCACAAGGAATGTAGCCTCTCTGGTAGGAAAAGCAGCCTGAGCGAGTGCGGGAGAGAGCAATACTGTCAAGATTTCTCGGGTTCACCTCCAGGCACAGCTCAGGCTTTAGAACCAAACTCCTGGTGAGATGTTGAACTCTATATCCCACTCTGGAGTTGCCCATGGTAAGAGATGCCAGGTGAGTGCAGGTCTACTTATAGGCCCCTGGGATTTGTGCCAGTGCATTACAGTTTACCCCGGTGAACGAGAGCGTCGCTTCCCTTAAACTTCGAGTCGGGGTAGGGCTCTGACTGTTTACGCGCACATGCTGAACATCAATTTAACGTATCCGGTCTTCTTGGAGACCTTTGAAAAGGTGCTATAAGGTGCTGGGCACTCCATTAATCTGCTGGGGGACTTTAAGGCTAACGTGGGTAATGACAGTGAAACCTGGAAAGTTGTGAATGTGGGGGGAAATGGCCTGCCCGATCAGAATCAGAGTGGTGATCAGTTATTGGACTTCTGTGCTAACCACAGTTTGTCCATAAGGAGCACCATGTTCGAACATAAGGGTGTTCATAAGTGCACTTGGCACCAGAGCACCCTAGGCTGCAGTTCAATGATCGATTTTGTAATTGTATCATCTGATCTGCGTCAGTATGTTTTGGACACTCAGGTGAAGAGGAACTGAGCTGTCAAGTGATCACCACCTGGTGGCGAGTTGGATCTGATGGCAGGGGAAGATGCTGGATAGAATCAAATGTATAGTGCGGGTATGCTGGGAGCTGGCAGAACCACCTATCAGGAAGATGTTTAGCTCACACCTCCGACAGAACGTCTTTTCGCCCCCAAGGGAGGAGTTGGAGGGCACGGAGCCTGATTGGGCTATTCCGGGATTCCATTGCTGAGGTGGCAGTGCGAAGCTGTGGCAGTAAGGTTGTTGGCGTCTGTCACAGTGGCAATCCCCCTAACAGTGCTAAACACCAGCCGTAAAGGGAGCTGTCAGGGCGAAGGAACGCTTCCGAGCTCAGTTAGCTGGTGGGACTCCTGAAGCAGCTGACAGGTATCTGCAGACCAAGCGGAAAGCAGCTTTGGCAGTTGCTGAAGCAAATACTCGGGTTTGGGAGGAGTTTGGTGAGGCTATGGAGTAGGACTTTCGGACGGCCTCCAAAAGGTTCTGCCAAAGTCAGGCAACTGAAGGGAGGAAGCAGGGCTGTTTACAGTGGGAATGGAGAACTATTGAGTTCAACCGGGGATAGCCAGGCAATGGAAGGAACATTTTGATGATCTCCTGAATCTCACTGATGCGCCTTCCTTGGCAGAAGTAGAGCTGTAAGATTCAGAGGGAGACTTGTCCATCTTTAGGGCTGAGGTCACTGAAGTAGTAAAAAAAAAACTGAGGTAGGGCTCCAGGGGTGGATGAGACTTTCACCCGGAGTTCTTGAAACCTTGTTGGGCTGTATTGACTGACATGCCTCAACATTGGCCTATGAACTGGCAGACTGGGGCGGTGGCCCCAATTTTTAAGGTGAGTAGAGGAAGTGTCCAAACTGCAGAGAGATCACACTCCTCAGCCTCCCTGGTAAGGTCTATGTCGGGGTACTGGAGAGGAGGGTCTGTCCATTCGTCGAACGTCGGATGCAGGAGTAATGCATATGCAACACCATTCGGTTGTGGTAAAGAGCTGAGCAAGAAGACGCAGTTTTCGATTTACCAGTTGATCCAAGTTCCTACCCTTACCTATGGTCATGAGCTCTTGCTAGTGACTAAAAGAATGAAACTGTGGATACAAGCAGCAGAAATGAGTTTCCTCCATAGCGTGTCTAGGCACAACCTTAGGGATACGATGAGCTCGGCCATTTGGGAAGGGGCTCATAGAGCCGCTGCTCCCCTGCATCAAAAGGAGCCAGTTAAGGTAGTTTGAGCATCCATCTAGGATGCCTTTTGAATAGCCCCCTGGGGAGGTGTTTCAGGCATGTCCAACTAAGTGGCGCCCCTGGAGCAGACCCAGTACACACTGGAGAGATTCTCTCTCTCGGCTGGCCTGGGAACACCTTGGTATTCCCCCGGAGGAACTGGAGGAGGTGGCTGGCAAGAGGGAGGTCTGGGCATCCCAGATTAGACTGCTGCCCCCGCGACTCAACCCCAGATAAGTGGGAGAGAATGGAATGGAATGTTCAGCCTCTCTTGGAATTAGTTTTCCCATTTCCACTTTGACTGTGCAATGCTAAAGAAAGTAGAGTGGAAAATACTAAAGACTGAGAAAATCCTTCAAGACCCAAATTCTGTGGTTGTGGCAGGAAAGACTAGTCAAAAGGGGCAGGAGGAGTAAAAACTAGGGATGGACCAATTCATGTTTTCTCAGTTATAACCCGATTTTGACACACAACTGATACAAGAGCTCTTTCTACTTTAAAATAAGTATAACATTTACACTCTATATATTAGCATTTTTAATCTAGTAAATAGATGGAAAAAGCCAAAACATTTTTAGTTAGGCTACTAGAAACATACGTAACATACTGTTCCACCTCATTTGTACATCTTGTTTTAGGCGTTTGAGACATTTACAGTTCAATCTGAATATCTTCCAAGCGAGGATACGCAAGTGGTGAATGCTAAAATGCCCCCAATTTTTCTTCCACTGGCAACAGAATTATTTACACTGTTACACAGCAACTCATGCATCACAAGCTGTAGTGAGTGAACAAGAGTCCAAACTAGTGACTCCCAAATTGTCCATTGTGTTTTTTTTTCTTATATTACTTGCATTGTCATCCACCTCTCAAAACTTTGTTTTTACAAAGATTGAAAGTCGCTGTGCTACTAGTTGCTATTATAAAATACTTCCAGACCATCACGCAGTTATCTGATGTTCTTGCATCCCCACTACCGCAAAGGGTATGCTCTTAACATCACAGCAGGTGGAAGCCACTGCACTCACACGCACCGAGTGGCAAACAGTGGCAGCGCTACTGTTCAGCTTGAATGCTAAAAAAAAAAAGTTATCTAAAATGAGAAAGCTGTTGTGTGATTGATTGTACAAATAGATTTAAACATAAAACAGGACCTTTTTACAGATTTTAAAATAAGTATCGGACTTGGATCAGTCACGTCAAATAGGTCTGGATCGGCTCCGATACGGATCTGAATATCGGATCAGTGCATCTCTAGTAAAAACCTTACAGCTACAAACCCTACTGAGGAATGGCCAGGTGATGTACAGACCTCAAAAATGCAAAATTTTAAAAATAAAACCTAACCCATCTAAAGAAACAGAAATGGGCTTTCAAATAATTAACATATTCTTCATCTCAATTAGGACAAGGCAAAAAAACAAAAACCTCCAGTGTTATTAGACCAGCTTATTTCCATCCAAGACTACTTATCTAGTACAGGGCCACAGAAAGCCTGCAGCCTATTCCAGGAAGCACAGCTGTGGCACATTCGCAGACACATGCATGCATCTGAGATGTGGTGCCAGTCCACTGCAAGGCAAGGCACAAAGTCACTTCAAAATGCATAGATGGCTGAATTGAATTGCAAAAGTAAATAGAGCAGAAAAACCATACTATCCCCATCAGACAGAAACAAAGCCAGGGGTAGGATTTGAACTCCGGCCCGGAAGTGCTGCTTACCTTGTATACATTTTCACTGAAGTTGCTTATTCTGTTGTATGCATGTCCATAAAATTCAGATTAACATCTATTGTGACTTGTGAAAAACATCAAGCATCTATGGAGACTAAGGCATATTTTTTATTTATATTTAAACGACCCCACGGGTATGTCTGCAACCAACACTTCACTAGATCCAGCTGACACGCTCCGTTTGAGAAGCTTATCTATAATTGACAGGGTCACTTCAAACTTTTGCCAACACACGATAAACAGATGATAGTGGCTTGCACGCAATCCTACAAAGTCAGGATGTTTCCTGCCATAAACAGTAAACTTCAGTTTCCATACCAACCAATGGTTTACCCTTTTAATATTTACGTTACCAGTTAAACCCACAAGAGAATGAAAACCTCATACTTTTAAACTCATTTGTCACAGCTGATCTGGTTCATAACTTTGGGAGACTGATTCTCTTTGTTTAGGACTACATTTGCATTTAACAGGAGAAACTATTCTCAACGTTGGAGAGAAGGTAGCCATTAACTATTATGTGTTCAGAAGTAGGTTTATTAACAAAGAGTACATAAAATGTTCAGGTTTATACTACCCTATATTAGCTAGCATTTGACAATCTCAATTCAGCTTTGGAAAGCAGGATTGCTGACAGAGCCACGTTTAGTAATACAATATAAAAGGCTTCCTTGATATCAATTTCTGGCTAATAAAAAGTTAATCTTGATTTATTGCATGCTCCCATATTTTTAAAACAAACAATATTGGTAGCTAGACCAGAAACATTTAAAATCCTACGTAAACATCCTTAAATGCACAGGATAACAGCCGCTTCAAAGGAGTAACAAATGTTAAATCACATCATCCCCCAATGCGTCCAGTGGCATTTTTGGCTTCAGTTTTGTTCAAAGAACTCCAGACATCTTGTACAGTAGGTGCACTATCCTAGAAAGAATGCTGGAGGCCGTGATTGAACAAGATTCCATCATATGCAATGTATAATTAAAACCCCAGAGCTTTGCATGGTGAATAATAAATGGAAAAAATCTGTGACCCCCCCCCCCCATAGTCATCGGACTTCTTCCCCCAGTTCTGTTGACAGCGGCGATCGAGGGGAGCACGTCAGCCTGCTAGAACACTCTGCCCACTTCCTGCCAGATTTTCCATTTTCTGGCCTGAATAAAACATGATCTCGTGGGGAGTACACTGGAGCCCAAGTCGGGGGCTCTCAGATAACAGGCCCCGCACAATAAAAGGCTCTACTCGGTGAAACAAAGCCCGCAGCCCTGACGGAAACTCTACCCCCCACCCGCAACAGGACAGCTTCACGGCAATCGATATTTTAAAGGTGGTCTGCAGTCATGCCTTCTCTCCTCACCAAAAAGCTACAGCGAATCGAGGCAGCAGACATTCATTCTGTATGTGCACTTT
>JAODUD010000062.1:11649859-11670654 GCA_026784285.1 Stomatorhinus walkeri | reverse complement strand
TTAAGTTCTCCCCAAACGAGCTTGATGGGCCGAATGGCCTCCTCTCGTTTGTAAATTTCTTATGTTCTTATGTTCTAACTAGGATGTTATTCGTGGTGAGAGGGTAAACGTCAAAATCAATAAAAAATGTAAAATAGCATATTTGAGATCAACTTTCGAATGAAATTTAAAATAACATACCTGGCTTAACTTCACTAAAAACCTCTTTTAAAGGGTCAGTAAAATAAAGGACATTTTCAAAATTAGAGATCATGACATTTACAACACTGCACTTAAATCTTGGCATTAGTAAGCATAACCATTAATCAGACGTCAAAACAGCTACTTATTTTCAAAGCTGCAGAACCCCTAGAGATTACAAATAATGCACCATTTACACAGCTGTGGAACCACTAATAGCATTTCTCAAGTGAAGAATGGACTCATCTGGAGATTAAGAAATAGAACACAAAACAAGTTGCAATAGTGTATTGGTGACATTACCTCATAATTGCCCAAGTGGCTGGGAACACACAATATTCAGATTGAGACAGACACTAATAATGGTCACTATCCAACACATGGTCACATAATGGCCTACAAAATCACATCAACAATACCCATGCTATTTTATCTGGGGGGTATTCCATGAAAGTATCTAGACACACAGACGTTCCTGAAAAAGTCAGACTCAAACTAACGCCATCTCTAAACTTAGCAACATGTCATTCCAGTAACACAGTTCAGCTTTAACTAATCAAGGCTCATACAAAACAGACTTGCAGTCTTACTTGGTGTGCACACCTGAGATATTTAAGAAGTCCAAATGAATGGATGAACGACAGATCAATCGAATCAGAAAATGTGTAAAAATGAGATGGGTGTTTTTTTTCCCCACTGCAGAACAAACGCCACTGATGGAGCTGTATGAATACAAAGATGTAAATCGCGAAAAAGGCAATACTGTGGGCATAAATGAAGCCAAGGAATAGGCTTGGCAAAGAATTGCAGACTAAATGCATAAATTATGTAAATGGTACAAATGCCTAGTGGTACAGTGGTTTATGCTGTAGCCTTATAGCGTGAAAGTTCCTGGTTCGAACTCCACGGTCAACAGGGAACCTTCTGGGTTAAGTTCATGTGTCATTCTTACTGTAAAATAATGCTATTCTGTATTATTTGATCTCTGTAAAATACTTTCAAATCGAATCCGTGTGAAATGTTCTGCACAAATAACATTATCTTGTCTTTGCCTTTAACTAATGAACTTTCAAAGACTGTGACTAAACAAAACATAAAAATCTCTTCCTTTTCATATTAACTGATTTTTATTCCAATTTCAGTCACTGCATTTCATGATTGACTTTTGTAATGTGGGTATGCTTTTATTTTACTTATTTTGGAATTAATTGGAATACTGAGAAGTGATTTCTACAGGCTCTCATATTTTTAACACGAGTATTGAGAGCGCAGAATTTCGCCCGACGGAACGATCTTCTGGGAATCTGTTCCCACACGAGACGTTCGAGACAATTCTTAACTAAGCAAGACAGTTAACCTAGTCCGGGGCAGACTTGTTCACTTGCCCAAGTTAGCACAGCAGGGATTAATTTAAGACATGTTGATGGAATGGAACTCCCACTTAAGAGCCAGACTTGTCGAAATAAGTCAGGCTTTCCCTTAATCCTGCTTCTTGGAATCCCAGTTTATCATGCCATCTTTAACATGGCAGCCTGGATAGACCACAGTTAGTTGTACAGCCTGCAGTATTAATTAAAAAGCCAAACCAAAACAAAGGCTGCCAAGGGGACATAATGGTGCAGTAGTTTAAGAGCTGCTTACAGTGGCTGCCAAGCCACTGAACACCATCTTAACTCTTAAGGAAGTAACTCAGACTGATGAAAATTCACAAAAAGCACTGGCTTGGCAGTTGCCCTTGATTAATTTAAGAGATGCTGTTTGTAACTCAGTTATCCTATTTGTTTTTGGTGGTGCAACTGCAGTAAGGTAGCATTTTTCAAGAATGTGGCTTCTGACTCCCTCAGTTATGGAACTCTACATGGCGAATAAACATGTAAAAAAAAAAGGCCCACTTTGGTGGATCTGGGTAGGCAAAAAAAAAAGAGCTGGGTCTGGTTTTCCCAGTTGTGTAATGCTGCAATGCAGGAGCAGCCCAACACATGAGGGGTCAAGAGTGTGGGGAGTCTGAAAATGCCTTTGGTCTGTGCCACACGCGAGTGCACAACTAACAGAACGCAAATGGAGAGATTTAGTATGCAAATAAATAAATAAATAAATCTCCTGAAAGCAGAAAATAAGCCGACGCACCTTCATTTCAACAAAACATTCAAACAGACAGGCAAAATAACTCAACTAATAAGAGAGATAAGTGGCTACTAAATGATAATGAATAGCCACTAATGTTTTGGATCAAATTAGCCCCATTGTTGTAAAGGAAAATATTTTCATTAAATGGAAGCACAAAGCCCCCAACTGGCAATGCGAGTTTGAACCTCTGCTCATTTTAATTAAAATTCCGAGCATGATGCTAGCAAGCGCAAGCAGTGAAAGGAAACAGTGAGTTGCAGCTGAAACGGTGAACCCCCATTAGGGGTTCCAGGTATTCAGATGAGGGATGGCAAGAAGATCAATGCAGCTTTAAAGGTAGCAGCGGCTGTAATTAAGCACTATTTCTGCAATATGAAGATGCCCGTTAGTATTCCAGCAAGCACTGCAAGTAAAAACATCAGCAAGGTCAGAAGACAAAACCGTAGCAACATAAAGCAGGGAGAACAGATAAATATTTCTGATGAGTTCTGACTGAACATAGCAGTCAAAGGCACCCCTAAGAAATATAATACAAAAGCAGACCGATTCATTCCAAGTGTAGCTGGACTTAAGATTCCAGCATTTCCTTTCCAGTTCCAACATCAAGCCAGAATAAAATGTAAAGGATACAAACAAAAGATTTGTAAAGCCAATTTAAACATGAGAAATATTTCAAACAAGTCACAATTGGATTAACACCAGGGGTACAAAACTGATAGTCTCTTCAACACACATATTGCTCTTTGCACACTTATTGTATGCCACAGGTCTACTCATTTGCAAGAGATTGATTAACCCCCAAAAACCCTTAAAATCAACCTAAGCACTCAAACAGGTTGTTCTCTGAATGCTCCCATACCTGTAACCTATTGAGCCCTAAATATTACATAGAAGCCCAAAGTACCAATGAATGCACATCAGAAAGAATTCAAAATTAATTCATTACAAACATGGAGTTAAAAGCCCATTGATCAAGAACAATTAACATAAAACTAATCAAATATGCGCATCATTGTCTTCACCAGTAAGGGCTCACTAATGTACAAAGGTTCACCAATCAAGACAAAAGACTAAACTCAAAAATGACTAAATTCTAAAACAGAGGCAAACTGAATGTTTCGACCTCATTGAGTGTAACAAAATTATTCTTCAGCAATTCAATATTTTAAAAGTAGCAGACAACTTGATTTCAATTAAACAGTTGTTAAAGGGATCCTTAACTGAAAGCGTGTTCGTTCACTTTAAGTAACAATTTTAAGTGACTAGCAATGCAGGTTAACAGCAGGCACAGAGGTCAGACATAAAGGCTAAACCAATTTACCATCACAAACTGGAGAAAATAAAAGTTGTGACCATGAAAGCTATATGGAGAATGCAGCCATACTCTATGTTGCAACAAAATGCACACTTGATAGCCTTGATAAAAAAAAAAAAAAAAAAAAAGATAGGTCTACTTGGTCCATTCCTCTAGCAGAGCTAGGACATTTGCTAGCTGTTTTAAGACCGTTGTGTGGCACACTGCCCATACTCCAACTTTCTAGGTCAACCAACTAAATAAGCAACTGCTTGATCCTTCGCAGAACCATGACCTTATTTCAAAGAAAAACCAATCTTATATAAGGCATGAAGTGGAGGACTGTCTTACCTCAGTCTACATCAGCTTACTCCACAATACTGGTACCTTATACAAGACCTTTCCTCCCTAATCAAGGCATATTGCTTCCTCATCCACTTCCCCAAAATGAATCTTACCTGCAAGGTTACAACCAACCTTCAACAACCCAAACAATTCCCAAACTGGTACTTCACCGATTGCACAGATGTGTCAGCTTTACTCCGTGGAGGCCTGGATGCACCTGTGAAGACCATTCTGCTGTGTAAGGCATCGGCCAAGTGACTTCCAATATATCGCTCAAAACTTCTCCATCTACAAGGTCATATCGGCGGTGTTGTGCAGGCAATCACAGGCAGCAAAAGGGAATAATGCAGGAATTCACTTCATTCAAAATAGAATCCAAAACCTAACACACCATCACAGAGCCCATTTCAAAACTCTGACAATTAAGATGTGCCAGCAATTGTCAAAATCTGTTTATACCAGATCTTTGGTTTTACATTACAGATGAGAAAAAATGTTTACATAAAATTTTGTAAATGTTATAAACAAAATTGAAAAGCGAGAAAATGCTTTGCGGTCCAACGGTTCCTATAAAAAACTAAAATTTACAACTCCTTTTTTAATTCAATGACATGTAGGTCTCGCAATACCTCTAGTGTCAAACCCCATGAATGGGCAGAAAGGGGTGACTAATGATAAACAATTAAAATTCACACAGATCGCATGTCTCTTACTTCATTAGTGGCGTCCGTAAATTGTCACTCTTCAAATCTGGCAATACTTTCTTGTAAAAAAAACATAGGTCACGTACAACACGTACATACGCACTAGCAAAAACAAATGTGCACTAATAAATTCATACGTCAAAATATTAAACGTGCGACGATGAAAATCGAGCGATGAGCAACAACTTTGCAACGGCTCCGACTAAACAAAGCTTAAATATCGTAGTTACTCACCGGTCCAAAATCTGTTGCATCACCACAGCACTCTGATCCGACATATTAGTCTTAAATACCAATGCCCGGCCTGATAAGTTCCCAATTAAAGCAGCTACCGTTGTTGTGTACAAAGCTAAGTTAAGCTAGCTAGCTACTGATTTGGCTGGAAAGTTGGGCCTGCTATATTCGAAACAAGGCCTTAAACACGGGAGTCTCTGCTAGGGTTAAAAAAAAACACAGAACCGAAACCAAAAGCAGAAGCGATAAAAATATAATTAATTAATAAATACGCCGTCTATATACGTGTCCGTTTTCACGGCCAGATGTCGTCCCAAATAAGCAACACTTAGTTATGAGTGCAACCACGGCATAGCGTTCGCTTGACTCCATTGACTCCCTCTCTCTATAAGGAAACGCCGGGAACCACGGCAATGCGCACTGCGTCACCAACCATAACAAGACGCAGCAACAGCTGAGTGCTTGGCGCGTTGAATTCTGGGATATGTAGTTTCACTTCACAAATCTTTGTCGCCAAAAATATCAAATTAATGTTCTATCTCCAGCAGGCGGAACTAAGCAGGAGACGGCGGACCTACCTGGGGAAAACAGCAGCATGAAGATACACATATGGCTCCAGAATACGTCCTACTGCGGTAAGTAACCTATACGCATTTTATTATTTATTTCTATAACGATAGTGATTACCAAAGCGGGTCAAAATGTATTCAACCATCCAGCAGTTGGCTGCCGTTTTTGTGAGTCCTTTCAAAGACGGGTGGTGTGTAATAAATATAGATTTCAAGTTTGCTGTTTTGACCAATTTATTACAAGACATTAAAAACCAAAGCATATTTTAAATGCATAATTTACATGTCATGATTATTGCATGTTTCAGTTATGATGATTTACCTCTTACGATATTAATTCTAAGCATGTTTGGTGTTGCGCCTTAAGCTAGAAAACACTTATTTGTTCATGTTATATGAGAGAATATTCCGTGTACATGTTTATGATCTTATTAGTACTAGCATTATAAAATACATTAAATCCTAATAGGAGTGTCGCGAGAAAGATCGAAAAGGGGCGTTTCGCAATCAACTTAACTGCTGTCAGAACTTTGCATTCTGCGCAAGGTGGCATCATTATTTCCTTTAAAAGTTACTTTAAAAACTACAATTCCCCAAAGTCTCGTCTTTAGCATCCATGCGCCGCAGTCAATCAGCTGTTAAAGCGACTGCTGACTCTACCCCAGCAGAGGGGTAGCTCATTTGTCATATCTATACCCAGCCGAGGCAAACAGATATAGCCTTATTTACAGAATCCCAAAAGGTGAACGATAAAGGTAAATCCTGTTTACCGTGAAACGATAAATACACACCGTGCATGGCAAAGACTTATGCTTATTGTAAGAAGTCTGTTCCGTGCTGAATAAATCTTTATGCCTCTAAACATGTATAAATGGCTACTTAACAGTACATGTTTAAATATAAAGATGTTTTTCGTACGGGCGCAGATAAACGTACGCGTTAATATGTCGATCAAAACAAGCATTTAATTCGTATGTCTTAGTTAATTGCCACCGTCTATTGATTACTTTGATGACCTTGAATATGCAGCTCTTACACAGCGTATGGAAAGAAAGATTAACTGGGGGTAGGCAAAACGCGTTGCAGTATTTCAGTTCTTGGCAACACATTGAAAAATATTGAAAATTATATAATAATCCACAGCATACTCAATAAAAGAATGTGTTCGATCATATCGGTTGCGTGTTCAACGTTTATTTGAATAGGTGATCTCAACATATGGTACAATTATGTGCAGTTAAAAAAATAATAAAACCTGACTATGTTTAAACGTTTAAAAACTTGACTCGCTGGTTCTATTTTAAACTGTAGCGTGTAGTAATTTAAAAAGTCCTTTACTGTGTGTGGATAACCGTCCGCTTTGCTTACACACACCAGTGAAGTATAATCGTTGGTTGTGCAATTTGTCCTCCATGAAGAAAATCTGAAATTTTGCGGTAAATACGCAGTGCTCTTTAAAACGATCGTCCCAGAAAGCGTATAAAACTGAATTTATCTAACGCTGACTGTTTTTCTCTCGACAGAATATTGAAATTATTATGTCGGCCATAGACGAGGCATAGCTAAGACGCTGCAGTCCGTGCGTGTTGGAAAGTAAGTTATTGTTGTCAAAAGTAATATCTATGGATACGTGGTAGTTAAGGTGTTGTTTGGCCCAGTGAATGATCCAGAAGGACAAGGGACTAGCTCAGCTGAAATAGTAATTTTGTGCACTACTGCAACGCGTATTAACATTGCAGAAACGTTCCGGCAGAGAACGCCAACTGTGTAACCAGGTTAGAACTCGCAGGTAAAATATTTCGGTTTTTTTTGTATAGACCGACAAGTTACATTATATGACAGGTCCAGTAAAGACATTATTCCTTTTATCACGCTGAAAACTTTGTCATTCTTAGTGCGCAAAATGGCAAACACTTAGAAATTGAATTCGCAGATATTAAAACTATCCGCATTCGCTTCCAAGACTGTAGCGAGTGTCACTCCGTATCGGGGGATAAAAACGATCTCGCATATGTGACTGCTGCTGTGGTTTGTTTATTAAGATATGATTATCGTCGCGTTTTCAACGATATGATTTTTTATTGGGCCATTTAGGGGAAACCGGCCGCAGTCGTGACCACTGAATGTTGAATTAATTTTACATTATGTTTCCGGGAAAAGACGAAAATACATTTCACGAGGATTTACTTAAAGGTGTCGGTAGAGCTTGTATAACCTGTCCCTTTAAATTCTCGGAGTGTGAGATGGGTGGTGCGTCTCTTTAACCTTGCTGAAGGGCGCAGCTGTATTTATTGACGTATGTAAATTGACTTAGGGGTGGTCCTAGAAAAAAAACAGGAACAAGAATCAGTTTCACATAGCAGTCTGGAGTTCCGGTGAAACGGAAAAAGAGACGTGGCGAATATTGGTGAATATCTGTGTCCTCCAAGCACATCATCCATTCACATCTAAAGGGAACGGAGGCGTCTGGAAAGGGTGAAGCTGTTGCGTGTTTGTTATCGTGGAAATGCCGTTCATGTTAATACTGCAGTCGTGAGAATTTCGGCTAAATGGGTTATTACGGATTAGCCTTCTATTCGGGCAGCCCCAGCAATAGCGGTTGGCAATAATAACCCCTCCCAGCGTTTCTCTGTGACCAAATACCATAACAGTCCGGCGAGTGTCTTTTATGAGAACCTCAAATAATAACCAGTCTCTGTTTTTCCCCGTTTCAGCTCAGCAAACCATGCAGGATGATTTACTGATGGACAAAAGCAAAACCCAGCCTCACCACCAGCAACAAGACCCAGCAAACGTAGATCCCCCTTCCACTCCGACCCCTTCATCGGAACCCCCCGCATCGGAGGAGAGCCCTACGAGTGTGAGCAGTCAAGCAGCTCCCGTGCAGAACAACAAAGAGAAAGTGTCCATGGAATCGCCGATCCTGCCCGGTTTGAGCTTTCAGCCGCAGGAACCCGGCGGCACCTCCTTATCTCCTTCTTTCGGTAGCACTTGGTCTACTGGGACCACGAACGCCGTGGACGATAGCTTTTTTCAAGGGATACCCTCGGTCAATGGGACAATGCTTTTCCAAAATTTCCCCCACCACGTCAACCCGGTCTTCGGTGGCAATTTCTCCCCGCAGATAGGCTTGGCACAGTCTCAGCAGCAACAGCAGCCGCAACAGAGGAGGTCGCCTGTTAGTCCCAGTCAAGCCCCTTTCCCTCAGAGAAACGCGTACAGCCACCAGACCATCATGAACAGCAAAGCATCGTCGTCTTCTGCTTCATCGTCCGCTTGGAATAACCATCAGAACGCTGCTTGGAGCACCGCTTCTAACCCTTGGAGCGGACTCCAGGCAGGCAGGGACCCGCGGAGAGCGGTAGGAGTCGGAGTTGGGGTGGGGGTCGGTGTTGGGGTCCCATCTCCCCTCAACCCTATCTCCCCGATGAAAAAGCCCTATGCCAGCAACGTTATTGCTCCTCCGAAATTCCCAAGAGCAGGTCCCCTTACCCCGAAGACCTGGATGGAGGACAACGCCTTTAGGACGGATAACAGCAACAATATGCTACCCTTTCAGGTAATCTAGAAGTCTGTAAATCGTAACGTACCAAGCAGTTCATATTGGCACTGTAAGCAGTGTCCTGAAATAGAGACGGGACTTTTCTGGAATTTGAGTTGTCAAATACGGCAGGTCTGATTAAGGAAGATCGTGTAGTTATAGATTACTGAACAGAATTCATGGAGCAATTGATATAACTGTCCAAGAGGCATCTACTGTATTGTGATCTGTGCATGATTTACACCTAGGCCTATTGAAAGTTAAACGGTAAAGCCTTTCCGTGTTTTTCGATTTTGAGCACCTTATTTTATAAATAATTACCATGAATCGTCAGCAAAGCAATTTTCGTCCTCCCCTTTTTTCCACATGTCTACGCGTCAATCTCCTTTTAGCTTTATTATACTTTTGGTATATTATGCCATTTCATTGTATGTTTGCTAATGGTTAGTCGATCTCCGTGTTATTTTTGTTTTTCCGACATTTTTCACTTATTGCGACGTATTTCTGTGGTGTAGGACATGACCTTCAGAGCCATATTTCAATGGAGTCTCACATCATCCACGTAAATGTATTCTGTCAAAATGCATTCTGCGAATTTGCTTTGAATGTAGTCTGTTTTTTATATTACTGGCACGTCCTAATAATTAGGTTTAGTTCCCCCAGTCATTATAGGATTTTTGTCAGTATTTTCATTCGGTTGGTATTTAGATTACATTATGTTTAGTCTTTTGAATACTTAATCTATCGTTATTGACGTCTTTATGATGGCATTATTGTATACAAAGGTTGTATATGTTTTGTATTCATATAACGCGTTTAAATTTGGGAAATGTTGTGTTGAATTGTTAAAGGTAGTAAGTATATGAATTAATATCGGATTTCATTATAGTGACTTGCCACTTGGTACTAAATAGTTAAATTTTCTTCTCAATTTGCCAGCTCACACTAGGGTGTTTAAAGGGCAAGGTTCTCGCATCTTATTGGTTGTTGTTGGAAAGGGGCGGTCTTTTCGCTCACTTGAGGTTTCCAGGACACTGGCGTATTGCCTGCTGTCACGACTAGAAACATCATGACGAAGTAACGATCGGTAATCTCTCTGCATTCTCTGGATCCCTCCGGTGTTCTAAAATTTGTGTCTTTAAATGGTCGTTTTCAAATCTTTTTCATGTTACAACCTTTTTCCCCCACTAAAGTCTGACATATCTTTTAAAATGTAACTCCCATCCACAGACATTTGCAATTAAGTTCTGAACATTGATCTATGTTATCTTTTGTCTTATACAGTTTTTATGATTTATCTTTTTTCCCCTATTCAGTACTTTTTCGCAATTGAATATTTTTTGTGGGACATTGCAGTGACTGTTCTGTTGGAAGATGGATTTTATCATGAAGTTATTTCACAATTTAGCTTAAATACATTTTGATTGGTTTTAGTAGTTGGTGATTTTTTTCAATTACATGCTTGATGGCCAAATTTCGAACCCCCCTCCCATACCTAACCTGTATATTTTCACTAAAATGTTTATGTGCATTTGTCTCATTCTAGCATAACAAATGCAGTAGGTCATACTGTATCAGTGAGTCATACTGTATCAATGCATGTTGTAATGCAGATTTGTAGTGTAAGAAGGAAGCACAGTACTGCTAATGGGGGAGAATGACTGTGACAGCAGGGTGCAAAATTGTACCCCACCTTGATACACACCCAAACCACACCTGCTGCAAGCCACACCCAACCATTATCACTCGGCTAATACTACACCCAGTCTGAAGGAGGTGGATTGTGCAGTTTGGGACAGAAATGGATAGACACTGACCCATTTCTGGCCTACAGAAAAATGTTCAGATGTGCTCGGAACATTGTAGGTAGGGTACAAATTTTTGCATGATCTTGTATGTAAATTGGGACAGGCATTGTCTGGGTTGCCCTAGAAGATCAGCCACATGCAGACTTTATGGAAATGTTTGCTTATGGAGACCTACAGTACAGATGTAATTTAATGGGGAAACTGCGGACTCTCTTAATACACGACCCTCTTTAAGTGAAGAGTGTCATCAAAAAAAGTGGCTTCAACTTCTCTTAAAAAGCTGTTTGCAGCCCTCAGTACCCAGTTGTTTAATCCGTGGGTGTAAATTATGGGGGGTTGTAACCGCCCCTATAATCAAAACTGGGTAATACAACTCCTGCAATAATCATGTCTCCCTCTAAATGGGTGGGGAGCTCAGCCCCCCCACCCCCAAATGTTCAAGCCAAAGTTACACCCTTGGTTTAGTCATCCTTACAGGTAACACTGCTTCCTATGCTGTCCTCTTCCATGATTCAGTATGTCCCATAGAGCTGGCTGTCTTTGTTACTGTAGATGTTTCCATTAGGATATTAGTAGAGGATATTTCTGGTGCAAAAGCTTTCCATCAAAAATACTCTTCACATTATGTGCTTGTGGTTTGTATGGGTAATGTTTATTTTAATTTCAGCAAATTGGAAGAAATTTCAGTTGAGTATTATCTGTAAACCAGATCACACAATTGTCTTTTGAG
The DNA here is from genome assembly GCA_026784285.1 of Stomatorhinus walkeri. Classification (NCBI taxonomy): domain Eukaryota; kingdom Metazoa; phylum Chordata; class Actinopteri; order Osteoglossiformes; family Mormyridae; genus Stomatorhinus; species Stomatorhinus walkeri. The sequence continues at coordinate 11,659,122 of JAODUD010000062.1, read as the reverse complement.
AATAGTTGAAATTAAGATTTTTTTAGTTGTGTAAAAGGTTTTTGTACGGATAAACAGACTTTTCTTTACCTGCAAATTACTTAAGGGTTAGTACCAAATTATCCACCTCACTTGCAGTATTCTTAGGATTAATTGAAGTAATAATATTTAGTTCTCTAATTGAAGCATTTCTGGACCATTAGTAAATTGTTTAAAGGCTTAAAATATCTGCGTTTTTAAGCAGTATGTTCTGTTATGCCTCGATTTGATGGGAAAAGTTCAAATTTTATTCAGATGAATAGATCTTGGTTTTTCTCCTCTCACCACCAGAAGCTAGTGAGTTGGCATTTATGGTATTTATAGTATATAATAAATAATTTGTATTCGCAATCAGGCTTTTCCTGTATAAATGGAATGGTACCATAAGGTGCTGAAATGTATTGGTGGGGGGTGGGGGGGGGTCAATGTGTGCCTGAAACTGAGTCGATGGCTTAGCGATGGTGAAATTCCAGCCTGGGTGAAACTGTATATGTCTAAGATAACTACATCCAGAGCCTCTTATCAGGAGGAACCAAGGTCAGGCAGCCCCATGCACAACGATCTGTGCTTACTGGAGTGAGTTGAAGGAAAGCTGAGATGATGCATTACTGTTACAGGTTCTGTAGTGCTTTTCTCACCGATAGTTGGGTAGCACTATATAGATGTATTTGCTACTGCTGGTCACATTTATCAAAAAATTTATACTAAAATTGCCCCATGTAATTTTTTAGGTTTCTATTGCTCATTTATGTGAAAGGTTTTGCTTTATCAGTTTTTCAGCCATCTTTTTCCCCCTTACTGGCAAGCAGATAGTCAGAGTTCCCTGTAGTTGTAAGATGTGAACTGTTAGAATCAAAGGCAGCTGCTGATTTGTGACTAAATAATTGTGAGATTAAATGTTTATATTGTTAATGGGTGTTTTTCAGCACTCTTATTGAAGCCTAAGTCAGCTTTTGAGTTACTTTTGCGATGCAGCTTTGCCTGGATATCAATTTTAAAGGGATGGGTTTTGAACCAGTTTTCGTTCGTTCGTTAAGTGTGCAGCCTGAGGTTGGTGAAAATCTGCTGTTTGTATTTATATAAAAAAAATTTTTTTAAGTATTTTCAGTGTTAATTTCTCTGACGTGCAGGAGACATTCATTTGGAATGTACGTGTGCAGTCTGTCGGTTTATAGGTTGCATTACACACACTATGACCTCTCATTTTGTAGGGGTAAAATTTGACACAGTTGTATTCAAACCCCCTGGAAAATTCCTGTTTGTGACTGAAGCATGCATGGTAATGATTTTCAGTTTTGCCTGCCTCCTCATCCTTCTGCCTTTTGTCAGTGTCCTGCTATGCACGCTGCCCAGCAAGGAGAGGGCATCCCAAAGCAGCAAAATGAAGAGCTCAGCATTTTAAATGTTCAACAGTTGTCCAAAGTGGGCAGATTTTTATCTGGGCGTCAGTGCCGGGCACAGAGAGGGGAATAACGCTTTTGAATGCTCAGCTGATTGCACTACAATAGCACCGGTGTGTGAACAATGTGGCTCCAGTAGTGGCCTCAGGATACAGCTGTCGGCTCCCTCTCGCGTTCCCGCTGCCACTCTCTCTTCGTTGCGGCCTTGTTCTCTCCGTCCTCCTCTCATTCAACCTTTGCTTTGCACACTTTCCTACTGAAGTGTCTTCTGATGGTGCTTTTGAGCTTCTGGATGGTCTTATGTTGATTTATGGTTCTAAATTGTTTATCCACAGTAATACGAGCATGAATAAAACCATAAAAACATACATTGTAAAATAAATGCGAAAACCCCAGGGTGTTCTGAAATTGTGCTATATATATCGCATTATGACAATATTGTTATGTCCATTTTGCATTTTCCTAATCTTTTTTTTTTTTTTTTAGCAATTTTTAAATTTAATGGTCCTCGCCTGCAAAAAAGCTAAATATTTTATTTTGTTAGTGGGAGGTTTAAATTTGTACATGGTGGACCAGCTAGAGTTAACTTGCTAATTTTATTTTTTATTAAGTGTGCGCTTGTTGCGAGACTAAAAAATAGCCATGACCACAACAAAATCAAGGTCATCAGGTTTCTTGAATGAGTAGCTTTGACTGACTATTGACAAAGTTGAGCTCCTGGGGCCTCTGTGGGAAGGAATAGGGGCTCAGTTGTTTTGACAATTTCCTGCTGCCTAATGGCTGTGAGGAAGCCTGTTTTCATTTTTTCAGGTCCCAGTATCATGTGCTGCCTCATTTGGAAATCACATGACCACAAGTGGGGCCTTGCTGGCTTCTTATGTAGCTGTGGCTGCTGTGAACTGGGACAGCATATCATGATATGTCTTAGAAGTGGTTTGATGTTTCCATTCTGGAATATGAGATGTGAAACATATATAGCATTAAATTGTATGATTGTCTTACTTAGTAGCTATTAAATGGGATCACTGAGCGTCATAGTATTGAATGATGATGAATAAAGAGTCTCTCTGACCCCTAATGCATTTTTTCTCTTTTTTGCAGGACCGGAATCGGCCCTTTGACGCGTTTAGCTTGCATTCTTTGGAGAATTCCTTAATGGATATGATAAGGACTGACCATGACAAAGGTAAACAGCACCCAGCTGGTGGCCCCCCAATGACTATCGCTGATATAATGTGGAGGAATCATTTTGCAGGTTAGGAATATTCATTAAGCCATGTTTTAATTTGGGTCTGGGCTTCATTATGAATCACCTGTGATTTGGTTCTTTTTGTTGACACACATTTGCATTTTCCCCAAATATCTTATTTTGCAGTTTTAAAAATAAATTCCCTCACCTGCAAAATTTTGCATTTTTTTTTTTTTTTTTTTGTGTTGTGTGTCTTTGCAGGCGTCTTTTTGTGCTTCTCTTAATGCAAAACTGTTAATTACATATTTTTGTTCTTGTCATAAACATTGAAATATTGCAGTGTTGGACATGAAAAGAGACTACAAAGGCATCCATATGCAGGCCTCATTTTACATGCTTGTAAAATCTTACTGGAGGATATGGGTGCTGCTTTGTTCCAGGGTTTTGAAGTGCTACTAGCATTCTGACAGTTTCCATGATGGACATTCATATTGCCGTCTTGTTTCTATATCAGAATTGATGAGGTCAGGAAATATTTGTTCTTTATAGACACCATACCAAAAAATGTTCCTTATTTTTATGCCTAATTGCCAGGGACCCATGCATGGACTTCCCTGGGCTAAAGTACCAGGGGCCTCTTCAAAAAAAGGGCCCACAACTTCAGGGGCCATAACGTTTTAAACCTAGAGTTGCCAGCCGTCCTGTATTTTATGAGTTTGCCCCTAAGATACGAAACCTTTTTGGTCACAAGTCCGTTTCCTCAGCTATCGCACCTGATCTGCAAAACGCCAAATAAGTTACAGTTGTCTCTGAACTTTGATCATTTGGCAGCATGCAGGCATGTTACTGATCACCCTGAAAGCCTAGATGTGTGTAGTGGTAAGTCGTTATTGTCATTGTATATTTTAATATGAACATTTCAATATAAAAATAGGCAGTTTATTTTGTAATATAAATGAATGTATATTAAGCATAGTCCCTTGTGTAATGTGTATACAGTCTGGAATATCCTGATTAATGCAAGAATGTAAAGAGCTGTAATACTGAGAACCAGAAGCAGTTTTCTCCTCCCTGAAGCTCTCTTCGTTCTTCTCACCCTTTAAGCTTTTTCTCCATTTGGTGTGCACCAAGCATTTGCGCTCTCCTCCCTGAAGATCTCTTCGTTCTTCTCACCCTTTAAGCTTTTTCCCCCATTTAGTGTGCACCAAGCATTTGCTTTCTCCATCTGGCCATGTTCTGAAGTCATTTAAGATAAATGTTGGTTTACTAATTTTTTTAAATAGTTTTTTTTGTTGTTTTATAACTGATAACTGATCATGTTCTTATTTTATTATATTTGTGTATATATAATTTACTGGGTAAACATAGAGCAGGCTTTCAACGACATGGAAACAGCCAAGGAAACCTTGCTGAGGAACCGGAGTGATACAGATTTAATGTGACTAGGCTTCTGTATTTGCTGGGCCTGGCAGGGTTTATATATGATACATTATTGTTTTAAGTATTGTTTGGCTCAAATGTCTAACTGTTAATAAAGGTAAAAAAACTGAAAGCACTGTATTAGTGATGGGATTCAAACAAACTGAAATGTTATCTGAAAATTGACTAGTTATGGAAAAACCCCACACGCAACTTTATCTGCAAGTAGCTAAAGGATGATGATTTAAAAAAATTAATAATCTTTCTAGAAGTGAAGTAAGCTAAAGACAGATGTGACTGTTGTCTTTTGTGTCTGGACGCATCTACACACCATGAGTGTTATGATGCACTTGCGTGACTGTGGGCAGAGTACGTTGTGGGAGCTGCTGGCACCAGCTGCTTCCTGTTCAAACGATCCTCATTGACTAGCTTTGCATCAAGTTTAATGACAAGCCAAACATGTTCTAGTCTGCATCTAAGATCCTGCTTTCTGCATGTTATATTTATAAAATGACTCCCTGACAGTTAGACGACCAATTACCTGTACAAAGTCAATTGTTTTCCTTCAGTTAAGCTTTTAATTATAGGTTTAACATTTCTCAAAACAATTTTAATGTTTTGCATTATTTATATAACATATTTTATGAGTTTCCTGTCAGTCATGCCGGTGAGGCTTTTACCCTCTGCTCCAAGAGCCAAAAGATATCGAAGGCTTTTGAGTACAAAAGCCAGCAAGTTGTGGTCAAATTGAGAATATACCTGCTCTCTCCATTTCACATTGTGCCTGATGGCCTTCTTTTAACTACAACTAATTTTATGTTTAAATTGTGGTCTCTTGGACCTCATTGCTTTTAGAGGGCAGGTGAGAATTTTTTTTTTTTTTAAGAAGGCGTGGTATTTAACCTGCTCATGTTGCTTTTCTCGTGTAAGTTCTTGTCTTGTGTGCGTTTGTCTTTCGAATACTGCCAGGCTCAGCAATAGAGCATAGATTGGCAGGAACCTGAATCTCTAGAATGTTTTCTTTTAGGTTGTAAATACAGTTGCCAGTACATATGGTGATTAATGCTTAATTGTCTGTTTTATTTTTAATCTGCGTAAATGCTACAGGCTGACTGCGCTTTCTTGTCTATCACTCGTACTACACAGCTAATGCTGTGTATGTTAAATATAGCCTCAGCATACTTGTATCAGCATTGAAATTTGTCCGCCTTTTGAGTTTTTGTCAATAAAATTAATGCTCTTCTATAATTGACCTCCAGATTTCCTCTGACTAATCTTATCTGAAGAAAACAAAATAAATCTCCCCTGCCACTCAAGACTAATACCTGTCAAGCTTTGAATGTTTTCAGAAATATTTTCTTTTTGTCATTGAGAACAGGTTAGTCTGTTCCAGCTTGTTCATTTTTATTTTTATTTTTTGACAACTTGTGACGTAGGCTATGTTGGTGGGGCCAGGTATGATTGAGCTCATTGACACGGGCAGCCGATGAACACGCGGCCAACAGACCATGGAAACCAGACAGAACCAACCATCCAATGCCCTCTCTTGTTTATATTTGTTTGGAGAAGCTTTAGTGATCAGGGTGGATACCTGACGGTGTTCTGCCGGGGTGGAGTCCTCAATTCTTCTTTGTGATCTTCTGTGATCGTTCAGTGCTCATTAATCCATTTGGAATGGAATGCTGGTGGAATTTACGTTTTGTTTAGAATGCCAGGCGGAACAGAATAATGCTAGGACAAATGACCTCTTTTGAATCTGTGGAATGCAGCGTGCCCCAGAATTATAGTCGGCTGCGAATTAATGTGGAGTACTGGATATTCTCCCCCGAAACTGTAAAATCTCCACTGCCACCAGCCACTATAAGCTAGCACTGTTTACACACCACCGATCGAACCCTGTACTAGTGCTTTGCAAACACACAAACTTGCATGGAGGTGGTTACACACTCCGCAAGGGTACACAGTTTATGGTGAAAGAAGCAACTTTGAGACCTTCCCATTCTGTCTTAATCAGTATTTTGTTCATTCTGTAGGGAACCGATTGACCAACCGGTGGACTGAACATGTCTATGATTAATACCCCTAGGGTGGTTTCTTCATGTTCACAACCTTTTGGTTTGTTTAAATACTTGATGCAGATGTTTTTCTTTTAAAAGTAATTCTACTAATTTATTCTTTCTCTGCCTGTTGTCTCATTGTCTAGAATGGCAGGTGGTGACATTTTCTGTTGATTAGCAAAATTTTATCCATTTTTTTTAAAGCCCAGTTGTAATGACAGTCTGTAATGATTTAAAAGGTCAGCTCATGTGCGCTGTCTGTTTAGTTGTTTTCTGATTGGCTGACTGAACACTGTCTGTCCTAAATACCATACCTTCTTTCTTCTAATCTGGGCCAAAGAACACACTTGTTTCTCTCTTCTTTTTCTTGTACAGCTTAGCAGATAACAGCACAGTGTAACCTGTGTGTGTGTGTGTGTGCGCATGTGCCATTTCCAACTGCATGAGGCAGTTGGGCCAAATTCAAGGACAAAACCATAGAACGAGAAGTTTGCATAAGCTTTCGTGAACGAGCGTTCAAATAGTGACACGGGGGACAGTGTGTTTTGCTGAGGTTCTAGAAGTGTCTGTGTGTTCAATGTCTTCAAGAGAAACCAGATTATGAAAAACGAAAGAGAACCCTCAGTACTGAAAGTTGTCCAAGATTACTCAGTTTTCTTTTAGTCTCTGAGGTGTTGCTTCCTGATGTCAATGTGAAGTTCTACTACTACATGATAGCAGACCTGGGTTTTTAAAAGAGAAGCAGAGCAGGAAAGCAGACCAAAGCAGCTTTGATTTAGCCTTATTGCAGACTAAGCAGACCACTCCTCCAGTGCCACACTTTGAGCAGTCATGTTGAGTAGAAGTCAGGTGTTTGTACTTGTGATCTGGAGGTCAGCGGTTCAAGCGTCTGGGTCTGTGCTTGTGAAACCCAGCTGTTTGTATATAGAGCCAGTAAATATTGCAATGCGTCTTTGGTTTCGTTAACGCGGAAAGAAACAGATGGTCGCTTGACTTTGCTTCAGTAAAAAGGCTGTTCATTTGAACTAAATATCAAGGTTGAACTTGCACAGCCTTGACCGTGACAGCCATGAGCCAAGTCACTGTTTATTCATGTAGCCGTTGTCATTGTGGTCTTGCTGTCAGATTATCGTTGTTTGCTGCTCTGTGATGTGTTTTTGGTAAGAGCATCTGTGTTGTTGGTAATGTTAAAGTTAATGGCATCAGGTCATCCGTTTTAACCATGCAAGGTTAATATAGTACAGATACTCCTTTCATAAACTCAAGGGACATGTAATCGGACAGTCCTATTTCTGCTTTGTTTTTATTTTTCTGTACTGTATGAGGAATTTGTAGCACAACAATGACCTTTCTGATCCCTCTTAATTATAAAATGGTTCCCTGAACACCTGCTGAAGTTAGCATTTAATAATCACTCAGGTGATGAACTTGTTCAATGGCCTCATTAGCTCTGAGGATAAATCAGAGCTGAAGGAACAGGACAGCTTGGCTTTGTCTCTTGAACCTTGGAGGAGCTTTCAAAATCAGGTCTATATTAAATGCGCACTTTGACCTGATCACAAATCATAAACCTCCCCCACCCATCTGACAGCTGGTGGTGTTCTTCAGGGAATACCAGTGACTTAAGAAGTGGGGCAGGGGGGTGCTCAAATAGACACTGAATCTAAAATGAATGTTGGCATAGGCAGACTATGGAATGTTGTTGAAGGACTTTCGCATGGTGTTTATAATGGGAGATGCCAGGATTTATAAGAATAGAACTGAAGTGTGGGTTAAAGAGGTGAATGGAAATAGCGCTGAAGTATTTCTAATTTTATTAGCTACTTATTTAATTTTGTTTTTAAGCATTTGATAGAAACTAAATGTCAGGAAAATGTAAATGCTATTTGCAGGGCCCAGATTTTTATTGGAATCCCCACGTGCCCCCAACACGTCGTCCAACCTCTCGGTGCTCTTTAGGTACTAAGAATGTCCTTATTGGCTTCCGTCAAACTGCACTGGAGATCAGGCTGTGGTAGTGTCAGTAATGATCTCAGGTATGAAACTTCCTCATACTCAACTGAGGTCCTGTGCCATTGTTTCTGCATTATATGTCACCTGGAATGTCTATGTAGGGGTCAGGTTTGGAGTGTACTTAGCTTCACACTTTGAAACAGACATTTTCACACCTCTGAACTTCAGATCCATTGTGCTTAATTCCAGACCTCTTCCTAAGCATTTGAGCCGAGTATGATTATTCTATACCTATGATCTGCAACTGGTCGATCGGCAAAATATGCTGTTGTGATCTGATAGCTTGCCGGTGTTTTCTTTGTAAAAGTAGTTCCCACTGTAAAAAAAAATAATTAAAAAAAAAAGTTGGAGACCACTGTTCTACACTCCCTGATTTTGACATGGTAAGAGCTCTGGTAATAGATTCACAGTTCAGAGCTGATTTATATTTCCAGATGATCATAGAATCTTACCCCAGAAGAGCAGCAGCACTCTGAGGGTAGATCACTGGTGCAGTGCTGCATTGCTGTTTCGATGGGCCAGATGGTGAGGCATACTTGCCTGTTGCTATTTTTGGGAGGTTAAAGGGAATGGTCCCTTAAACCTGAAATTTGTCTGTAACAAGATTTGAGAGCAGTGGAACGGCCGGACTTCAGAGGGCTGAACGGAGGCTTCGCATCTTATCTGGCTGTTCAATATTCTACCAAGTTAAATCTGAATCAGCTTTTGCAGATTTGACTTTTGGGTTTTTTTTTTAATTTTTTTTTTTTACTTTTGCGTCTAGGCAAATTTCACATTGCTGATAATATTTCTTAAACTATCCATTGCTTTTCTGCCAGATTAAACATCTGTTAATATAATGTTTGCATAAAAGTATCTAAAGTAAACTCTGAACAAGTGCATCATTTGTGGTTGACCCTCAGGCAGCAATGTACCTCTGTGATTCTTTCATTTTGTACAAAGGATGGCGACAGGGACAAGGAGTTCTGTTGTAGGATGTGCATAAAAATCTAAAGCCTGTTTGACAGCCACGCATGTCTGTTCAGCCCTGTGAATTGTGGGTAGTGCCTCATTGAATTCTTTTTTTTTTTTCTTAACTTTCCACATGCTCTTGGTTTGTGGTTTTCCCACACTAATCCCATCCTTATAGAAGATGGAAAGTAAAGCATGGAAGTACAGTGCCCCCCC
>JAODUD010000062.1:11593056-11606595 GCA_026784285.1 Stomatorhinus walkeri | reverse complement strand
CTTCTCTATTATCCCGGGTGTTAACAGCATCGGGCAGCCAATTATTTTACTGGGTTCTATAACTCCTGTTAAAGGGTAAATTTAAATGATATTTGTCCCCCCCCCCCCCCCCCCTTTTAAAACCAGACAGCATAAAAACAGAAGTCTGGATTTTATAAACCTCTGACGCAAAAGAGTGCCAAATTGGCAAAATGTCCTGATTTTTAAGTATGCAGATACCAACGCAGCTATCACTTCAGCTATCCATTTTTCATGGCTACTGCTAATCAGCCAAAAAGCATAATTTTAGGGTCTTATTTCAGTTTTTCATTTACCTTCCCTAATTCACAAGAGGTTTTAAAATCAATAAATTCAAGATCCCTTATAAGATCTGAGGATACATCATCAGGATATGCACATTCCGCAGAATTCGCCCAATACGAAAAGGAATAGACCAAGAGCACAAAGCTCGCGAGCCGCATGAAAAAGCGGTAGGTGTTACTGCATTCACTCAACACTGATTACAGAAAAGCAGCCATACTGCCCTCTGCTGGGAAATCACAAGAATGACAACCTTATTTTGATTGCTGCTAGACCTTCAACATATTTCTCAGTAAGAGACCCAAATAGAGTAAACGGAAAAAAAACAACAACACCCACTCCCTCCAGCCCCCTGCAAATGGTAAATGGACTGCATTTATATAGCGCTTTTCAACTTCGAATACTCAAAGTGCTTTACAATTTATGCCTCACATTCACACATCCACGCACACATCCACACACCGGTGGCGGAGGCTGCCATGCAAGGTGCCAACCTGCACACCGCGAGCAATTTGGGGTTCAGCGTCTTGCTTAAGGACACTTTGATGGGGTCAGGAGGAACCAGGGCTCGAACCTGCAACCGCTCTGGTGCCACCATCTTCCCCAGTGTGTTCCTACAACACAGCGGCATACCTCCAAAGGCAGCAGGCGGATAAGCGTGGCAAAGCACTGCGTGGCCATGAAACGGACGCTGTCGCTGGGGTCGCTCATGCGGCCCAGTACCGGCACCACCAGCAGCACGATGTAGGGCACGATGTCCACATCCAGCTGCTCCATCACGCCTGGGATGTCACCGTCAAGGAATGACCTCAGCAGACCCACTGACCTACAAAAGTCTACCTGCCTTCGAACAGAGCGTGCAGCTAAAGTGCTTTACTGACAATTATTATTATGACTTGCACTGCAAGATGGAGAACTGATCAACAGAAACATTTTGTCACATCTATTATGCTCAAAATCCTGGTACCCTATCCTTACATTCAGGACATATTACGTAATGCTCTCCCCAATCAAAGTTACCCTTGAAGTGTCTGGCAGCCATTACCAACAGTTGAACAGTGTGATTACGGATAATGCCAAATTATACTCTCCTTGGAAGACTGGATACGCCTACATCTGTTATGCACCATCTGTGTCTTTGAGATACGTCTGGCATTGCCAAACAACCGGCAATCTCATGGCCAACATCAAAAACCTCAAAAGTACTCAATTTGTTCAGACCGTGGACACAGAGCACAAGGCAGGATACAGGCCATAGCCTCGATGGCACCTTCCTGCTTGGTGGTGTCATCTATCGCCCCCAACCATGGTAGCACCTTCTCCAGGAAGACGTTCATGGTTTCCATGGTAGCGATCTTGCTGAGCACGCCCAAGCAGCGTGCAGCCATGTGACGCACTGCCGTGTAGGGATGCCGCAGGCAGGTGCAGAGGTGCGGCATGTGCTCCAGTAGCTGTAAGGAACAGGGGCGTGTGGACACTTAATGCATCGCCGACATGCGACAGCGTGCGAGGGGCCCGGAACTGAAAACATTTTATCGTGGGGAAAAGGCCAGAAAAGCAAATGACAGGCTGCAAAAAACGTTCAATACTCTAAATGCAGATCAATGGAATTCAGATCCAGTACATTTAAATAGGTTTCCTAGGTTTGGCTGTCATGCCAGGCAGTGCAGACAGTGTTACAGCAAGGCCCATTGGAGGCTTCCCCCACTGCATCTGACAAGCCACTGCATAAAGCAGGCACAACGTTCATAATTAAAAGTCCCTCTGTATAAAAGGTATGATGCAAGGCAAACTAGTTAATCAAAAGGCAGCCTGTAAATGCAAATCAAAGCTCAGTTAAAACAATAAGCTGCATGGTACCAAAACCTATAATCTTTAAATTATTTTTGCAGGAAATCAGTTTGCTAGGCAGGTGAAGGTATTGTTACAAACCTATACAGTACATACCAATACCATTATACATACCAATACAGAACAGTAGGTGTAGCTTACAGGCTGAGTGACTTATTTCACATTACTTTCAAGGACATGTGATGCATTCAATTTAAAATCAAATTAAATCTTTCACAAGTCCTTGCTTTCAAGATCCTTTTCAGAAATCCCATGATTACCGACCAAGTGAAACCAACGCCCCTGAAATTCAGAATAAGGAAAGCAGAGGCTGGGAGGGAACCTCTAGTCCGGTTAGGAAATTAGAAGCTGGGATGTAATATAATAGCCATGCCCTAGAGGATGGCAAAACCGGCTTAAACTGGTGAAAATTGTATTAATTATTATGCAAGAAATTACAGTGGACTTCCCATGATTACATATGGGGAAAACTGTATATTGCATAATCGCGTAATCCATCTCAAAATGTAGGAAGTAGTGCACCTCATTTAAAAAAAAAAAAAAAGTGCCATCTTGATACACTGGCGATTCACACATTTAAATCCATAATGTATCTACATGCATCATTTCAGTCTCAGGCTCAGGAGAATCTTCCCTAAATGCACGCAGCTAGTTTTCCGATTGCAGGTGTCGAAACTAAGAAATAACGGCCAGCACCCATCCAGTCCCTGAAATTTGCAAATGACATTTTATATGGTTTCATTAGGTTTTTATTAGACATCTAATTTTGCCCAGCATTGACAATTTATAGTGAAAACTATTTTAAGAACATCTTAATACTTTTTAGACGCAACATTCTAAACCAAAACAAAACCCAGTCAGACAGAACAAGATGCTTAAAACTTATATTTATAAGATCTGGTAGTTTAAGCTCTCAGTCAAAGGAGGGAAGAGGTGTGTGTGAGTATCGCTCTGGGAAGGAGGGCAGGTCCTACCCGCTTACCAGGGGCACGAGCTCGGAGGACATGGCCCCCGCTGTCACCTCCAGCACCTGCAGAGAGTTAATGAGCTCCTGTGCTGCAGCGTCTCCTTTCTCCAGCAGCAGGTTACAGTCTGTCAGGGCACAGACAGCAGGTCAGAGCAGCTCCGGCCTGGAGACTAGCAGACCCTAGAACAATCAAACACCGAAGCCTGCAAACATATGGCCTGGGTCGCTGCAGGGAGGCGGGACAGCTGGTTAAACGAACACATGCGAAAGACCACGTACATGTCATACGATGCAAAATGTTGCTAAATGCCATTACAGCATTGTGTGTGTGTGTGTGTGTGTGTGTATTTGTGTACATCCAAAGTCCTAGTGCGACAGTCTCATACTTACACATTCAGCAAACCCCCCCCCCCCCCCCAAATATATTTCCACCACAAAATCCCAGTAACTTTGGCCAGGACAGATTTAAGCTATAATCGGTGATATAAAGGAAGACCCCATCCAATGACGTACCCAGAGAACGTTCCTGCCCATCACAAACCCCCTTCAGGTGCCCCACCATTGCGTCCCAGAGGCAGGGCAGCGTTGCTGTCAGCTCTGTGCCAAAGTGCCTGGCGATGGTCATCAAGGAGAACTCGGCACCCCTTCTCTGAATGAGGCACGGCTTTTTACTCTGCAGCAAGAGATGTCGCCATTGCCATGACTTCCAGGTTACACACCAAAATTCACGAGTAAATCCCTGCTGGATCCCTCCCTCTGCAAAGATTCTGCCAACAGGGGCTCCCAGGCATAATGACATAGTGTGTTTAAATGTCACCTGCCTTTATATGGCTATTTAAGTCTACTGCAGGCACATTTTAACAAGGAATGTATGAAACAGTAACAAAAAAAAGATCAAAAGCAGCTGATATACATCTTGGAGCAGGAGAATTAACAAGTTGGACACAGCATGTTCACTGCTGATTGTGTGCATCTAAGAATATATGAATAGACGTGGACATGGGAAACATTCTTGCTTTAAGTTACTGCTGTTAAATATAATCAGCAGCTTAAATCGTATCTAAATAAATTAAAAACAAATTAAGCTGCCGGCTGCACTCTCCAAACTATCACTGCTGTCTCAGACACCCCTGCAGACGGCTGCAGAAGGTTTGCTACCATAAATATAGAAATGTGAGCCTTTCTACACTTTTCCAAACTGTTTGCTTCATTGGAGATCACTGCCCTCACTTCTCCCTCCCACACGAACCTCATCCGTGTCTATGGCAACCATGCTGCCAGGAGGCAAATCTGTGGGTGAGGTCTTCTGAACTTTGGGGGCGGGGCCTCTTTTACTTGTGATGGCAAATGCTGCTCTCTGGTGACGGTACAGTGTGATGATCCCCTTCGTCTTGTTCACCACGTGGTTCATGCCATCTTTATCAGACACACCAGCTAAAAGAGATTAACATATTCACGTTAATGACACCCCTAACCTTCTCACACACACACAATAAGATGTGTGGAAACACTATGGCCCTTATAGGGAACACAGTGATAAACAACTCCATTGAGTTGAAGTGCAATTGTTCGATCTATGAATACCTTCTGTATGGGATTTTAATCTATAACCAGTCTCTAAGTTCATTTAAAAGCCAAACAGCTTTGTCAGTCTCATTTGAAACAGGCTAAAAGCAATTTACACATCGCAAATTATCCTTCCTGCTGGGCCACCAAATTAGGTTTCCAACACAAATGACTCATTAAAGCAGAACACAAACCAAGCATACAATTAAGCAGCGTCACGCTTCTTAAAGTCTGCATTACAGAGGAACTGGGGTTCTAAACTCAAAATCTAGTCAACCATTGTAAGACACAATTTGGCTTCTGTTTTCAGGGAGTTTCTGAGAGTACTGGATGTTTGGCTGGATGTGCCAGTGGAATCAGGGAAGGCAGCATGGGGGAACTCCAGTTTGATTAAAAAAAATTAAAAATAAAAAACATCCTCGGTACCCTGAAGGCCACAAGACTGACACATGGCTTCCCTCTATTCACAGCACTCATTGTGGCTTATCAGGAAAACCCCATTTGCCAATTTCCTCTCAGTGTTCCACTGGAACAAACATCCCTTTTAAGTAAAAGAGCGATTTGTGCCCTCAGAGTAAACCAGAGCCAAAAGCAAAACACTACCTACTAAAGCATTGTTTGTAAAAGACCTGTTATTTATCACATTTGTGTGCACTGTCGTGAGTAACAGCATGAAGGACTGCAGCTTCGATACAGCCTGGATTAAGCGTTAGATTCACGAGTCATCTTTACACGATCAATCGCTCAACACACAGCCAGTGATCTGCTATGATCTTAATCAACAACAGTGTGACATGCATTACAAGCAAATCGCCATCTGGGGCTAACTTGGATCAACCACACCAAGCTTTCTTTGGCAGAGGAGGAAACGGGGGGGGGGGGGATCTAAAATGAATAAGAGTCTGAAGACAAAATGCTCTGCAAATCTGCATTACTGGGTAGCAATCAATATAAATCACAGCAATCGATAATATTTATCAGCTGGTTTCTAGTCAGCATGAATGTTTTGTTCTTGAGCCATTTCAGACTCAGCAACTAAGAAAACCAGGCAATCTTTTTCACATACATTTCTGCCCATCCGAGGACTCAGCTGAACGTCGGTCCAAGTTAAAAGAGCAGCAGGTTGTGTACTGCTTGGCTGGTACATTAGTACACTGCCCCCTACCTGTGAGCATCTTCCACATTTCCCCTTGCTATATTGGAAACCAGTTCAGTTTATCATAACAAGGATGGGGAAGGTTTATTGTGCAACTTCAAAGCACTTGGGAGTAATAGCCGAGATGCCTTAAGGGGACCAGCAGGGGGCACTGTGTACCTTTCACAGGCTCCTGGGTAGGTGGGACAGGGCAGGCTGCAGATGGTGTGAGCAGGGGGTCCGCACACACAGAGCTGCAGAGGTTCTTTATGATCTTGCCATTGGGGCAGGGGGAGCGGATGGCACACTGCCTCAGCAGCCTGGCGATGAAGGCAGCCGCATAGCCCTGTACCAGCGTGTTCTCCTCCCGCTTCACCGCCTCCATCAGCGGCCGGATCACCGGGTTCAGCTTGTCGGGCAGCACCTGCAGGTTGACGGTGGCGCAGGCGGCGAACATGTGCACGCGCAGGTGCAGCAGCTGCCACTCCTGACTGGTCTCGCCCACCGTGGACAGAGCCTGCTGCCGCTTGCTGTCCAGGGGCTGCCAGCAGCGGGACTTCACGCTTATGCCCGCCGTGCACTCGGAGAAAATGGTGGTCACCTGCAGAGCAGACCGGAGAAGAGAAAGCCATCACTTTAGAGCCGTGTTAGATTAGGACAGTGTTAATGCCGATAGCATCTCCCAAATGGTACAAGTATAGCCACGATAAGTATATTTCCAAGAAAAGGCATGTGAATGCATTTACCATTTTGAATATCCTGCTCCTCGAGTGTTAGTATCAAAATATCTATCTGGGAAACACGCTTCATATTATTTACACCAAAATCTCTTGAATCAGTCTGCTTAGAAAATACCTACCAGGTACCCAAACTAGTTCAGGTACAGCTGCTTTAACATCCAGAAAATAGTCATTCTCAAAAGCAGCAGTGTCTGCAGTCCAGTGGCCTGTACTACGAAGCGGGGTTGCTGGCTTATCTGGGTAACTTGTCGGATTTAAGGTGCCACAATTTAAATGGATTTCATATTCGTTCACTTACATTTTGCCCAGACTACCTTAAATCCGACATATAAGCCAGTTACCCCTCTTCGCAGTACAGGCCCCAGGAAAACAGCCACACATCCTTTCTTAAGTCTTCACAGGACTTACTCTCTAAGCTCCTGACATTCAGGCTAGTCACCAGTTGATAACCAGTTTGTTTGCACTGTACCATGGGCCACGATGGTTATCACAAGAGATGACACCTAGGGTCCTCCTCATCAAGCAGTGATAACCAAGCATGTTGCTTGACCAGTTTAAGGTGTTAGGAAAAACACCCATTTAGCCAGTAAAGATAGAATTATTCCGCAACTCCCTCTGAAAAACATGTAATAAAGCATTCCAAAAGGATCTCTTGAAACCCAAACAATTGGTCGAGCAGTCAGCTTCAGCCCTAATACTGGAATGAGCAGGAATGGCTTACCAGCTCGTTGGCCTGATCGATGGTGAACACAGAGCAGTTGACTCGTTCGCCGATGTCGATCTGGGCGTCGGCCAGCAGGGCGATAAGCTGCTTACACTCGTTCTGCATGCGGGTGAAGGGGATGGCAATCTCGTCGTAGTATAGGTGCTCCGACAGGATGGCCAGTAAGCGCGGCTGCACGGCGCTGGACACGACTCGGCACTCCTACGCGAGGTTAGAGGGAAGACACAAACATCACTTATAGCTGACAATGGCATTAAAAATACGCCAGCATCGAAAATGATTAACTAATATGGATTTAAAATGATCCGGGGAGGGCTGGAATTCATATAGTCAGCAAAATAACATGCCAGAAAACACTCCTAGTGATGAAACTGTTACATGGTCATCACCATGAAAGTACGTTTAATGGGGTGAAAGAAATTCCCACAATGAATATAAAGTTGCGGCTTGAAGGCTTAGAGCATATCAGCAGTAACTAAGCACCATTAGACAAATCGGCGCTTCACAGAACGCGAGTCCAGTCCGCCTCACCTGGGGCAGAGCTGCCCATTCACACAGCACCAGGGCCACAGCGATGCGCTGCAGGGCCGACTTGGAGTTCAGGTGGAAGAGCAGTAGCTGGGCCAGCGACTCGGCGGGCCGGATTTCCTGGGTGGTGGCATTGAGGCGGGGGTCACAGATGCAGTGACACAGCACCCCCAGTAACCTGCGGACAGGAGCACACAGTCAAGCAATTACACACAAGACTATATATAACCAGTAGGGTTAGGGTTAGGGTTATATATATAAACAAGATGATATTTTAACAATATTTTAAGGAAAACTTCATAGAGAAAATATATTACTGGAAAGAAGCCTTTTATTTGATTAATTTGAAAGACAAAAATGCTAAATAATGCAGATGTATGGTGAAATGTGTTAAATACTCACCATCATCATATGTGGTAAAGAACAGAACAAATATATAAGCACCATAAAATATTTCACTACAAACTCAAATGACTTCTGACTCACATGGCTTCTCTCCTATTTGACTTCTCAACTGAACATAAATATAAATATAAATATATAGAATAAAGAATATAAATAAAACAAAATAAATAGACATACAACTTTAGAATGTTTTCTTCACCTGTGCAGTGGATGCGAGTAAAAAGCTATGATGGTGCTGGAAATGGCTTTGCATAGTATTAGCGTTAGCCGCTGTGTACAGCATTATTTTCCTACATTGCTCACAGATGGAATGCGTTTTGTCTGTCACTCTTTCGTCATTTATATTTTCCATGGGGTGTCCAAAATGCTGCCACACAAAATATTTAAGTGTCTGGGGCATCAGCTATGGTCATTTTATCAGAGGCAGACATGCTTCCACCATTCGATTTGCAGCGTCTTCACAAGACGGCCTTTCACTCTGGCAAGAAATCTCGTCATGTTGTAAAATCTCGTGACACCCCTAATAACCAGACATTAGTTCTAGCGGCGCACCAATGTCGACATTTTGACTAATACCCAATATATTTTTCTCATGAGAGTTTCACTTGCATAATGATGTTCTGGAGGCAAAATGAAAAATGATTGGTTATCTCTCTCAATCAATCAGACTGCAGAGGCGGCTGGTCCAAGCATTAGAGAAATGGGACCAAGACATCTGATTGATTGCTCTGACATTAGTCCAAGATCTGACTGGTACTCTTTCTCTGAAACAATCAATTTTGCTCTGCCCTCAGAACATTCTTGTGCAAGTAAAACTCATGAGTCATATTTTTGTTTAATATCACAATACCAATAACTTGGTAGTGCAGATTAGCAGAATGGTGGTAGATCGAAGTTTTTTTACTCTGGAAAACCAAAGGTAGATCTGCAAGCCAGATTTAATAATCAATTAAGAACATGGTGGTGGTGAACGAATGGCTGATTGTCCTATGCAGCCTTTTCCATTATTTTAGTAGTTATATCTTTATCAATATTCACAGAGCTACGGTTTACACTGTCGTCAACACTGGCCAAGATTGACAGATTCAGATGTCTTCCATCCATCCATTTTCTATAATAGTTTGTCCTATTCAGGGTCACAGAGGGTCCGTAATTTAACCTGGAGGCTACAGGCACAAGTCAGGCAACAACCCAGTACGGGGTGCCAACCCATCACACACCAGTCACTCACACATGCACATGTATGGACAATTTGGTAACTTCTATAAATCTCAGCACGTTTTTGGACTATGGGGGGGAAACCCCAAGACAACATGGGGAGACCCAGGGAGAAAATGCAACCCACACACATGGGGCCATGGTGGAGACTCAAACCCACGTCCCATAGGTGTGAGGCAACAGTGCAAACCATTGCACCCCTGTGCCATTCCTCCAGAGGGCTTCATTTTTAACAGATATTTTAACATATAAACAATGGGAGGCACTGAGAAGTACAGGTCACATTCCCAAACTCTCTGGATATTTAAACCATTTACATTAGTAAGCAAAATATATAAAAAAGCTTTAAACATTGAGAGCTTCCAGAACTAAGCTGCTTACGTCCAGCCACACTAAATATGGCAAAATGCAAAGGCACTGACTTGGCAGCCATGAGGCGGGCTCGCATCACCACGTAGTCCCGCGTGGCAGGCTCTTCCGTCACGGTTTCTGCACCAGCGATGTACTCCTGGACCGTCTCCTTCACCTGATTGGGGCCCTGGCGCGCCTTCCCACATGACTTTTCCTGTTTCGACACAGCAGGCGCGTAAGTGATGTTTCTATTTGAAGACGTCTCCCCAGAATCACTGGTAAGCAGGTGCAAAAGCAAGATTTTATTAAAGCTAAATCTGTGGTGTGGAAAAATACTAGACTGTTACTGGTGCTCAGCCCGATTATAGTCTGACGCAGCTCTCTTCGAAAGCCTGTTTAATATTACAAATGGAAGCATTCGCAGTGTATGCACTGTACCTTGGAGCGTGCCTTCACCTCCAGCAGCATGTTGTGGTCTATGGGGATGTGAGAGGGCTGCATCATAAGACAGAGCCAGGCCCCCATCCACGGGCAGCTGGCAGCTACCACATACTGCTGTGGGGCCTGGCTGATCAGTTCAGTCCAAACCTAGGAGGGAATCCGGACGCACAGGACAATCAAACGACACGCAAACCTTCCAACTCTTGGAAATGAATCCTGATACAGTTAGAGGATCTTGTGCATTCTTATCCTCTGCACTCACACGTGCATGCACGTGCAGAACTGCATTCTATGTCCTAAAGGGAAAGACATTTTTATCAAGGATATATTTATTAGACAGATTATAACCGTGGGAACATCAATTTGCTATACCTAGAGCTATGTTACAACAACACATTAAGTAACTGTCTATTTTAGACAATCTAAAAAAAAAAAAAAAGATACCTACCACCTTACATAGTACATGTAAAAGGAACATTTAAGGAAAAATCAGACAAATTCAGACTATAAAACTCGAGAAGAACAAAGTCCATCTTAAAAACATGCCGAGGTATTTAAGGACACCAAGCCTGAGTACCCCACTCCCTCAGATTTCCCCAAGAACACAAAAATTAAGCTGAAGGAAGAGAACACCCACATTTTCTCTTAGGAACACAGTCGGCGTGATTATGAGCTGCAGGTACACAAGATGCTAACCTTCTGGATAAGTTCCAAAATCTCTTGGTTGCTCTCCAGGATACATGACTGGAAAATGTGCCTCAGCACGTCCTGAAGGATGGGGGTGAGCCATTCGGCACAGCTCTGAAAAGCAAACCCACACATTTCCGCAAAAAACTCAGGCTAACAGAATAGAACTTCTGGGAATGTTACAAGAGTGCACCCTGTCAGCTGGCAGAACATTTTCCCTCTGAAAAAACCCATTGGTACTGCCATATAGCTTAAGGAGAACGTGCATATACAAAATATGCCTTAGCTCACGGCTGGGCATTCTGCAACCTAAACCTTCATGTTAGCAAAAGCCAAGCCCACCTGGTCAGCTTTGGATAAGAGGGTGAAGAGAGTTTCTAGTGCTGCCTTTCGAACAGAGGATATTGTGTGGCGGAGGAATGGCCAGACTCGAGGGACAAGAACAGTGAGCGACTGCTGGATGCTGGAAGACAAAAACACAAAAGTACATTGGCTGCCAGGCGCATCGTGACAGGCCAATGGGGTGAGGGCAGGTCTGAGGTGGCCAATGGGATGCGGGTCTGAGGGCTTGCTCACACAATAGAGCAGTCTCACATACCTGCTCTGTCGGACCTGAGGGTAGGTAAGCAGTGACGAAAGCAGAGTCATGATGCTGTTGGTTGAGGCCGTAAGGTCATCCAGCTCCAAAAGAGCATCCCATAACGTGTTCACGATGAACGGGACCTTTGGAGACATGCAGCTTCAAAACACACTCAACCCACAGAGTCAGAAGATTCTTTACTGAAACTACAAGGAGGTGCAAGAAAACACTGCAAAGCAACGCTTTCAAAATCCAGTCTGAAAAAAGGCAACGTTAACATGCAACTGTTATGCTGTATGCATTGGAACAAAGACACCAATAATTATAATGTATGATCGTAATGTATAATCACTAATAAACCTTACAGCAGGTCCTTACTAAATATGAACTACACACATCGTCATATTCAAACCCTAGACAGAACTGTAGCATTAATAATCCAGGGCTAAGAGTGGCAAGTCACAATGCAGGGAATGCAGCTTCGCAGCATCTTCTCTAGTCAGAGCTATGTTTCCATATAATAAACTTTTAAAGACACATTACTGGTTCTTTATCAGTGTGATTTCAGCCAATGCTGATGAATTTGTGGAACCTTAATATCAGCCAACTGATATATTGCACGAGTACTATGCAAAGACTATCGCACACCTCTGATCTACTTTCTGTCAGCTACCTGCTGTATGTGCTGCATGCAGAAATCTAGGATCAGGTCTAAGACCTGTCAATAGGACTGAGCCACTGACAGGCCTGACAAAACAGGACTCTGGTTTACTTTAATTCATTTTCATATCCACTTCAAAGTTTGGAGACCAGTAAAAGGTGAAAAGGTGACCAGTAGGAGGTGCTGACAGAAGACATGGCAGAATGCCGACCTCAGCGGGCTGCAGTTGCACCAGCCCCTCCACAACAGGGATGAGTGCAGCAGCCGCTACAGCCCTGACATCATCATCCAAGTCCTGGAGACCCTCGATGATGGCAGGCAAAACCCTGGGGAGCAGCGTTCCAATTAGATCCTGAGGGGTCAGAAAACAGGAAAACCTCTTATTCAGGTAAAGACTCCACTGCTCCTAAGGACACTGACATCACAGCCAGCCACTAGGGGCATGATGCAGCTACGTTTGCAACACGAACTCGGCACTCCTTCCAGCTAAATGAGGTCCAAGGAGAACCAAGTCTACACAGGATATGGATAATAAGAGGACAGGACTTACTTGTCGAACTGCCAGAGCATACTTAATGCCTAAAAGTCCTCCATGTCGGACTTCCCACTGGTCCTCTGTCAGCAGCTTGAGCAATATGCCCACCGTCATGGTGACACCGCCGTCCAGCATGTGTCTCAGGGCCATACCCAGCGTCTGGGCACACGTCTCCCTAACTGGAGCTACCACCTGCATGGCATTTGCAGAGTAAACAAATTTGCTTGAATTTCATTTATGATTTTGACTTTCTGGCTAGTATAGAACTTTAAAAACTGGGCTGAGTGCAACATCCTAGTCCAGATTCCAACTCTATGGATTAATTGTTGCCTAAAAAAATCCCACAAATCTCACAATAAGTCTGCAGAAAGGACAGATTATGCTTCACCTCATCAGACACAAAATCTCCAAATCTGTCAAGGGCAAACACACAAAGCAGCCGTATGACAAGGTCTTCTAGCCACTCTTGATGCTGCCGGGCCATCTGCGCAGAAATGGGAAGGGAGAACGGAAGGGAACATTAACATTCAGCTGACTGGAAGCGAAAAGCTACAAAGTTACCTTCTCAGTCAGAACCTTTGGGTTTAAAATAACCCAGAACTCGGAAATGCTCTCAAATTCAAACAATGCCTTGAATACGGAGGTGAAAGCAGAAGTCTGTGATAAAGGTATAGCAACTTAAACCTTAATTACAGCAGGTCACCTTATTCCAAATATACAAATACCGTATTTTTACGCATATAACGCGCACACGTGTATAACGCGCCCACGCATATAGCGCGCGGGAACAAAGGAATTATGTAAAAAAAATTCTGCATAGCGCGCCCATGCGTATACCGCGCATGCTGCC
>JAODUD010000062.1:11578650-11592956 GCA_026784285.1 Stomatorhinus walkeri | reverse complement strand
ATCTCCATTAAAATATTAACAGACGACATCAACCATGTAAAACAAATTTTGCATAACGCGCACACGGAGATACCGCGGTTTGGGGTTGGAGGGTTGCGCGGTTTGTAAAAACACGTAAAGCGCGCGTTATATGCGTAAAAATACGGTAATTACATAATCAACAAGGCTGAAAACAGGAGTTGGATCATCACAATTTACATTTAAGTTTCTTAGGATTAAGACACCAGCAAGAAGCAAAGAAAAGCAATGCTCACCATCAATTTAGCAAGATGGAACTACACCAAAGTCTACAGTACATTAACACGTGATTAAAACTGGACAATCAATATAGAAGATACATGAACCACAGAATGCACAGACTATTCCAACTGCTTTTCTAGTATAGGGTCAGAGAGCACGGAGCTGGAGACACAGGGCTGGGGAAATCATAGAAGGACGTGCCAGTCCACTACAGGGCACAAACACCATGGGAAATTCAGACACACCAGTTTGCCATCACTGAACTCTTCAGATTACCAGGTGTGAGTGCAAAAGGTGCTTCAACACCCACAGAGACTTTCACTGAATGCAATACTAAAATAATGTCCCAATGCTTTACTCAGTTATTACATCTAGCAGTATATAGCTGTAAAATTACACGAGTAATTAAAAGATGCCCAAAGGGACAAAATTTCAATGTCATTACTTTGACCAAACAAGAGATTAGCAGCAAAATAAATATTGTTGTGTAACAGATTATTAGAACATGCATCTGAAACACCATGATGATTATGGTTAAGACGGGAATCTCACTGAAATGATCCACATGACAATACTGTAACCAGGTACTATAACGTCATCTGTCAGTGGAGTGAAAGCAAGAGACAAAGCCACAAACAGCCCTTACAAAGGTGTTATTATTCACAAGTCTAAAAGTAGCTACAAACAAAAGCTGATTATCTGCAATGTGTATATAAACAGAAGAACAAAACAGGGGGCAAACACCAGCTGGCTAACTTCAAATATAAAGCAACAGATTTTAATACATTTTGACAGTTAAAAAAAAAAAATTACATTTGTGGTGTTTAGTGTAGCTTGGAAAAAAAAAGTTTAAATGACAATGTTTAAAATGCAAAAAAAACATAGGAACAAGTTTAAAATTGTACCAGGCAGCAGGGCTGCATATCATAATCGTGATTATATGCCACATGTGCAATCACCAGGGCTTCAGATTCAGATGTTAACATTTATCCAGCTTTTTGGTACTATACAGACATTTACTTACACCCACAATTTGGTAATTAGATTAATAGTATGCTTAATATATTACTGAGGTGTATAATGGCGCCCAAAAGTTAGTAATCAGTATGAATTCGATATATCCTTATGTTTATTATATTTGGTTAAGGGAGCACGCCATGCACTACTGATGCGGTAAATCATGGAAGCGACAAGCACTGAAGTGGCGGTGTGGAAAGGGACAGCTCAGCAGCCACGACGCCGTTCGAAAGAAGAGATATCGTGGATAAGCAAGGTAACGGGGGTGTGACAGCACTTCTTGCGGATTAAAGTCCAACACGTTTACTGAACGTAAAGATACTCCAAATTTATACTGATTAAAAACTTTTGGGTGTCAGAATACGCCTAATTAATATTTCAGGTGTCCTACTCCTCTGCTAAGTGATATTGTGCAGCCCAACTCAGCGGCCGGACAGCAAACTTAAAGGGGACCAACCTCCTCAACAGTACTCCCAACCAACTTGCCGCCCCCGGCACCGTGACATTTGAGGATCTCCCGGAGGCCAGTCCCAGCACCATGCCGAACCTTTATACAATATAAAAATAAAAAGATTCCTGTTAGAAAGGAAAAGCTGGGCTACGGTACACAGGTCTCCAAGCTCACCACAGACTCAACATGCTGATCATAGGTAAATAAATACAACACTTAACACACAAATGGTACCCAAGATGGCAGTTAGTTTCATCAATGTGTGTGAGTACAGTGGTTTACAGAGGTAGTAAAAGGATAAACTATATCATGAGCAGCTTAAAGAAGGAATGTTCATGTGTTTGTTTTGAGTAGGTATGTCCAAATCCACCGTTTAGGAATCCCAATCTGATCCATTTAATATTTATATCTGCCAATCCAATCTTGCGTTTGCAAACACTGCAGGTAGCTGTTGGGCTAGTTTCCAAATTGAAGAATTTCCACACACCTGACATCAAGGCTTACTGCAGCATGTGACAGACCCTTATAAATGTGCAAATGACAAATAATGCAGACGCATTAAATTAAACAGATGGGCTGTGACGGCAGATATCAATCAATTAAAAAATGCCTCTGATACTGGCTCAGGACATCACTGGTTTTGAGTTCACCATCAGGATTGGGAAGAATGTCTGAAAGATGGATAAAAAGGGTGGTTTTAATTCCTTAATTCACGCATCTTCCAAATGCTTATCCTTGTAAGGGTCACATGAGAAGCAAGGAGCCTTCCCCAGGCAGAATAGGGCCCAAGGTGGGGGGTGGGTGCCCTGAACAGAATGCCAGTGCATTGCAGGGTACAGTAACCTAACCGCATGTCTATGGACTGCAGAAGGAAACAGTGTACTGGACGGTATGAGAGAACATGCAAAGTCCACTGAATGTGTGAAGTTACTGGTTCACCAAAGAAATGCCTCAAATTTACTACAGCATTCAGAAAAAAATTCTTCAGCTTCCTTCATGATTCCAAGGCATTGTTCTATTCCACTGCCTCATGGAAATGACTCAAGTCTACCCATCTTCTCACTGTACCACAATGACAATAGAATTGTTCCTCTTCCCTGGAATGGTTCTGATTTGAAACAGTTTTTAAATTCAAGGACACAAAGTAAAGGTCGCAGCAAACTGCCGGCAAAATGTGGGCCTGGACCCTCCCACCGCATGTACAATTTAACATGTAATTAGAGAAACGTTTGTTAAATATTCTGACAAAACACCTACCTCCCAAGATGGATTGAAAAGATCATTGCAGAGCTCATCACAAAAACTCTCAAGTGGCCATTCTTGCGTCTGTGAACAAAGAAAGGGTTTTTTAAACATTAAAAAAAACATTCATTCAGGCAAAGTAATACTTTGAACTACTTCTATGCCAAATACAAAAGTGCAGCCAAAATGGGCTCTAGCAATAGGAAACAAAACAAAGGAGAAAAAAAACAAAATCACAGAGGAATTTTGTATTACATCAGTTACATCACAGATGCCAGGTGACAAGTGCGGCATCCAGCAGAGGTTGGGGAAACGCTGGCAGGAAAACCATGGAAATTAGCATGGCCAGAATGAATATCAAGGGCTCTCTCCTGGTCGAGAAGTCACCTTTGGGCACAAAGCTAGGATCTCTTTACCCTCAACAAATACTAATCTTAATCAATGAAGGTGAAAATTCACAGGGCATGCAGATTAACATGAAGGACATACTAACCCTTCATCTCTCCTAGGTGGAACAAGATTTATTTGAGAAAGTCAAGTTATAGCGAGCATCAAATAAAACCATTTTATGTCATACAATCTTTGTTTTCATTGTTTTTATTTTTTACCCACCTCCTCAAACAGGTTTGAGTTATCTGGAACGTTATCTATTAAGACTTTGTGCTCCACCGCTGGTTGCTCAATAACAACATTTGTGGTTTTTCTGCGTTTCTCCTCGGGTTCCCCTTCAAAGCTGTCGTTGCTGTAGGGCACAAAAAAAAACAGGAGACTGAAGGATCTAATTCCAAAGTTGGGCTTAAAATACAAAGTATCATTTCAGATACTGTTATATCAAACTTAAACCAAGAGTGAATTGTGCTTTAATTGTATAATTACTATGCATTTAATAGAATGTAAACATCCACAGGATGCAATGCTGAAAAATTTCATCCTTATTAATAATTAACAATCATTAATTTGACCTTGGATTGAGCTTTTCTATTTTGTGAGATGCATACCTCCATACTAGTTGGAGGGAATAAAATTTGTAAATATTTCAACCTTTTCTCATTGGTGTCCATGTCCCTGGATCTTTGCTTAGCCACCAGCTTGGCCATCCTCTTAGCCTTGTTCTTCTGTCGATTACTCATGCCTGGCCGGAACTCTGAATCTATCAGCTCAGCTGCCTGCATAGTCTTAAAGACAAATTTATACATTAAAGCAGTGAAACAGACAAACTTTATAAATATGCTGATGCTCCAATTTACAAAATAAAGACCTCTACTATTCTCGGAAGGACGTTAAGCTTTACAGTCAAACAATTCACATCAACTTCTACCACCAGCTCAGCTTGAAAGTATAAAATAAAGGAGTCAGACATTAAGTGTTTGATAGCATAGTTCTCATATTACACTGGGCAACACAAACATAATTGTATACAACCTTATCCTGCTGAACCTGCCTATCAATGAAAGGCTCCACCCTTTCTAACTGCTCCTAGAATAGTGCAACAAGCCTGATAAGGGCCCAGAAGGTTTTCACCACTAGAATATTGTGTCAGTGGGGAAAAGAGAAAAAGACATAACATAATGTACAAGCAATATGTGTGACCTAGATCACAATGCAAGTAAAACTGAAACTATCATTTGGATGAATGCTTGCAGCATTGTTCTAGACAGACCAACTTATCCGTTGTGGCCAACAAATATTTATAGGTTATACTGTATACATAGTTTAGGATTTAGTGTCATCTACTTTAGCTACTGCTAAATCGAGCAACCATCTTTTCTTCAGTTCTACGGTCTCTTAACGGACTGTGCCCAGCTGCTCACTGAGAAGACACTCACCGTGTGGTGATTGCGTGAGGTTGGACAGGCCAAAGCCTTTGCTCCTGAGGCTTTCTGCCCTCCAGGGTTGCAGCTCGGAGAGTAGTCCAGGTCCTCATCATTGAAGAGCTCCTCTGTGTCCATCCCAATGGCTGCCCCCATGTCCAGACCTAGCTTCTTCTGCAGCAGCTTCCTCTGACGGGCCAGCCGCTCCTTGGGATCCACCTCAGCTAAAAGGATGACAAACAAGGTTTTTTTCCCCCCCTTTACCCCTATGTCTACCAGCCTATCGACACAAAACCGCCCCACTGGACAGAATAACAAACACCCCATGCGACTGACGGAATTCTCACTACCCCATGAAATGGCAGTAACTTCATAAACAAGGAAAAGGCAAAACAGCAAATACCTGACTTGTCATCCTGGACTTCAAACTCAGCTCCAGCAGACCCAAGAAGAGATGCACCATGTTTCAGCAGACGAATGATGTCAAACCTGTAGAAGCTGAGTCGGTCCGATGAGGTATCTTCCAGGCATGAATCTGAGCATGACTCTGAAGCACACAGTGGCTCCTCATCAGTATGCTACAGCACTAAGACATAAGACAACTCAACAGGGAAACGTTGTGTGAAAAGTGAAAAGACATGTCATGTGTGGTACTAATTTAAGATATTAACAGCTCGTGGAATAGTTTGTTTCCATCACCTTAAAATATTTTCTTTCTTCTTAAGAAAAACCATCTATTTACAGACCACTACAGACTTGCTGTATATGCTAATAGTTTAACTATCTTGACCCAGCAAGAAGTAAAGTTAAATCAAACATCTTAGGAAAACCAAACAAGAAAATTATGAAGAATTCTAGTGGCCTGCATCACCTTCTTTAGGCTTGGGGGTTGGACTCCATTCGGGAATATTCTTAACAATGGCTTCCACTGCCTGGCCAGCTGCAATGCGTGTGTCCCAATTTGGACTTCTCAAGTATGTTATAACCTTTTGAATGAAGGGAGGGGAAAACAAAAAAACATTTTAACCAAAAAAACACTCCTACAGACACATGGCTAAATTACTGGCATAGAAATCAAAGACCCATTTCCTGGCTGGTAAATTATTAACTTAATACACTAAGAAGGCACAAAGGACAAACTACTTTAAACGCCCAATTTGTAGTCAAATTTCCATCCCTGGAGGGATGGAGCACTGGAGAGGAGGAACTCACTGGCAGGCTTACCTTAGATAACAGGTTGTTAAGCTCATGCAGGTGCAGTTTGACAACATCCCCCAGCTGCTGGGCTGCAGCCTTCCTAGTCACTGGAGTTGTACCCGTGTCCAGCAGAATGAACAGACGGTCAAGCCTGGGTGGGGAGAAGACTGAAAACTTTAGAAGGAAAAGTGCAACTAGAAAAGGTGTCCTTCCTAAGCCTGATCTGGGATTACAGCTCAGAACAGTATTGGCCACCTACATAGTTGCCATCAGGGCTATGGCATGGAAAGAAAGTGCTTAGGTCAATTATCCAGACTGGCTGGTGCTTAAATACCTCGAAGACATGACTGGTGCCCAGTTATCAGCTGCCAGTCAGAACAGATGTGCACTTTCCCAAGCAATGGCTCTTCAGTAAAGTACAATTAAGGAAAATGAGGAACTCACTTGGCAGGGACTGCAATGATAGGGCACAAACTTCTGAAGACTACTGTGTAAAGAGACACAGGCTACAGAATCCGAAACGGAAAAGACTAAGAATCTGGACCATCGAACACCATTTCCATAAATGTCCCCATGCAATCTGGTATATTAAGGGTGTTTTTATTTATAAATAAATAAATAAATAAATAAATAAATAAATAAAAAGCAGCGACAGATTGTGGAGTCTGGCCTCACATATTTACAAAACCTGATTTCTTTGCCAATTACCGGACACCATATAAACTGCCTTCAGCATTTAATTTTAAATAATAATTGGTACATTTACTGAATGCCAGTGCGTGTTCTGGATAACTTTAAATGTGTCCATATACAAATTACATTTTAAACAATTTTAGTAAAACATTTCAAGCAGCTGTTACAGTTTGGTTCCTGTTGGATATTCAACCTTGTCTTAAATGGTTTAATAAGGCACGTAAATGTTTATATTTTGGTACATAAAAATCAAAATGAAAAACAACAACTGGAAAACACATTTCCTAAGAATTTAAAGATATTTAGATGCACGCAGTACTCTCACCAGAGGCAGATGTACAATACCATACAAGGAAATTTTCACATAAGATTATATGGTTGCACTACTCTGGTATAAGACAAATCACTTCAAACTGCTAAGAATTTACTTCTACAATTTCATATAGGTTCTATATCATGCAACTAATAACAGTGTAGCAGAGCACCCAAATCACTAGGACTGCAGTATTTTAATCTCTAGACCTATGCTTTACACCAGGACTTTTCAGCCTGGACTCCGTGAAGTAGTTGAATGGTGTCTTCAGAGCAGTTTTGTAAAGTAATGATTTACAATTACTATTATCCTGTAAACTCAACAAAAAGAACTTTGCAGGGGATACCTGTCCAAATAGGGTATACACTATTTAAGGGGATCATGCACGAACTGTATTGGGTACCTAGTTCTGGTCCATATTCATTTGCCACTCCCTGCTTTCTGAAAGGCTGATTTAAGATTTATGTTAGACAATTAAACTTATGTTTAAAATAACCACAGATCTACCACATAGCATCCTGTTATAGACACAACAAAACTAAATTTTACCTTCACACAAAAACAGTAACGATATATTCCAATAAACACGCCTGGAGCAACCTTATGCAAGCTGTATTATTCAGTCTATATGGGAAACAGGAAAGCTCCAGCTAATCACTTCTACTGTATGACTAGGTAACGCCATACATTTCAAGAGAATTCTGTTCAAAAAGCACCACTCAACGATATACTATCATATCCGCTAGCAGTCCTACAGTTAGCAAAACGCATTACAGTATTAAAAATGCCAGTCTCATTGTTAAAAAAGTACAGTACAACTCCTTTGCATGCATCATCTTAGGGGCTTGCTGATCAAGACATTTAGGCTGCAATACAGAAGTAAGATTACGCGGCTCAGCTCGACATTCGGATAAAATGGGTGTAGCTTTGCCGGCTCTCAAAGGGACAGCTTGTGAGGTTATTAAAGCACATTATCAGCCACGTTAAGGTAGCTGTCAGATTGTCAGATCAATACAGAGGAATATTGCTGCGGGGAAGGGGGGGGGCAAATAAGTTCCCCCAATACTTAGAGGGTAAGCAAAACTATCAACCCAGTACTTCCGAATCGTTTGCATTTACCCCCCTTAACATTTTCACTATGTATCGCTAATTAGTTAAGTAACACAATGGAAAGCAAACACGTTGGTGCTAATCCCAGTGCATCTGCGAATAAGGAAACTCAAGTTAAGCGATCATTTAGTATATGGCCACGCAAACGCAGAAATTCCTCTACACGAAATGTGATGCAAATGTTAACTTTGCGCTAGCTGCCTACACATACTGCTGTACAGTAAGGCGGATAAGACACCCGAATAAAGCCAACAAGCAGCGTACTCTAGCAGTAACATACATCTGACACTTGATTTAATTAATTTGATTTAATAGAGAAACATACAGATAACTTTAAAAGAATGCAGTGAATAGTGAGCTTCACAGCTATCTTATCCGGAGCCAAGTACACGGCCTGGCCGGTGTGACATGGACCATCTATTGTTGTCAGTCTAGCTAACGAGCTACTTGGTTAGCTTGGAAGTTTTTGAAATTGTAAAAGAAACCCCACCTTGAAACAGCCATGCTGTGATCCAGAGCGTCACTGTGTTATTCTGTAATCCGGGCAAGCGTACAAAGACACCATGAATTTAATAGTTTTGATACACTATTTTTTTTAAAATAGGTTTCCTGAATAGAGGCCCTGATCTGTCGCGCTGCCTTCCAAAGCCAGACAGTCGAGATGAGTGCTCCTAATTCATAGTTTCTAAATAGGTCCCGCTTTTCTCTCGAACAACTGGCGTCACAGGATAATGCCTTAAGTTACACGAATATCACCGTAAAGCTTAAATTATCCCGCAGAACTGCTACCAGAAAAATGTTTTAATCTAATGAGATATAAAGACTTATTTTGTTGTTCGCAATAGAGAAGCCAGGAGGCTGATTTTATATGAGGAGCCATCTTGCATTTATTCCTTCCTCCATAGTAGCCAGGGCCTGATTGGTTACATGCTCTTCGGCTAACCAATCAAAGTAAACGTTTTAAGAGGAAGCTAAAAACAGCGAAAAAGACCGCAGGAAATAGAAATCCTCTCGTAGCAAGAGCATTGACTACCTTCGCGAATGTGTCCATAACGTGCAACCTAACGGGTTAAAATGACGTGATGTGCGGGTGAGTTAAAGATGGCAAAAAATCTTGTACTAGGAATACAGTTGCAGTTGATTTAAGGATCATGTATTATCAATATTCACACATCGTCTTATTTACTTAATAATTTAAAATGATATAATGGTTATTCTAGAAATAATATTTTAGTCTTTAAGAAAATATATTTTGATACTTTTTACAGTCATCACTTATATAATTGTTTTAAAAATATATTTCATATTGTTAGGAGTTACTAAATATTCAGTTTTATTATACGCAATAAACCGTATTTTCTAACACCCCACGTCCTGTAAATGTTAGGTAAGATAATTATTATGGAAACTAAAGAAATGTTTAATTTAAAATTATCACTCCTTGACGTTTTATCCTCGCACCCGTTTTAAGCGCGTCCCAAAACGGTCACTTTTATTCTGCAGGTCATCATGTAGGAGTTTTTATTTATTTATTTAGTGACTTATTTAACTTTTTTTAATTCTAACTACTATCTTTACTCTAATGATTTTAATAAACCGGCTGTCCTTTAACTGAGCTTTACGGTATCTTACTTCAGTTAGTTGCATTTAAGCATCATTTCTGGTCTGTTGCAGCACATTTTACTTGTCATTCTCTCAAAAACACATAGATATACGTAACTATAGATATATTTACAGTAAAAATACTGTAAATATTATCCCATGTTTTGCCCGTTTCTTCGTGAATATGTGGTAGAAAATAATCACACTGAATCGATTATGCAGCCGGTGGATGAAAGGCAGAATTAAACAATAGTAAAGTTTTTTTCTTAAAACAACACAGCGAAGAAATGCTAGTACGGCAACTGTCCTTTGCAGCTACCATACGGTGTGTGTGTATATAGCCTATATAGTTTTTTTTCCCCTTCGGTAACTATATTTTCTATTTTATGACTGTCTGACAGCGGTCCCGCATCCCCCTTGTAGTATTATAATACTATATAGTCATTCCCTGAAAGACCGAGAGAGACTCGATCAGATTCAGACAGCGTAGAGCGAGAAGGCTTGTGGTGTATTTTTTTTCTGCATGGCTCAACCTGTGATAAAACTACATGTGCCAATTTAGCCATATTCATGTATCTTAATGTAGTCATCATATCAAGATCTGGCAGTATGTCAAACATATGGCAAAACTACTTCAGAAGCATAGAGCTGTAATTGTAAATAGTGACAGAAAAGCAACAAAATCCATGTGGGCCATCACAGGCATTTTTATTTACCGTATTTTAATGTTTATTTCTACAATGTAAATTTTGTTTACAGTTGTACGTCCCGCAAAAGGCAAATGTGTACAATAATCGTTTTGGTTTTTAACAACAAGCTACTAAATGCCCACTTTTGTTTTTTTGATTTCTTATACCTTTTTCACATGGCTAGTATTGTAAATAGTACAAAGCATCTCGTTTCTGTGATAAATCTACTTTAATTCGTAATTTACTTCATAGAAGACTACACTTACAAAGAAGTTATTGTCAGGTTTGTTTTTATTTTTAATATTTTCTTTGTTTATTTTCAGGCTTGTATCAAAGTCTAGTGGTAGGGTTCTGTTTATACTTGTCTTTTATAAATAATTTCAAGGCTACACAGGACAATAAGACCAGAATTGTCAGTTTCCACAGGAAAAATTGGCTGAGATTCCTGGTCCCCTGTTGTCTGGTTAAACTGTGAAGCATGACTTGAGTCCACCTCCATATTTGTATACACCCAGTGATTCTGCTGCCAATAGATGACTTCTTTTAAATTTATCCAGGCATTCCGTTTACTTCCAATGACTATGAAGTCTCTAGTGGACAGAAGTTCTCATTGTTGTTTGTTTAAATTCTGTTTTGTAAGACATCAGGGATACATCAATGTAAAAATTAATTACACATTTTTATGTTTCTTTAAGCAGAAAAAAAAAATTTGAAAATAACCAGAGGTGGAAACTTTTGGTTCAGAAAGTACAAATCCGGACCAGGATTTTGTTTTAACCAACCAGGTCAGTGTAAAGAGTCAGTCACAGAGAAATTAACTGGTTGTTTGAAACAAAATCTTGGTCTGGATTTGTATTTGCTGGACCTGAACTTTCCACCTCTGTGAATAACCCATACTTTGCGTTAAATGAAGGGTTCTTAGTTTATGAAACTTCAAATGTCAAGGAAGATGATAAAAAATGAAACAGTCATAGATCATCCATCCATCCATCCATCTTCTATACCCACTTATCCTACTGGGTTGCAGGGGGTCTGGAGCCTATCCTGAAAACAATGGGCATGAGGCTGGGAACAACCCTGGTCAGGGGGCCAGCCCATTGCAGGGCACACCCACACACCAGTCACTCACACAGGCAATTTAGCAACTCCAATCAGCCTCAGCATGTCTTTGGACTGTGGGGGGGAAACCAGAGCACCCAGAGAAAACCCCACGACAACACAGGGAGAACATGCAAACTCCACACACATGCAACCCAGGCCAAGACTCAAACCTAGGTCCCAGAGGTGTGAGGCAACAGTGCTAACCACTGCACCACCATGCCACCCCCAGTCATAGATCAAAGGAAGTTTATTGTAAAACATGACAGAAGCAACCATCCCTATAACTAGAAATGTACCTCATCTCAGTAAGTTAGGTTTGAACAGAATTTGGTGATTAGTGGTCATTGTTGACACACACCGACGAAATGTGTCCTCTGCATTTAACCCATATGTGACATCATGGTATAGCAGGAGGCAACTAATTCAGCACCCAGTGCCTTACTCAGGGTAACTCAACGGTGTCTTGCTGGTTAGGGAGTCGACCCAGCAATCTTACAAGCACGCTTCTCTAACCATTAGGCCACCACATACAAAAGGGTACCATGTGGCTCCGTGGGCTAAACCTCTGTGCCTGTGATCAGAAATTTGCTGTTCGAAGCCTGGCCTCAGCAGAGTTGCCACACCTGTGGGCCCTTAACCCCCAGCTCCCTGAGCACTATGGGTAACTGCCCTTTGCTGACAGGCTTGCTCCCACCTGTCATGGAGAGCAAGAGGGGGTAGGAAAATAGAAAATGACCCCATAGGGATCAACAAAGCATCAATTCACGTAAACATGTTACTGTAAAGCCCTTTTTACATTTAAAAATATGAACCTTTGTTGGATACTTATATAAGAAATTTACATGTAAACTGTAATGATATTACCTTCTCTAAGCTTTGTTTAAAGTATTATGAAACAGTGTTATGCAATCTTTGAAAGGAGTACAGCTATTGTAGACTGTACACTATAAATAAATATGGGAATAACTATCTGTGTGAATTCAGTTAATCACATTTCACCTGCTGTAGTAATGATTGTGTGAAGGCCATAGAAATGCCACCTAATGATTATGCAATATGAATCTGAGCTACTTCATTACGAATGTACTTCACTTAATGAAGTACTGAATGTACTTAATTAAGGCGTAATTTGACTTTAACATCTAGCGGAGGAGAGGGCAGACATATAATTAAGAATTAACCTGTTCTTCGAGGGATGCCGCTGGCTTAGAGAAGATGGTAAAATGATTGCACATCCTGATCCATTATGTAAAGTCTGCTGTTCAAAATTTGACTCCCCGTCTGCACTTACGCCTCCATAATTGACCATTGTTTTGAGATTATGGGATTATTATCAATCATTTATGAAATAAATGGTCAACGGATCTGAATTTAGGAGACATTGGCTCCTGGCTCTTTGTCACCCAGCCTGATCACTGTGTTTGAAAACATCCAACTCTCATGATCAGTAAACACATTAAATCATAATAAAAACACTAGTGATGGAGTCAATAGATAAATTGATCATATAAAGCTTTCATTTGGCTACTCCATTGACCAGCATAATATATAGTTGATTCTTTTAAATGCTGCTATTCATTCCCAATAAATACATCCTGCACAGGATTTAATTACATGTTTGCTACTCTATAAGCAAGAATGAATCATTTGCAAAAAATTGAAATGCTTTAACCTGACTTCACTTTCATAGAAATTTCCCACTTAGTCTTTTGGTACAGCAGCTTAATTCCTGTAGGTTCCAGTGAAGATATTTAAGAGCAATATTACTCTTATGCTTTATCTTTAATTCTGCAGGCAATTGCAGAGACACAAGCAAGTTTGGCCATTTATGGTAGTGAGAGTGGCACAGGGCTCTGGCAGATTGAGGGTTGGTTTTCAGTCATCGTTCTGTGTTCAGCCAAGAGTATGTGCCGACTTAAAGACTCAGCCAGCTCCACCAGCAATATCAGATTAGCCAACAATAGAACAGGTGCTCCTGTCTGCAGGAGAAGGTATGTTAGCATCACAACACTGAAATATAAAAATGTTATGCTAAGGCAGTAGGCTTCCTAAATACATGTTATAATAAAACGTGTATCTTAAGCAGCAATATGTCTTGCCAAGTCCTGCAATGGGTTGGCACCCCATCCTTCGTTATTCTCTGACTTGCGCCTGTATCTTCTGGGACAGGCTCTGGATACTGCATATGATAAGGGCACAGAGGGTGGATGGATGGATGAATATCCTGTCAAATACAACTAAACTATTTCCACAGGGCAAGACTTGCTTAGGGAATGTACAGCATAAGCACTTAGTTGGTTTTGAGGGTGGAGATGGATTTAACCAAACAGGAACAAGAACCATGCCTCAGAAATGGCTCTAGCTGTGGGTGGACTTAGAGAGTGCAATCAGTAGGGACAGAAGGGTCCAGGCATGTATGTGATAACCCATTGTAGGATGTCTCAACCTTGCCCACCTCCTCCACAAATTTAGAACAATTAATTTATAGCCATTGAAACTTCTTCCAAAGTGATCCATCAACGGCCTCGGAACTGGAAAATTTAAAGTGGAGAATAAGGTAAAACTTTGCATTTAAAATATGGAAATTTGTACTTAATTTGAGATTTGATTGAAATTGTTCTCTTCTTTAGATACACTTGGAAAACACTAAATGGGGTGAGGCAGGTACAGTTCCTGCTGTTGAAAATCTTATATTAACAACCTGGAATTGCATTAAAGCCCTGAGGCTCAGGATTGGCAGTACAGAAGTAAAGCTGCAACTAACAGCTAACAATTTTTCGTTCTACGAACATTTACCGAGGGTTATGATTAAGGTACAGAAACTTTCAAAGTGTCCATTT
>JAODUD010000062.1:11542312-11574846 GCA_026784285.1 Stomatorhinus walkeri | reverse complement strand
GACTTTTGCACAGTACCAGAGAGGGTGTGTTTCCTCTGACCCTGTCCTGCAGTTACTCGCAAATTTATTTTATTTTAAATTTAAGTACTGTGTCACCAAATTTGATATAATTTCATTACATAAAATGAGGTAAAGAACCTAGTCAATAAAACTGCAATCACTAGACCTTCAAAGCTCTATTAATCTATTCAGTCTTCCTCTGAGGAAGAATACTTTTGGCTGAACGCACTACCGGCATACACCCAGTCACGTCAGGATGATTTACCCATTAACTGAAGACATCTGAGGCACACGATTTCCCCTGAACTAGATCTGCAGAAACATATGACAGATACATCTTAGACATTGTTTATGGTAGGATCCTTGAGTTCTCATTAAATCTGATAGAATGTTAAAACTATTCATGATGAAATATATAAAGGTTCTAAATTCTAGCATACTAAAAGTAACTAAGTAACTATATTATGTTTGTATTAAAAAGCAATAGGAAGGGTGCCTATTGACAAGGATTCCATTACAACACAGAGTGAATGTTCCAGCAACTTTGTCAAAAAGTTAGCATGCCTCTTCACAGTACAGGTATTGTTATCAAGACAATAGCAATTCAACATCTGCCAAAATCATTTAGCCCTAATGGTTCAGAATTGAAAACACATATGTTCCAAAGCACTTTTGATGTCATATAGTTCCAGAATTTAATACTCTTGATGTCGAACACATTTAATATGTAAAAGATGTGTTTTTTTAAGGCTAGGAATATACTGATCAAAGTCAAGACAAGATATAAGCCATTTTATATTGTTACAGGATTTGAGAGCAATAGCAAGATTTGGTGAGTTTGATGGAGAAAACGTTAAGAATTTCAAAGTGTTCTTTTTATTTGTGACTGTGCATATTCTTTCATACTTCTTATTAGTCTTACAGTAGTGTGGGTCATCTTTATAAGAGACCATAGTTTCAAGCCCCAATACAGATTCACTAATGGGAACCTAAAAATCTGTGTGGCCATTGTGAGTGCCAGAAATATTCCAGAGCATAGATAGCCTTCTCTTAGGTAACCACCTCTACTTTACCACCATTCTCAGGTGACTGTAATTCCTGGGCTCCCGCAAAACTACTCTAGCACCCTATAATTGATCCTTGTTGTACTATCAGGACCGCTTGCCCAGGCTTACCCAAGCTGAAGCACAGGGGCTACTGCTAAAAAGTAACCTCAACTAACCTTGTTTAATAAAATGTATGACTCAATTTAACAGCTGAAATGGTCCATGGGCCTCTGACCATTTTTATGTGTCTCTGGATATAACAAGAATTGATTCAATATGGGAAAAACACCTATTTAGAACATTTAAATACTACTTATAATATCAAATGCTGCAGAAATCACTGGCTTTTATAATGAGGGATGATCTTATTGGCTATTATACTGTTGTTTTGTAGTTCCTTATAAGGGATGTGCATCTCCATCACTGAGGCCCGAAGCAATTCACATCTGTTTGCATTGCCTGTGATTAGATGAATTAAAGATACATGTGAAATCGCTACGAATGTATTACGATAAGATTCACCCCTATTGCGATGCAGTGCCATCCGATGTGGTACAATATGTTGCATCACTGGACAGACCTTCAACTCGTGCGAGATTGGGCTGATTCTCTGGGCGGCAGTGGACCTGGTGCATGCTTTTTGCTTTGTACTGTAAACTTGTATGCTGGTGCACAGGTGCAAATCAGTGAATCTTACATCCCTGTTCCTTACAGTTATTTTATTACTCTATTGTACTGTAATGCTGATCAACCATCTTACTTATATTAATGATTTGCAACAATGATTAATGTGTACTACCTTATGTTCCAAATTAGCATACAGCTCAATAATTTATATGAAATTATAATGAATATTCTAACTTGGCTATTAATGTGCTAAGAATAGTGTGCTGTATGTCATAATTTTAGGGAATATAAGTATTTAATGTTTCTCCCTTTTGTATAAGATTGTTACTGATGATATTACTGGGGGATCTTTCGTTCCTGTTTCCCAAAATGCTTTACAGTTTACACTCAGATTGGTGCACATTGGTAGGTCCTGCTGATTCTCCAGAAGGCAAGGAATGTCGAAGGCAGGGATCTGCTGGGTAAAAGAATCTGCTCCACTGTGAATGAAATGAAAAGCCCAGGTATAAAGCAGATTAAATGTATATGTATCATGCTACACAAAGCTTCCTTTTGTATAGGAATGTTGCACATTTTTTTAGCATAGCATCTCAGAGGATATACTTCTTCACATGGGACACATAAGCATGTACTGTGTGATTCTGTGTAATGTGTGCATGTGTTCTTTGTGAGGGCCTGATCCAGGGGGTACCCCTGCCCTGTGCCCAGTCTTGCCTGGGATAGGCTCCAGGTACATGTTATGTCACGACAATCATGCAAACTCAATTTCATATTTAAAAGAAAGAAAAAGCGTGCTCTTACTAAGGTTAGGCTTTAGCACACGGCACATGAGAGTAATGTTCACTCAGGAATCTCTGCTTGGTGGAGAAAGGATTTCATTCCATATGTCAGGTATGACATTCACTGCCTGCCCAAACAGGCAAGCTGTCTTGTCTGCAATTCACCTGTGTCAACTTAGTTGATGTGTAATTCTCATATCTACTGAATGTGGTATGTTTCATCTAGTTTGCAGATACACTTTGTTCAAGGTGTGGCAGGGAGACGTCCCCAGTAGGCCACTGTCCCCCCACTGGGAGATGTACTGGGTAGGTAGGGGGTGAAACATCTGTGAATGGGGGCTTCCAGCTGATTAACACTGCAGCTGATCCCAACGTGCGCTGGTGGAGGTGCAGCAAGATTCCAAGCAGGGATAAGATCAATGTACAAGATGCTGCAAGTCACCAAAATTATAACACATATAAGACAGGATGAGACCATTTTCCGTTCAAATGTTAAACCTTAATATTGATAATTCATTCTATACTAACATGATACCTGTAAATTATATTATAGTAAAAATAGAATTTCGGACTGGAGGTCTTATTTTATGCATGGGCTGCTAATAGGAATGGTGCTTGCATGACAAGCATATCCTGAAGCATTCGCATTGCAAGTCAGCTCGCCGTGACACCCCTCCTCTGCCCTTATGCTTCCCACAGAGCTGTTCCCTACGAGGCTACAGCACCCTTCTCCAGCAATCACACGTGCTGTAATAGTCAGCCTCCCCCCATTTGATCATGCTAGCACATGCGTCACAGCTGCTATGTTATGCTGAAAAAATGAGAATCTGTTATGCTGCAGCTCAGACTTGCTTGCCAATTTTAAATCTACTTAAAACAGTAAAATAATCAAACTTACGTCAGTATTACATCACTAATAATGGTGCAATATATTTTTTAAAACAAATTTAGCATTTGTTAACTAAACACGTCATTAAATAAATGCATATTCTTTATAATTAATAAAGTGGTTGGCACTGTTGCGTCACGTCACTGGGACCAGGGTTCATGTCTTTGCCCTGACTACATGTTTGTGTGTAAATCAGTCTGATCAAATAATTTCCAGTTCTTTTGAAAGCGATGTCTTCCTGAAAAGATGGTTGTGTCCATTATAGTATTTTTTGTTGCTATACCCTGCTAGCATGTCATAAATTCAAATGGCTGCATATTTATTATGGCCTTTACGTTTTTATCTCTTCATTTGAAAATAATGGGCTGACATAACAACAAACATATATCCTCTTTAGCCTCCTATGGATTGGAAGCATCTTTGATCTTGGAAATGTCTTTAAAAATCTCCTTCTCAGTAACTCTATCAGCAACACTTATGCTTTGAATCTTCTAGGGCTCGAGTTCTGTATGCCTCTGCCAACCGTTTGCAAAACATAAGAAAAGCTCAGGAAGACACTTTTTATATGCAGATATTTATGTGAGTGCAGCTAAAACTGCATAAAAATAATCATTAGCCAATGAAATACCACAAATGGATGTTTATTTTGGATCATGTAAAAATTGTACACACGCATCAGGCTACTTCAGTCTCTCAGCGTAATTTTTGTATGGAAAGTGTACAGCTATTAAAAATATATCAGAATCCATATTTTTTAAAAGAAAGTCATGAGAGTCAAAGAGATTAGTAATACTGTCAACATAAAACTTTAAATTGGCCAAATTGGTTAGCACCATAGCAGGAGTTTAGAAACATATAAGGAAAAATCGATTTAGTGTAATATGAGGTAGTATTAAATATGTCACATTATTTTTTAAAACTATTAGAATTATTTTGTGTTCTTGGCTGAATGTTTTTCAAAATGTATTGTCTATAATAACAAAAGATGTAACACAAACCATTGTGCCTGGGTTTGTTTTTTTTTTCCTTCACAAGTGACTCAGAAAGTCATGCGGGTTATTTCCTGTTGTCATACTGACTTCAGCTTTTCACGACTGAGGATAAGAAAGTGTTGGAGTTAGCATATGAGTTTGAGAAGCAGAGCAAGGAACTCGACAGGAAAAGGATAGTTGTTTTTGCTGAGTTACAAGGGGCACTAAAAATTTGTAAAATAATTGGATCAATCTAAATTGGGGGCCAAAAATCTTTAGCAGTACCCCTGAAGGCTGTCCTTGCAATTAGAAACCCTAAAATACTGTCTTTACCCCAAGAGCTTCAACTGAGCATCTCAGACATCAACAGACATTGTAAGGGCGCCGTGCATCAAAAACTCTGTACACAAATGCATTAATAATGCCAGTCAGCTTCATGGTATGAGGGAGATTGTTGTATGATTTTGTATGTTTTTGCAGTATTAGCATTGAAACTGATTTTGAAGGAAACTTTTAATATTTAAAATAATAATAGGTTTAACTGTGAATGTATTTATGTGCATATTTATTAATTTGATGTGGCTAGTCAATGTCTTTTCATCTATGTGTGAATGTTATGTGTATGTAATAATAGCCATTATGGTCTTAAACTAATTTTTATGAGTATTTGTATTTCCAGAGAAATTTCTGTCTTTAGCCTCCAATGTCTTCTGATATTGGTGTAAGCAAGGAAATGTGGCTCATCTCTGAGGCAGGTATTCAACCCTTTCTTTGTGTTATTTTCTTAAGCCCTTTATATACATCCATTTATATGTCATATTGAAAAAAAACTAACTTCAGATGTTTTTAATCGTACTGCCAGTAATTCTGCTTTGATGTACATGCCATTTGGGATTATGTATTGATAATCACCAGCCTTTTAATTCACTTCACATTTGACAAGTGGTTCCAACAGGATTAAATGATGAAGCAATTCACTGTGCATAGTAAGCTGACCCTTTTCAAGGCCTTTCAAGGTTATTATTTTGTTTTCTGATGCATTTTATGCAGTGGTGCACTGACCTAGTGTTTAGATATACAGTGAGCCTGGCTGTTCATCCGTGCAACTTCTCTTTCTGATATCAAAAGCATCGCTTTTTATCAGAACATCTTTAACAGAAGTATTGTTTTGAATTGTGATCGCACGTTTAGACAAACTATATTGTTTGTGGTCTCTAAATTATAGGACTAGTTACCAGTGGAATTCTGGAGGATCTGGTGATGTATGTAGTCAGTGAATGGCACTTGAATTTTTCAAATGAATATGGATTAGGGGGACATGATACAAAGTGTTACTAGACATGAGAAATGGGGTTTCTGTGGGTACTGATGTCACCTCCCACTTCCTTGGTAATGACGTCACCTCCCACTTCCTTGGTAATGATGTCGCCTCCCACTTCCTGGGTTGGCTCTTTTTATGCTCACTAATGCCTGAGTGTGGCATGTACATGTTTTGCCTCTGTCGTGGATTTCCTACTGCAGTGTAAATATACACAGTTAGGTGAAATGATATCTATTAGCCGTTCATTGTATTTCCTGTGATGGGCTGGCATCCCACCCAAAGTGTTCCCCTGTGTTCTGTCCTGAGATACATTACCCCCCCCCCCTTAATCCTTTCTAGAATAAGTAGTGGGAAGATGGGGAAACATAACCTGACATTTAGATGCTTTATAAGTGGAAAATAAATAAATAAACCAGCCCTGAAATGACCAGGTTTGGGGTACCTGATTTTCTTGTACTTTCTTACAGTTCCTGCTGGGACTAATTTGATTTGCTGAAAGGAAGGGAATGTACAGTTTTGTATTTTCTGAGATTAGTGTAGTTGTCTCATCTGCTCTTGAGCATTGCATGCGTTAATTTTCAGTATCTTTAACAGCCATTAGCTAATTTTGCTATATTTAGGAGATGGAAGAAATACGGTTTGGATTAAGATTTAACAAGTTTCTATCTGAATCAGAAAACCCAACTGAAAACTCAGATTTAGCAGAAAATTTAATAGGGCACATTTAAAAACTATTTTATTATATCTTGATTTAGATTTCACATTAGATTACATGTTTTTTAGACTTTTATTACACAGTGAAATTAATTTTGTCTTTAGTACCTCAGATTACTGGCACGTTATGATTTAGCAGTCAAATACAGACATCATTGCTGGTAAAATCTAATTTAGCTTCATAATCAGAAAATCTGTCCCCCAGGGAAGTATTTTTACTACAACTGTTGAGTTACGACAGCAGAACTTCTAAACTAACAGCAGAAAAGCTCCTGCTATTTTAGGCTTGCATTGATATTAATAAAGTATATAAATAGAAATCACTACAGCCCTATACCAAATAAGTAGTATTGAAAAATAAATTAATGGAAATTAATATAAATGCCTCAGTAACAAAAACTTAGATAAAATAGATTGCCACTAGGACAGATCACGTGAACACTTAAATTGGGTCTTGATTCAAGAGATTCAAGACTCAAGGTTCTTTATATGTCACATACAAGGTTATAGGTACAAGGTGTAGTGAAATATACCCTGATTCGGTCCTGAGGCTGTGCA
This sequence comes from Stomatorhinus walkeri, assembly GCA_026784285.1. NCBI lineage: Eukaryota > Metazoa > Chordata > Actinopteri > Osteoglossiformes > Mormyridae > Stomatorhinus > Stomatorhinus walkeri. Next base: position 11,567,941 of record JAODUD010000062.1, on the reverse strand, counting down.
ATAAGGTTTCACAAATTAAGATAAATATAAAAAGGGTAAGAAAATATATAGAAAAAAATATATCTGAAGAGCATTACAATTACAGGCAATATCTGTACAATGTGCAACATTACATTTTATTTATTATGTATTTAATTATAATTGTTGTCTATGTAGCTTTATTGACTGAACTACCTACAATTTCCCTGGGAATTAAAATAAAATACATCATTTTATAAATATGACTTTTTTATCAGTCATATTAGTTTTGGAATAATGCAAAGCTTTTCTCTGGATTTCATTCTGTGTTTTGCTTTTTCCATGTGCTAAATCTGTATTTACGTTTAATTTGCAGACACTTTCATTCAAATTAATATAAAAGTGAGAGAACAGGGTGAGAAGTCCCCACTAATGACATTCAGGGACAGCCAGGTGATTTAAACCTGGCCTACAACCTTCTGATCACAGGCACATAGTCCTAACCCACAGAACCAAACACCACCTGCATTTCTTTCTTCTTATTAACAGAACCTCTTAAGTAATTTTTGACATTGGATTTTTGAGAGCAGAGATATCTAAATGCAGGAATTCAATCAAAACACCCATAGCATAATTAATTAGCAGCTCAGCTGGAACAGCAATCAGCATTTCACTTCTTTAATGAAATTCATTTATAATATCACAATATTGATTTTATTTCTTTATTTCCAAGGAGTGTCAACTTAGGTCCTCAACAAGGGGAGTTCAGGCTATGTGTTGTGCAGGTAAATGGACAGATTATGTGCATGTTTCATGAATTGTCAGACAAATACCTTCTTCAGAATACATATTGGGCTGTATCCAAACCAGTCAAGGTTATTCACCACACCTAAAATTCAAACCCAGTAAATATGTCATAAACACTATTGCATATTATAAGAGTATATTTGTAAAATGATTTTGTCATTTGGATTTGCAGATGTTTTCTAATGCATGAAGGGTATGAATCTCAAAATGAACATATGTCTCAGTGGTTTTCGCTTGTCACTGCTTTTACATGCTTGATATGAATCCACAATGGAAAAATATACATGCATATATAAACTTTTTAGACCTGATCCAAATCTGCACAAACCTGGTGATTTCCTTGAACTTTGATGTGGTAGATAATGGTACTTGGAAGCCATTGTTTACCAATGGATTGACAGTATCTAATTGGTTGTCAAAGGTAGGACTAATCTTATATGATCAGCTTTTTCAGTTTTACTGTCAATTGTACATTACTGCCATCTGTAGGTCAGGAATGATGATAAATGATAATGATAATGAAGTGATTATGAGGAACAATCACTAAGTCAGGTGCTAATAGACATTTTGCCACAATTGTTATGTCCAATTGAGTTTTGTACATGGAAATAAATACATTTAATTTATAGTGTGAATGGTCAGAAATGTTGCCAATATACAAAAAAGTTATCATCTGATAATAAATCTGAACTTACAGCAGCCAGTAGAACTAATGTGCCATCTGGTTGTGTAACTAAGAGGGAGGTTATATACAAAACTTATGTCATTGCCATTAAACCTGAACATCTTCCATAAGCATAGGATTTTGGTGGATTTGGAGCCTATTTCAAGATGTACAGGATACAAGTCATGGGGCACCCTAGTCACATTCACAATTTAGGGATACCAATTTAAATTTATTTCCTATTAACATCAGTCGCCTACATTTAGACACCATCCTATGGTTAATGCCACAATGCAATAGGCTACATAATGTAGTGTTCATAATGTACCTCAATTATGAAACATGAATGACAGTAATTGTGAATAAAAGTATGGCCACTACTCACTCGTAGGTTGGAAGAAACATAGAAGACCAGCATTACTGGGGAAAGCTGTCCCACTTGCTGAAACTCATGCTGTGCAGCAATACTGTTCCTCTGTCTACAGGTACTGAAGCTGGAACTGTCATCTTCAACCATTCAGCGGGAGACTGGGAGCTACAAGGAGCTACAAGCTGGGCTGGATAGGTTTCTGATTAACTGCCCTTCAGAAAAGGCTCTCTGTCTATAGAAAAATCACACTTAATAATGATGATCTGCAAGAATTTGACAGTAGGCAACAGTCCAGACATAAACTATGGACAGAAAAAATACACTCATCAGTCCTAGTATTATGTAATAGTATTTGTGTTAAATTATATTTCTAATTTGTATTTGTATTAGCAAATAGGATTTGTTAAAACTAAATAGATGGTCTTTCAAGTTATAACACCCAGGATAAAATTCCTAAATGAGTATATAACTAATGAGTAGTGTACAATAACCTGTTAAAAGGGGGCGCACAAGTAACTTAGTAACTCAGTTACTACTCAAGAACAAATCATGAACAAGTATAGAAATTGCATGAAATACATGAGCAATTGTGACTGATTAATGATGAATGAACATGGAATCAGTACGTAACTAACACTTAGGTTCTTCTAAATACAGTAAATGAGTGTCCTACTACATTATTTGTGCCCCCCTCAAGTAAAGTGTTACATAAAAGCATATATTTTACCACATTTTAGGTGTAAGACCATGTCTTTGAGTTTTTTGGTCAAATTAACAGCAGCTGTGTGTTAGCAGATGAGTGGCTAGGTTACCTAGTCCACTTGGGATATGTTTGTATGAACCATAACACAAGAATTTGCCATCATAGTTTACATCCATGCCTATCCAAATAACATACTGTCTGTAAGAATATTCTTTGTTAAAGGTTCATAACCACTGATGACGAGCAGCTTTTCATTAATGTTTTTATGGAAAGGGGACCGATCAATTTGATTTTATATAGTTTGTCAGACTTTCCTTTTATTTTTTAGAGTAAATTTAATAAAAATTCCCATCAGTACACTTTTTAAATATAGAATTTCCTGGTCAGTGTTTCTCAACTTGGTCTTCGGGGACCTCCAGACAGTCCACGTTTTTGGAGGGGGGGGGGGGGGAGCTAAAATTTGAACTGTCTGGGGCTTGCTGAGGACTGGGCTGAAAAGCACGAGTATAGAGACAGAGAAACCATAAAGTCAACTCGAAAGTGAACAACGTAAAAGCATACAACTGAGAAGTTGCACTTTATTTTAAAATCTCCTGTCAAAGTGCACAGCACAGACTGCAGATTCTTAATCCTCAGAAGATGTAAATGTGGCAAATTCACACTCCTGATTTACAGTGTTCCAAACACAAGTATTATGCAAAAATTGTTCTGAAGATGAAAAATGTGCTGGTAACTAGCTTCTTCTCCCCCCTGAGGTAGCAATGTGAAATACCTGTGTATTCAACCATGTTAAGCAACCACATTCTAAAATAGACAATGTAATCCTCAGGATGCATTCTGAAATGTTCCTTTTAAACATACAAGGTTAAATACCATTCTAAATGAAATGCCAAGTACGTAATAACACAGTTACAACGAGGATACAATTTAGATATGTCTTTTGAAGTAGATTAAGTTACAGAAACAATAGATTAGGTCCAGTTATACTGTTTATCTTTACATACTATGACTGGAAGAAATTCAATAAGAAAGCAAGAAAAATAATTATACATCCAAGTACATATATTGCACAAAGTGTGTAAATATAAATCTTACATAATACAGGGCTGAATCCCTCCCTCATTGGTATTTACACTGAAAATTTGGTTTTACCATCCACTAGTCCAGCTGAAAAGGGAAATGGATATACACTGCCCCCCCACACCATTTCCTGCTCAGATTGATTTAATCACCTGTCAAAGCAAGGGGAAGAGCACTTATAATGTGCATTAACCTGGTAGCCTCTGTTGAAAGGCATGCTGACCTTGGTTTCGAGGGAGGCAGGGATATGTTGTAGATGCCCATGTGGCTGGGTGCCAGCCTGGAGGCTAGTTTGAGACATGTATGAGGAAGGCCCATGGGCAGAGGACAAAAGGGGCTGGCAGTTTTGCTGGGGGTACTGTAGCGTGGCCCCATGCAGGTACTGGGGTACGCCTGGCACAGCGGACACTGGTCCGGGCCCGTGGAACACTGCGGACACGACCGGGGGGTTCTGCTGTTGGCACTTCTGCTTGCCGGCCTCTTTGACATCCCCGTCATGTGCCCTACGCAAGGGGAGTAAAGAGTGATGCAAATGAAAAGATCACACGCCTCACACAAGGTCTGATTAAACGAATGGCGGATTAAGTAGACCATGTGAAAGACACTCACATGAGAAGCCGCTCCACACAGGCAGATAAGTGCTCCCAGAGGTAGGCTGTGAGACGCTGCAAACGGGGGGGCCAGGAGGGAGACAACCGCAGGACAATACGGGAAGAAGCAACACAGCTGGCAGCTACCAGCGATGGGGCGAAGTTCAGAAAGATGTGGTCTAAAGGGATGATGGGTAAAAAGCAAGGCGAAACTGTTAACTCACAACATCAGGGTTCCCCTCATTCTGGTGCTGGAGGGTCAGTCTGCATTGCCGTTTGTAGATTTCCCTGCTCAAATACACTAAATAAATTGGCAATTAGCTGGTGAGTTGAATAAGGTGTAGCTGAGCAGGGAAGACTGCAAATCGTGTACCAGAATTGAGGAACCCCACAGCACACTCTGACTTCAATCTTCAGTCAGAGGTGGATAGTTCAGGTCCAGAAAGAAAAAATCCAAGCCACTATCTACCTCTGGCTACCATAAAACAGAATGCATCGACAGCAAGCAGGAAAACGTACCTTGGAGGGAAACTTCCAAGAAATAGTCTGCATACTTTGCCATATACAGTCCAGTCTTTTCCAAACTTGTCAGAGGCCAGCCATCATGTAGGTCCGTTTCGTGCACAGCAATCGATAGATAGTATTCTATGAAGTGAGCTGGTGTAGGAAGGTAAAGGTTCCACTGAAGAGTTTCCAGTAAAAGAAGCTCCATGTTGAGAAGGTTCTGTTTGGTCAGAACCAAGTTCATGGAGCTCATACACCCCAAGCAGTTGAGAGTTTCAAGCTTTGGTACCCGATCCTCCCTCTCTTCAAACTTACCTGCAATTTCACACATCATTACAAAGAATTACACGTAAATATCTGTGCACTGCAAAGACTGAAAACTGCAGTAATCATTCATTATTTGGACATGTTATTAAACAAAGTTCATCAAAATCAAGAAAAGCAGCAGCAAAGTGATGTACATACTCGCTAAAAGCAAGCAGGAAAGTGCAGCCACATGAAGCTGTTGCACAGAAACATCATAACGATCCATGAACAGGTCCAGCAAGTAGACAGCTAGGTGCCTCGCAGTTGGGCAAAGCCTGAAACGGTTGCTTACGATAGCAATCAGATCAGCAAAATAGCGTCTAAGGCTGATCTGGGGTGACTGGCCTTTGTAAGCAGGCAACTTCAGTTCCTAAGAGAAATGCATAGAAAAAGAAAAACAAAACACATTTTACAAATATAAACCAATGCACTGGGAAACTGTTGCGACTATTACCATCTGCTACTGAAATTTCACAGTTAATGTTTTCACATCAAGGTTTACATCACAGCCTGATGTAAAATGCAATGCAGTTTGACAAGTTTTCCTTTCAAATTGTACTTACATTTTTAATTAGTATTGTTTCTTCTAGATCAAGATTCATTCAAAATATTTTTCATATTTTCTTACAGCACAACCCGCACTTCCATGACATATAGAGAAAAGTTCTTCTATTGGCCTAACACCCCTTTAGCCCACCCCTTTATTAAGCTGGGAAGAACCAAACTGTAATTTCAAGTCAAATTCAAAGACAAAAAACTTAAGAAAAAAATAACATAGCTACAAGGTGACATAAAATCAGGCATCCAGTTTTTAAATACATCCCTTTTTAAACACACCTTTATTTATACCATGCATTAGGAATATGACCTAGGAGACGTACTTTGTAGCGAAGAGCGTGGTATATGTCCTCAGCAAGTTGTCCTTTCCACCATTGGCTCTCAAGCTCCATCTGATAGCCTGTAATAGTAAACAGGTAGACCCTGAATTGTAGTGTTTCTTATTGTACGAAAACCTGGTAAACTGAACGCATACTTAAATATTATGCTACCATTTCAAAGTAGGCGTATTTAGTTAACAACTCTTTCGTCTTTAGTAATTGCCGGCAACTAATTTAAGTCCAATTTAGACTTGTTGTCGCTCAAGACATTCATCGTAAAACAAGTTCTAGGCGCCTCTGATAGGCTACCTTTTTATTGGTTTTATCTTTCAGGTCCACCTCTGCGAAGCAAACAGGATTGAGAAAAGTGCAAAGCAGCTGCAGCAACCTAATATTTTACATAAGATTAAAAACATAATAAGCAAACACACGCTGAATTTCGACTCATTAAAAAACAAAGAACACAAAAGAGGTGCCAACTCAACAAGAAACAGCTAACCTCAAAGAGAGTATGTTAATGGAGTTGCTGACGCCGGAGTCCCTTTTTGTTCCCTACAATAGCTCGTGTGCACTTTTAAAACCCCCAAGACAGATGAAGCTCTATCTGAAAACGACGAGATAAGTCACGCAAACTTACCCGTATACTTTGAACATTCAAGTGCACGTTTTCAAGTTCCTGTAACTAAATGTATATGTGTTCACTAAGAAATTTTGAAGTTATTTTGATCCATTGTTACTCTGATGTGTAAATAGAACTACCCGCAATGGACACTCATGCAGGACGCTATTGCCTATTGAATCTCTCCTTACATTAAATAGTTCTCACAAATATCCAATCAGGCTTTACGATTCATGGACGTCGTCACAGGAACTACATCTTGGAAAGAAATTGTAAATAAATAAACAAATACATGAATTAATACACCGCTTTCTTGTATATGTAGTGTAGAAAATGGATGAATTAATAATGTTAATTAAAATGACACAATAAAAATACCAAAAGTCGAAGTTGCATTTAAAATAAGGTCATTATAGTTAGCGGTCTGCAAAACCAGAAGACGAACAGTACTCACAGTATAAGGCTTGTAAAGTTGTTCATTAAAGTTAATTCAGGAATAGCACGATTGTTCATTGTAAAAGAGAGCAGATTATTGATTCACATACAAGTTTCATAGAACGGCAATGATAAAAATAATAAAACAGAATCGTTCCTATTTTTAAAAGAAATACTACAAAAAACTATATTGATAGAATTTACACACGCATATATTGCTCGTATGTACTACATGTACTATTTTATACAGTTAAAAGAGTGAATGTATCTGGCAGAATTTGATGCCATTTTTGAGTTTGTCAGTCTGATCGGGAAGTCTAATGTTTATTTTCATGATGCAAATAGACAAAGTGTTTGCATCAGTTTCTTTTCCCTTGGTCATGTCGTTTGTTTATTTGTCATCTGATGATGTACAATGCCGCAAGTCGCACTGCATGTGAGACTGAATTATGGGTTTAATCCTTTGGTTTTGCACATCATAGGTTGGAGATTTAATGTATGCTTCAGTTCTTTTTGTGTGAAACTTACAGCTTTTTGTGTAGGTTTCTGCCAGTACTTCAGTATGTTTCTTCAGATGTAAATACTTGGCTCACATTATATGTGTTTGTCTCCTGTGCTGCCTAGGATTTGCTAGGAACTGCAACTTTGCACTGCTGCACTGTCAGGGTAAAGTTTGCAAAACGTACCCTAGCTGTAAGTAAACATTTTAAGGTACAGAAATGGACTCTGTGGAGCAGTTTTGTACCACTGGGAGACACATTAGTGCTGTTTGTGCCTTGGGGAACAAAACTATACCAGGACTGTACCTTTTTTTCTGACTGTAATTATGGATGGCTTTCCTTTGTAAAGTATATTTTGTGTTTATGTAGAATTGAAAGCCTCCACTGTATAAATGAACTCAGCTTTTGCAACCAGGATTTTCACGTGTTGCTTTCATGCTGCACAGCAAGAACTGGGAGCTTTATCCTAAATAAGCACGGGAGACACAAAATGTTTGTAGGTTAAATTTCACATGCAATTTTATATGAAACTACACTGCCACAACTGAATAATGAAGGATAAATAAGTTGTTTTGATAGTAATTGAGGGGGATCGATCATGATCAAAACGGGACACTATTTATATTTTACTTATATGATCCACAACATGTTCCCGATTCTTATGAAATCTCGCCAGCATATCAATCTTTTGCTTTCCACAGAATAAAAACTATGTAATGTCATCCCGCTAATAAGCATCGGCAAGTTTCACAGCTGGTACCAGCAATATTACACAAAAGTATTGTGATGTCTGGCCAAGGCATCGCGGCTGCAGCAGGAGACCACAAGGTACTTTTTAAAGGGGATAGAATTTTACAGTTACTCGCACGTCATGGTGGGACATGCTAATTGGTTTCTGCATATCCTGCTGGTGCTATACTGCTCCCCCCTCAAATGGTGACCTTCCTGGCCACTCCCAGTTCTCATCTCAGCTTTGGAACAAGTTCCAAGGGTCTGGTGGCAGCCACCGTTGTTTCCCCCCCGGGGAGGGTTGAAGCCACCCGCTAGTGCACTTGCACTACAGGTTCCCCGGGGTGCTGGCCTTTCGTCTTGTGTGCCTTGGTTGGGACCTGCTGCTGTCCCACCTGCTCTGCAAATCACTTGGCATTGCAGAGCTGCTCCAGGTCCTACCAGTACTACTCACAGTCCTCGTCTAGTTCACGATGCTCCCTGGCCAGCTCAGCCTCCAAAGCAAGGCATGTCCCCTCGTGGTGGAGAAGTGCAGCTTCCGTGACCTCGGCCTCCTGCTCCAGGAGGTTGTACTGCCAGGTAACCAGCTGCTCGTGCAGCTTCTGCAGGCTGCGTTGTTCCTACTCCAGACCTTCCTGAAGTTGGCGCTCATCCTCCTGCAGCCACTGCTGCGCTCCTGGCCAGCTGGTCCTCCAACGTGCGACATGCCACCTCACAGCCGAGTAACGCTGGGGGTCACACTCGTCTTCCCACCTGGTCTGGTCCTCATACAGCTGCTGTCAGTCCTGCTGGCTCTGCTGCTGCAGTTCTTCAAGCTGCTACTCCAGCATGCTGCCAGTAGGGCTGCTTCTGGCATCCCACTTCTGACACCTGTGAAGCATCTGGCACACTGAGGCATCGTGGTGGCAAAAAGAGACAGGGAGGCTCTTTTTAAAGGGGAAGAATGCCCTTTAATTCAGCTCTTAAAAGGACTAACCTAAGCCCCAAACAAGCACCAGAATCACACATATTAGCAAAACACAAGGAGGTCTGATGCTGGACTGTACAACACACACGGTGGGTATTTTATACAATGGTTACAGACATGTGAGGATTAGACAGGGTTCACATATGGCACGGGCAAAGACACAGGTAACAGTAGGAAATACAACAGGTTTTCTCAATCACACAAACAAGGGGTCATTTATAACATTCCCAGAATGCTCAGCACACTTACTGGGCTCCACTATGCGGAGCAATCTCACCGGTGCTACACTGCCCCCCACCAAGTGGTCGAGTGTCCCAGCAATCACCACAGGCAGACCTTCCCAATATCCTCCAGCAAGTCACCGAGAACTGGTGGCAGCCGGCGTTCCTCTCTCTCTGGGGACAGCTGGCAGTAGACCCTGGGTGGCCAGCAGGCTCTGGCAATGCGAGTCCCCCAGGACCCCGGCCCTTCTTCCCTAGTGCTCTTGTGGGGACCTGTTGCTGTCTGCTAGGCTGATTCTCTTGCAGGCCCTCTGGCTCCATGTCTCGAGTGGCCTTGCCCAGCTGTTCCAACTCCGCTTCCATTCCAACAGCCACTCCAAGTTTCGCTCTGCCTGCTCCAGAGATTTGTGCAGTCTCCAAAGTGCAGCATGCCTAGTCTCAGCCAAGCAGAGTTGTCTTGTGGCTGAGTAATGTTGCCTCCGCTACCTCAACCAGAGGCTTCTTGTCATCGCCCTCACACTCCCAGCTGACCCGTTCCTTGCACAGCTGCTCCCGGTCTTGCTGACCCTCCTGCCGCTGCTTCGTCCTCAATCTCATGCCAGCTGAGCCTCAACCATGTGACACGCCTCCTCACAGCTGGTGAGTTGTGCGATGTCACTAGCCAGTGAGTAGGCAGATCCTCCAGGAGGTCCCACCTTCCCAAGTTGCTGATACAGTCTCGGACAGTGAGCTGGCGGGATGGCAGGAGCGGCCTCAGGGCATGCTGCACGGGTCCTGTGCTTCTTGCAAGGATGTGGCAGCACTTCCCTCTTTCTATTGTGCTTGTCTGCTGGCGGCTCTGGCATGGGCTTCTGGGCACAGCCTGGTGCCTTTTCTTCTCCCAGCACCAGCAGATGAGCCTCAGATCTCACCAACCCTAGTCCCGAGCTCTGCCTGCCAGAGAATCACAACTGCTTCTCCCATTCTGCTGCTTCAAAGCTGCCTTCAGGTCCGCCAGGCTGGAGATGGCTTGCCGAGTGATGTTGTGAAGATCCTATCCCAGTAACGCAGCACCCTGGCATTCCACTTCTGACACCAGTGTGACATCTGGCAGACCAAAGGCATTGCAGGAGTGGCAAGAGATTAGAAGGTTCTTTTTAAAGAGGAAAGAATGTCCTTATACTAAGTCCTTAGTAGGACTAACGCAGGCACCAAACAACCACAGAAGCACACATATCTAGGAAAAAACGCAGGTCAGACGCAGGCCAGTAAGGCACACACATGGTGGATAATCTATACAATAACTAGAGCCACGTGAGGATCGGACAGGGTTCATGCAAGACACAGGTATGGGCACGGGCACACACAAGAATCGGGAACACAGCAAGTACTAACAATTACACAAACAAGGGCTATTTACAGCTACTCTCAAGGCATGCTGAGACATGCTAATTGGCTTCTTCAGATCCCACCGGCACTACAGTGTATTGATTAGCAAGTTATCAGCAATCAGCAAGTTATCGCTGCAAGTGCTTCCCTGGTAGCTTGTGTCTGAATGAAAAATAGGGACTAGGGGACAACTAGCACAATGCAGTCAGGCCGGTAACATTCTCCTGGCATCCACCAAACCCAGACTTATCCATCAGACTACTAGAAGGAAAAACATGATTTGTCACTCAACAGAACATGTTTCCACTGAGTCCAGTGGTGGTGTGTTGTTCACCACTCTATCCAACGCTTGGCATTGAAATTGGTGATGTGAGGCTTGCAGGCAGTTGTTTGGCCATGGAATCCCATTCAATGAAGCTCCCGGTGCACAGCTTTTGCGCTGTTAATGCCAGAATAAGTTTGGATCTCTGTAGTTACTGAGTCAACAGAGCATTCGAGACATACACAATATGCGCCTCAGACCCTGCCCTGTTACTTTACGTGGTCTGTCATTTTGTGGTTGAGTTTCTGTTGCTCCAAAACACTTCTACTTTGCAATAATACCACTTACAGCTGACCATGGAATATCTAGTAGATAAGTAATTTCACAAGCTGATTTATTGCAAATCATGCTTGAATTCACTGAGCTCTTCAGAATGATTCATTCTTTCACAAATGTTTGTAAACCTGATTGTATGGCAAGTTGTTTAATTTTATATCCCGGGGGCAATAGGATTGAATGAGACACCTGAATTCAACATACAGAAATGCATTAGTCAGAAGACGCCAAACTGATACATTCTGCCGAGAGTTAAACTATATGCAGGCCCCAAAACATATCCTCCTGAGACCCCACCCATTCATTTATGTCCATTGTAGTTTACATTTTGTTTTTGCATCTATCTTTTCACTGATTTAAGGAAACATATTTATTCCTGTTGTAAGCTAAAGAGAACATGCTGTGAAATTAGAAATAAAAATAAATTTGAAAAAATATAAATTGTAAGATGACTTATTTCCTCCAAAGACAAAAAACCTAAAATTGAAGGACACTTTTTTTCCTTGGGTTTCAGGAGGATATGTTATTTGCAAAGATTTTCCTCAGAAGTGCCACAAAAACAGCGACTGATAAATGCATTGAAAATAAACAATCTTTCAGCATGATCTACACCACAAACTCAACGCTACACTGGGGTGGCTCAGTCTTGACTATGCATCAAAAATCCTTTAAAGTATAAAGAGATTGAACAAATCTGTGGTAAAGAATGTGGAAATACAGCGTCAGTGCAAAGGGGTTTACTCAAAAGATTTCCAGTTGTAACTGATGCCTAGAACAACTTTAATAAAATACAGGCATTATGGGTCCGAATATCTTTGCAATCAACATACCTCAGTATTGTTCCTCTAAGTTTTTGAGTGTTCTTCTCCTACTTTAGTTTGAATATAAAGCATAAAATGTCTTTTGATGATGTACCTGATTTCACAAAGTGAGACTCCACAAAGAAATACAGAACTATAATGGAAATTAGTATTAAAAGTATAAACAAATGTATAATTGCATAATTATGGAATTTTGGAATAACATACACAAAGAAAATAAAATATTCCTATATATTCTTTCATATATATATATATATATATATATATATATATGTTACCCTAATTGACAAAATATCTTGAAAGCCATGCCAGACCTATTTCCTAACACAAGGACCTTGTAGAGTCGTCAGATTGAACACACATTTAACGAGGTATTGTTTTATTTATATTATATACATCCAATAGATGGTTTCACAGTGGTAAAACGCGGCAGTATGACGTTTGTTACAGTGCTGCTACAAAGCATTCTCGCATTAAAAACATATTTTGCAGTTTTTCTTCATTGTTAAGTCACCATGAACAGAAATATGTCCTCAACAATGTTTGCATGGCCAGGGCAGAACAGTTAATGCAATGATTATATTGTTCATATACGTATTAATTCGGGGATCTTATTTTTATGCATCTTTTAACTATAACAACTGGATAACTATGTTTTAAGGACATCAAGAACGTCTAAAATGAAACCGATTTAGGTTCTGGTGAAACAGCTTTTCCGCGGACAATGGCGTGTCTCTGAGCTCCGTCAGAAAAGGGCAAATCGTATGACGTTTTACTGTGGGCTAATACTACTGTTATAAACTGTGTTGATACAATCTGGGAGGAAGAGGCACATAGAAGAATCACAGGGACTCGGAACCGAGTTTCAGATTAAATTTTGAGTTTCGGTTTCTGATTCGAATACTGCAAAGAGACGAACACCACACATTCTATATGCATTACTGCAAAACGTGTAGAATAAACAACGCAAAGCAAAGTCTTTCAGGTAATCCATATTCATCCGCTTTAGCGTCCCTCTACACAACTCACAGAACATACCCGGATGGAGCTGTCATGGCCGCCGTCAGTGACCTGCTAGGCTAAAGAGAAAGAAAGGTAAATTCAGCTTAAGTCTTTCGTTTTACATCGTTCAACCCGAAGTATCAATAAAGTATTTCATATAGATTCTAAAGATGATATCGCGTTGGAATAGGCAGATAATTTTATATTTTTAAACATATAATTACTTACTTATTTGAGGCGTGGGTGGGGGCGTCTGGATATCTTAAATTTGTAACAAAAATAGTGCCCGGTTATCTCTACTACTCAGATGTTCAATTGTTAGTTTGGACACGAAACGCTATTTTTCTATCGATTGCTTAACCATGAGAGATGAACTATGTAAATGTATATTCTCGGATTAAAGCATAAACGAGCTTGTTACATGATATAATGTATTCGTCCGCCTTGCTTTGAAGTTGTAGCATGCATTAGGTTTTTTTTTATTGAAAAGTCAACTGGGAGTATCAACCTGAGAGGTCAGGGCCAGTTTTCACACTGTAATTTGTTTTCTTTTCAACTGAGATAACTAGTTGGGTTAATGTTGATTTTAGGTAGTATTTGCTTAGAATCCATTTCCCCCTGAATAAGTGGAGAATTCCATTGAAAACACTTCCTTGAAAAGTAGTCAACATAAGATACATGTAGGGATCACAGTGGTTCTACAAATGACACCACATTTTATTATGAACATGTTAATTCTGTTTAGTCTTCCTCATATACCCATATGAACATACACTGGAAGAAGGTACTAGTGTTAGTATTGATGGTGCATTATACCACTATTTTACTGTGCAGTAATGTATTTGTAGGGTAATACATTAGGATTATTTCATTCAGGTATAATGACCAAGCCCAACTATTCTGCAGATTTCTCCTTTGGTTGCATCCTGAATGGAACAGGAAATCAAGATGACTGTGCTGTAAACTTATGAACAATGTAAACCGTGGAGCTTCCATGACTCTATTTTGTTCATTAGGACAGGAGCAAAACTTGACTGTTAGGTTTAATGGGGTGGAACATGGTTATCTATAAGACACACCTGTGGCAGAATACATCATGGAGAATGTACTGATTCATGTTTTGTTGAATCCTTGAAGATTACAACGATAAGACCCTGGTATTAATTTTTTGGGGTATCATTCACTTAACATTTTGGTCTAATTAGATAACCAAGTTTCAATTGTTATAATGCAATATGTTTTTTTTTCTAATGTTTGTAAAAATATATTGCATTTACTAATCTTTACTAATTTCTGTTACTCTTATTTTCTAAACAGTTATAGAATTTTACTGTACCAGCAATTATTAAAAGAAGTTAAATATATCTTGACAAACTGGCTTTTTGCTTGATATAGTCAATACTCTTTCATATCTTATTGATGTCCATGCACATCTGTCATCTTTGCAATAAAAGACAAGTAACTCGTTATACTCTTGATAGTATTCGTGTATTTACTGATATAAGTGTACGTTTCAGTAGTAACTCTAACACCTTATATAAAGCACAGTTTATAATAAATATGAAATGTATGTGTTTTTCAGTGCTTCATCTCTTCAGTACAGAAAAAACATTTGCTTTTTCCTCTTAGGCTGAGAATTCATACGTATTGCACAAAAAGGCAAGCTCTTGGGGTGAAAAAACACCAGGATTATTTGAAGACTTTTGGGTGTAATTTTTCTGCTTGTTGAAAAAGACCTGAAATAATAAAGCTATAATAGGACTGTGGTGATTACTGCTGCACTATTTGTGGATATATTTTCACGAGTGCTTTTGAAAGAAACTTTGTCAAACAGCTGATAGTTGCCAAATGGGGTCTCTAGTGTCTTAACTGAGACATATTGATTTCTCTTACTGCTATATTTTTTATGCCGATTTTTTTTTTTCTAATATTGTCAAATATTTATATTTTTATTTCGTTTAAATAACTATTAATCATTGTTAAGGTTTTCAGTTTTGCAAAACTTCTTTTGATCTTAGGGCAGCACATACTGCTGCATTGCTATTTTGACTTTTAATTGCTGGCAAACTGATCAATATTCTAAGCTGGGGTAGCCAGGTACATGTCTGAATAATTTTTGAGCTTCAGTAGTTTACTTTGGCTTTGGAATATTCCATAGAATGTTGGACATGTTGTCTACACTTCTGTAACATTTCTGAAGTGAGGGTAAATCTACGATACATTCTTTGTGACTTCATTTCAATATTTTTTTATACATGTTATGGACCACTGCAAAATTAGACCCCAGTCTCTCTTTCTGTTGATATTTGCCTCACATGCAAATTGAATCCATGCTTGTTTATGCTCTTTGTATGCTGACAAACATATGCTTTAAAGAAGTGAAATAGTGTCTTATAAAAATAAATCTCTCTGATATTTTATGTGGTGGGAACTTCTGGGGTTAAATATGTAACTCAGGGTTAACCACTTCCTGTCCTAAAGGGCCAGTTTGTAATACAGTTTGAAGATTTCCCTGCTCAGACACACCTACTAAAATTGGTAATTAGCTGATTAGGTTGTATTTGAGCATGGAAATCTGCAAACTGTATTGGAATTTGACCCTCCAGGACTGGAATTGGGAAACCATGATGTAAATATTTTGGTCACTTGATGTAATTTCCAATAACTCCTGCAGATGTTTTCATGAATGCACTGAGAAAATGACTATCTGTAGAATGTTTGCTTTTGTTGGTTGTGCAAACCAGTAAGGATTAGTGTGTCACATTCATAATTATTATTGCTTTATTATTGTGTTTTGCTTGTAATCATTGAAGTGGATTTCATGTAATAGGCAGTTTAACTACAGTTTAACTTTCATGAGTTAACATATTCTCCCTCCTATACTTTTACGTGCATATTATCTAAAATATATAGCACATTTTTAAATTTTCATGATCAGGGTCAAATTTTAATCACCTGTCTTGCTTAATTTGATAGCAACCTGAGAATTGTTTGCTTGCAATGTGACATTAAAATATATAAATATATAAAAATATAATGATAATTATAACTATTTTTAGGCACAAAATGCAACTATTCCTTTACTGTAGCCTGTTAGTTCTGAAGAATCTCATCCCATACTTATCTGATGAATGCGGTTTGTTCTCTTAAATGAAGTACTGCAAAAGTAAGTAGTGTATGCTAATATAATTTTTATTTATCAAGCTATTTTTTGCCCATGGGATGACAAAGATTATTAGGCAAATGCTTACTATAGCTGCACCGATCCAATAATCATTCTGAACCGATCCATCCCTATTACACGGATCGGGTATTGGCCATATGTTTCTGATCCATGTCCGATACTTATTTAGTTTTCAGTAGTCTGTAAATCAGCAGTCTTGCTAAATTAATTTGTACAATCAGTCACATGACAGCTCTTTCCCATTTTAGATGTGTTTTTTTGCAGAATTGAACGCTATTGCTGCCCCTCAATTATTTTGCCACTCGGTGGGTGTGAGCCCAAGGACATTTGCCTGCTGTGACGTTACATGCATACCTTTTGCAGCAGGAAGAGTGTAAGAACATTAATTAAGGGGACAATCTGGAGGGATTTTACGTTTTTAACAACAACTAGTAGCACAACGATTTGCAATCTTTGTAAAGACGAAGTTTTGAGAGGTGGAAGCAGCATTTAGTGGAAAATTCCACTAAACAAAGAGCATGTAATTGTGTGAGTAATATGAAAAAAAGTTGATTTGGGGGTTGCTAGCTTTGGCTGTTTTGCGCAATAAATTTGTATGTTGGGGTCACTTTCAATTCCCTGTACTAGATGGTAGACAAAACATTTTTCTACAGACGTTTGTCGGTTATGAGCAGTGGCTTATATATAGTCATGGCCTGAATAGGTATAACCAATAAGTGTCATTTCTTCGTTTATCAATGTTATTAAGATACATTTTTGAGTACCTGTACTCTATCTATTGCATTCTGCTATAAATATAACTGGTTTTAAAAATATGCTACAAACAAAAATGTTAGTTTTAAGCATACCAACTAAACATGCTTTATATTATCTAACAATGTTAGTATTAATCAGAATATTTTTCTCTTTTACTTCTTTATAGAAATCTGTACATTTAAACATGGAGGCAGACCGCACCGCCCAAGATGACCCCCCCGAAGGCAATAATATAGAAAATCATGAGAAAACCCCGAGGAAGCAACTGCGAATGGCAGTATCAGTTCAGCTTCCAGTGATGCAGGATGTTTATGAACATGGTCAGAGGAAAATAGTTCAGAGCCACGAGAGAAACAAGGTGCAGACGGCCAGGAAATCCTTCAAGAAGCCACCCCTTAAGGGACCCCCGAACCTGCAGGGGACGAGCATCTCTGGCAAAATACTCAGGTTTAGCTGTTCTGAATGCAAGGGCAACACAACATTTAGTCCTAATGACCTATCCAAGCATTTTCAGGGAGTTCACCAGGGAAGCCTACCTACTTTTCCATGTGACTTGTGTGGTTATATCACCCAAGATTTCTCCAACCTTCAGCGTCATCGGTTAGGGCACCGGGACACTTTTGTTAGGTGTGAGGTCTGCAATGACAGTGTTCAGTATACTCTGCTGCAGCTCACCCGACACTTTAGCATGTACCACAGCCTGAATGGTCTCTACCGCTGTGAAAGATGCAATTTTTCCACAAAGGATGTGGGAACAATTGTGCAACACATACATCGACATAACGAGATTCAATATAAATGTCCGAAATGCAAGCATGTGAGTTACACAAGTGGAGAGTTTCAGAAACATCTTTTGGTGCACTCTGGGAAATTCACTTGTCAGTTCTGTGACTACAGGGCTCCCCGAAAGGATTACATTATTAGGCATATGAATTCTGCTCACTCTAAAGAGAAAAAAAACAAGTGGCGAGTGAAAGCAGAGAACTCTAAAACACTAATGAACTCATCACCTGGATTGAAGCTTCTGCTTACAAAGAATCCAGCCAGGGAAACGTGGATGTCTAAGAGGCTACATGCCTTGTCTGGTGGTGGTCTACTGGAAGAATATGGAAAACTCTCCAATCCAGAAAAGACTTTGGAGGAGACCCAACAATTCCTCAAGAGAACTGTTGCATCAGAGAAAGAGAGTAAGAAATGGATTAAGGCCCTTAACACTGAACAGCAGTTTGTTTCCCAAGCCATTCCTTCATTGTCACAGTCTAAGTTGGAGAGTCCAGTTACACCCAATGCTGGATTCATGAATCCCAGTAGCAATGGGCTCACTGTGCTCATGGTCAAAAATAAAATTTCAATCCCTCCAAATTGCACTACAAAAGTTATGGGGTTTAAGATGGTGGATGGAAAAAAGCATTTAGTCCTCAAAGTTATTCCATCGGGAAAGCAAGAGGGTACTCCTAAGACAGGTTTGTCGTCATCTGCAGTGAAGGAATTGCACAGGCACACATCAGAAACACTTCTGACTGAAGAAAACAGTTCTGATTGTGCTGTTTATGGTGTAGAACAAACCAGCAGCCAACTGAATTCCTCCAACTTGGACTCCAGTAAGAGCACAGCACTTGTGGGCTTAGACCCTCTTGTCAGAAGAAACAGTGAAAACAGTTGTGTCATACAGAAAAATGGTGGTGAGCAGCCTTCCAAGCCTGTACAGACAGAGGAATCTAGACTTTTGACATTTTCAGAGGCAAAAAACAACAATGACCAGTTCCCTTTATTGGAAACCTCTGCACCTGCTGCCAAAATTGGCTCTGCCAATGAGAAGTCTCATTTATTAAAATCCAGTATGGAGGAAGCCAGTGAAATAAAAGGTGCAACTTCATTTACAGCATTTCCTAATGCATTGAAACCGACTGTTACTCAACAAGAACAGAGATGTATAGCTCTAGATGAAATGCATTCACCTACTGATTGTGAAGAAAATATTACCATTGACAGTGAAAGTAATTCTGGGTTAAATTCTTCCAGTGAAAAGGTCTTCAGTTTTCACAACTACTCGAAGGACACCTCTAGTTTTTCTTCTGATGTATCCCTACCTATTGAAGATCAGAGTTATTCAGAGCTTCTGACTGATGGGCCTGAGCCAAATAGTTCTAAAATAGTGTCTTTGACTGATAGCAACCGGACACCCGATGACTCATCCATGGCTTGTGTGCAAGACTGTCACAATGACGAAATTCCAGAACATCTTCTGTTGAATTCTGATCCTTTGATAGAAAAAGTGCCAGATAGTGAAATTGAAGTTGATGAATGTATTGCCACTGTTGAAGAAGAGTCGAACGGTTTGAATAACTTTCCAGGTTTGGCTTGCAGGCCGGATGCAACACTCAAAAGCACCTCTCAATGGGAAGGAAAACAGTCTTTGCTTCTTGGCAATAACACTGACCTTAATGAAGAGAGAGAGACTAACATAGATGATTTCAGTTCTGCCACTGAACATCAAAACCATGCCCCTGAAACGGGTCTTGATGGCTCCTGCGTTCAGAAAGTACCAGAAAGTTCATGTAATGCTGCTGCCTTGGGGCGCATACTGGAGGAACATTCTGATGCTATTATTAGTCAGCAGCTTGAGAAGGAGAGGATTGGCACTGCTGTGACCAATGGTGTATTCAGACAAGCTACAACAACTTTGAGGATACTTCAACCTTTTAATGTAAAAGATGGTAAGCAACAGGTTTTTCTACAGACTGCTGAAAATAACCCTGCAGTGCCTGTTGAGCTACAAAGCAGTCCAGGATTTAAGATGATTTCAGGGTCTTCTGTTCCTCCAATTAATGTTTCTTGTTTGAAACCTGGAACTGAAAGACCAGGTAAGACCACAGCAGCACTGGCCTTCACTCTGAATAACGGCAGAATGGGGAAAACTGCACGGGTTATGGGTGGCAAGGAAACTGGTTATGGTATGGTTAAAGATGGGGAAGAAATCCCAGCGCTTAACTGTGTAAAGGAGGGTTCCAGTAACAGTACCAGCCATTTACTGGTCAACAGTTCACCTTTAAAAGGACCTTTGATCTTGTCCAGTCCAACCCAGTCTCTGTCCCGAGAACGGACCGTGAATGCACCGACATGTTTCTTGGTTCAGAGACCACTACCTGTAGTGGCAGCTGTTGCGAGGCCCAATGGGGAGGCTGTCAACCAAGGTCTCCAGAATCAAGCAATGAGGCCTATGTTGGCAGTACCAGTAAATTCTCAAGACCAAGCTACTATTTTACAAGCTGGCCGCCAAGCTTTTATCCTTAGGTATGTGTCTCCAGCTAAGACGGGGGTACCCCTGAACAGTCCAGAAGGAAAACCCACAAGTCAAATCCATCCAAATGACAGTGGAGGCAATAGGGTTTTTCTTAAGATAGTTAAAAATCTCTCCGATGGGGGCCATCCTTTTGGTAGTGGAGAACTGACTAGCAGTGTAGCAACATATGCTGCCGCTAATCAGCCCATCTATCTGGCTACTGGTGCTTTGCAGTCGCCTTATGTTCTGCTGTCATCAAACCAATCCAATGTGACTGTTTCCACAGGAATAAAAACCTCAGGATCATCGCAAGCCCCCATGCATGCACCAATTACTGTTTCCCAGCTGCAGAAGTTCTCTTCCGCTACCATACAAGGCAAAACTGGAGAAAGGGGTGCCAGTGAGGGCTTGAATAACAAACTCAAGAGAGTCCGCCTCCCTCAACCAAGATCTAATCATCAGTTGGCCAAAAGAAAGAAGAAGAGGAAATCTCATTCTCAAGATCCTTCAGAACCTTTGGCTAAATCTAAGCGGCACTCCAGCAAAAAAAATAAAGAGAAGGATGCTTTCCCTGATGCTGTCAATTGGAAGCCAGTACCTAAGGACGTTGAGAGAACATTGAGACTGTCCCCCTTCTGTCCTTCACAGCTCATTAAATGTCCTCGACGAAACCAGCCTGTTATAGTGCTCAATCACCCAGATGTGGACATCCCCGAGGTGACTAACATCATGAGAACAGTCAGCAGGTACAAAGGAGAGGTCCTGAAGGTGGCTTTGTCCCAAAGAACTGTAGATGCCCTAACAGAGTTGAGCTGCAATCCTTTTAAAAGAAGTCACTCGGTACCCGACAACTCTTCTCATGGTCGACATAGTCGCAGAGAGAATACAGCGAGGGAAAGATTTATTTTAAAGCTGAAGTTAAAAAAGACCAGCAGGAATAAGTACCAGGTCGTGAATACTACCTCAGACTCCACTGAGTGGTCATCATCATTCAGCTGCTGGTTTTGTGGTCGAATATTTGACAACCAAGAAGAGTGGATAGGCCATGGTCAGCGACATCTCATGGAAGCAACCAGAGACTGGAACAAGTTGTTTTAAACCATTTGCATTATGGGTAGTTGGAAAGCATTATATGTAAGTTCTAAATTATTAGTTAGAAAATATATACATCTAGTCCATTGACTGTAACTCTGTTAAAGGCTTTAGAAGTCTTACCATTATCTGATATTGTTGAAAATGACACTTAAAATAATCCCAATACTGTCACTATTGAAACCTGTGATATGAAAAATATTTTTTATTTCTCTCATCATAGTAAAAAGTTTTTAGGTTCTCAATTTCTTTTTGTGTGTCTGGTACAACTTTAAACCAAACGTGTAAAGGGTTTTATGTATATATTGGACTGAAATATGAAAAAGAATGCATTGCACATATTGTATATAAAAGTTGGAAGAAGTGAACACATGCACAGTGATGTTAAACCTGGAAGTGTAACTGTACTGGCCAAATGATGGTTTCGAATATGAATGATAACATGGTATATTTGCTCAGAAGTTCAGTAGCATTTTAGCAATTTACTTGTGTGACAACTGCATAATATACATACAGTTGAACTCAGGTGACTTTATTTTTTCCCCTTGCAATCAGTAATCCAACTGTGTAACATTGAGTGATTTCTATTCTCACCTGTAATCATTAATGTTTCAAAAGCTTTTCTTTCAGGGAAGCATGGGATTCATTCTTGTTTATTTTCAGTTTTTTTAATCCCTGTAAAACACCTTCATTTAGTTTGTCAAAACGGCATTATTGCATTATAATTGTATATTATACTTTAGTTTATATTTCTGGCATATTGTCAGGAATTCTGAACATAACAAACTAACAGAGTTTACGGGTATATTCCTACTAATAGGTTCTCTATATTTGAAATGCAGATATCCTGTATGTGTGACAAGATTCCTGTGGAAAGAATTTTCAAAAGCTGTTACATTCTACAGTCCATTTTGCAGCAGTACTATGTTTCATGTTTTTTTTTTAATTCCCCACAGGTAATTCAGATGGTGCTTTACTTATCTCCAGTAATTATAACTGTTATCCCTCAGTGTAATAGTCATTTATCCCAAATCTTTTGTCAAACCATGAATTTAAAATGAACATTCTTTATCATATGTATCTGCAAAAGAAATTCAAGAGCATAATATGTATAAATAGAGAAAACATACAAGACAAGTTGCCTATGCTTCTCATATTAATGCATAACTTCACCAGACTCCCTCAGTTTTATTCGCATTTTCCAATTAGCTTGATTTCATCAGGTGATTTGAAATTCAAACAATTAATAATTATATAACACATTTTTATACTTCTGAACATTTTTGACTTATGGAACAAATTGATGTATGTAACTTGGCATGTGGTATTTGGTATGCCTAATAAATTTTATAAATCTGAAATTGAAATCCCTCCAATTTTCAGCTTCAGTGCAGGAACAACCTATATATAACTTTCTTGGCCTTTGGAAAAATAACAGTATTTCACCAAACATAGTATATTTATCACATCTTGTTATGCATGTTTGTAAATATGTGGTTCCCTTCAAAGTCATGTTAATTTCTTTAAAAACATATTAATAGAGTTCAATCAGGAGTATTGCCCACTGGAAATGTTATTTCAAATAACGGATTTTGTGACTGAGACAAGATATGTCTGTTTTCATTGTCATTTCCATAGCTGTAAAGCTAATTTATTACTTGCGCATTGCATTGCCACTCCAAACATGTCAGACTGTAAATGAAGTAATACAAAGTAATACTATGTCTGGTCACATGACCTGACACCCTTTATACAGCGGAGCACTGGATAACCAAATAGCATTTATATTTTTTGTTGCTTAAGAAAAAGAAATCACTCTTTGTATCTTTATTCTTTACATCTGGGTGATGGGTTCCATAAAGCTGTATGAAAATAAATCTATTTTTTTTTACACAAAGTGCCTGAAAAGCTCTGTTACAGATTGACACTATATTGTACTGTATAAATCCCAGGTGGCATTCATGTGTTTAAACAGATTTGTAATAAATGTAAATACTTTGAGAATATGGCAACCTATATTTCCGTTGTCTTTGTTCTGTAATGTTTTTGCTTGTTTAGATATTACGTTTTGTACATTTACGCCAAAGTATGCCTTATATTTATTTGAATATGTTTGTTTACACTATCTCAAATTCTACTATTTCTAGGTTGTACACTTCACTTATACAGAAACCCATTCATTTTGACATTTTTACTCAAACCAAATATAAAGACTCCTTTTTTTTATCAAACTTTGGACAGTTTGTAACAACTGTGCACCTGTTCATTGAGCAGGTCTGAATATGTTTTTGCTAATGAGGGACCAACATGACAGTTTCTTCCAAAATGATTCCTCTACATATGTACAGACATAATTTTTTTAGTGAGATTCATCTGAAACACAGCAGACCGATGTGCAAGACAAAGGTTTTGTCTCATCGATGTTTAATAATTTTTTTTCTATGCTTTTCCAGAATTTAAGACATTGGACATGTGCCTGTTTTCTGTTTCCCAGATTATAGACATTTCTGGTTTTAAAAACTTCCACAGTGCTTATTTCACTTAAGCACTTGATGTCCAGAGATCAGGGCCTCTGCCTTATCAGGGTTTGACAGCATAGCAGAGCTTGGTGCTGTCCTTGGTGTTACTTTGGCTGTCAATCAGAACTAGTGCATTCTTCTGGTGGTTTTTAATGATGCTGTTGACACTGCTGAACCGCTAGCAGTGGAAGACAGAGAGAACAGGGTCATTTTTTTCACTGTAATGTAAAAACCAAGAGTTGATTCCTATAATTTCTGCTTTCGATACAAATATAATTTTTTTCCAGATACTTCAGAGAACTATTAACTGTAAATATGCTATGTTTGAATTTGCCATTCTCATGTTCTGTTTAATTAAATATGTATTCTTCACATATTTGTGTGGTTTCTCTGCTGCTTGACACATCTGAAGACGTATAGCCACATATAGTAGCCAGAATTTTTTGAGATTCAATTTATCAAGCAGAAGAGAGGCACACTAGACATGACATTCGCCACAATGGAGCTTTTGTTTCTATTCTTTATTAACAGATTAACAGCATATCCCAAAAGTCCTTCATATAAATTCAGTAAATTTGAATGATCTTCTTACCTCCTCCCCTTTCTTTTCTCTTCCCAGAGCATAGTGACCTGTAGACGGTATAAATCGTACTGGGATATTGTAGACTCTCCGTATATAGAATACCACCAGAGTGTATGGCTGTTGAGCATCCTGGCCAGAACTCTTTCTCACTAGGAAGCACCCATCCTGGAATGACAATATCATATCATTACAACTCAGATTTGAACAGTGATATTATGGAAAATCTGAATCCACCATGTCATTTCCCAGTTCACATATTTGACTACAAATCTTGATTCAAAACTTTTCTGGCATACGCATATAAAACTAGAATAACCACCTAAATGCAGGTATTTGTTCAGTCATGACAACCAATAACACTCGAAGGGGCACAAATAATGTAGCAGTACATGCTTACTTAATGCATTAATTAACTAGTAACTAAGTGTTGGTTACGTACTGATCCAATGATTGTCCACCATTAATGAATCATGATGGTTCATGTATTTCATGCAGGAACTATATTAGTTAATGATTTGTTCTTGAGTGTTAACTGATTAGCTAAGCTATTTGTACTCCTTGAGTAAAGGGTTACCTGACAACCTTGTATTTATAGAAGTCCTCAGAATCCAACTTTGTACCTTTTCTTTTTATGCATATAAATTAATAATATAATTCTTCTTAGACTGGACCATCTCTACCTTATTTGTGTGTGTCAGTGCGTCTTCTGCTGTTTTGCGATCGCATGCTCCTGCATACCAGGCTTTCTGGTAGACACCTGCATCCTGAGATGACAAAGGTCACTTTTACCACACCTGTGTACTGTCTGTGTCCTCATAAAGCTGTGAAAGTTTTGTATTGTGGCCATGCATTCAATGTATCTGATCAGGAAATTGTGACTTTTCTTAATGAGCATATCATATTCAAGTGAGAACTATGCAAAACTGAATGTATTTGTTCGTAGAATATGCCATGGAAATGTCTAAATGCAGACAGAGTTAGAAGAACCAGACAAAACCAGAATGGTACTCTACTGCACACGTGGACAAAATTGTTGGTACCCTTCGGTCAATGAAAGAAAAACTCACAATGGTCACAGAAATAACTTTAATC
>JAODUD010000062.1:11524373-11537895 GCA_026784285.1 Stomatorhinus walkeri | reverse complement strand
CCCCGAGCTCAGTCTGAACCGATGAAATATAAAGTTATATCACCTTGATGCTTCAGATATTAATCAGGAACTGTTTATCCAGCCATCCATCCATTATCCGCCATTTATCCCAGTCAGGTGACCAGAGACATTAAATACTCTACTAGAATTGCCCAGCTGTACTTTTAAACTTTACGTTTTGTCAGTGGCAATGCTGTACATTTATCCTTTTGAATTGTCTATATGTAATGTATGGTTACCCATATTAATGTCAATCTACTATAACCGATGTATAAAATATTATTCATTGCATTTTGTTCAATTAATACTGACCTGCTCTTTAATGTGCACATTTCCTTTTCCTCCAAAAAAAAAAAAAACAGGTATAATATTACAAAACAGAACAGGTGACATTACAATTACACAGTAATGACCTGCAATGACTATTGTACCTAGACATGCTATGTAATTGATAGCTGATGCTCGGCTTAAACCAAATGACATTTCAAAGGATTTCACTGTCACAGACAAATTTCCAATATCAGCATGAAATCATGAGGGTTTCCCTAGAGTTGTCATCACAATTATTTAACATGGTGTAACATGGTGACGTTCTAATAAAATCACAAGTGTTTAATATTTTCATAGGTCTCGACTCATGCAAATAGTAACATAGATATTGTCAACAACCACTAAGCACCAAACAGGAAGCAACAAAATGGGTACAAATTACTGCACTATAAAGAATAAATGAAATAACTGAAATTTATGTAAAATTCAACCACTCTAATAACATAGAATTATAACACCGAAAATAATGAAATGCGTAATAAATGAAATGAAATCTATTCCCTCAACCAAGGTTGTGTCCATATTCTTCAGTGTCTTTTATTTCTTTCACTATTTTATTACCACAAACCATTGCACACACAAAAGCTGTTGTGGCCAAAAACTGCTACTGTAACTGTTTCTGTTCCTGTAAATTTCCAACAGGAGCATGATGGGAAACAATCTCAAAGGAATCTAGTTGCTATCTTGCAACTAATGACCTGCAAGATCTCTAGTCTTTGTAAAATCATAGTCATTAAGAAAAATAAAAACTCTGTGACTAATGACACATTGTCTTTATATGTGAGAGGGTCCTTCTAGTCTCGTATTATACTAGGATCAGATTTGTGAAGGAGTGAGGAAGAAGAGGGCATTCAGGTCTGGACATAAGGGGGCGGTTAAGGGTGTAAAGACAGATTTAAAAAGATGCTTAGTGAAATAACAAACAAGTCCTTGCAAAGCTGGAGTCACCAACATAGGCCTCAAATGTGGTCTATATGCTCTGTGACTATGGTACATTGGCAGTAAGTGTAAACCAGCCCCATCTCCCTCCTTCTACCTCTCAGACAACATACTTATACTTTAGAACCTTAAACCCTGCTCATTACCAAAGAACGTGCATCATTGTGGATTGTATAAAGACCGAACTAGGAAAGCTACAACCCATGAACTATTTAATAGTGTCAGAACCCTTTATTTGCTAGTCTGCGCAATGTCCATAAGGATTAGCTTTGATATCATATATCATGAAAACCTTTGATAGTCTTCTAACCGCTCAAGCCTTTTGTCAGGGAAGACCTGAACCCTCTTCACTTCACTTTTTACTAGTGGCTATTATGCTGCCTTCCATTTGAACTATGAAGTTGAAATTTAAACTGGAACGCCCCCTGAAGTTGGGTCTCCGATTCGGAATGACGGAGGAACCTCTACAAACCCGATCTCAGAATTCAAGATGGCTGCACCCATCATCAACAGAAATGATAGCTGTAGTTATGCACTGTTTATTTGCAATTCTGTCTTAATTGCGTGTCATTAAATCGATCATACACACAGTACTGTTCAAGCTCTATATGGGGGAATGTTGCTACCATTTTTGTATGTGTAAAATACCACATAACGCATTGTTATGAACTAGTATTGCTACCAATGGCCAACAATCATTCTGGCTAGAACTGGTTTAGTTAAACGGCTTTCCGACTTTATACTGGAACACAGTTAACTAGAGTGTGATGTCGTTACAAGCTCCAACTTGTTAAATGAATCACAGCACAAGATTGGATTATGCCTCCCTACAGGCCCAAACTGTATTGGACAGTATTCTGTGTCAGTGTCTACACAGTCAATGACCAGTCAATCACACAGTCAAGTAAAACTATACATGTAATAATCATCAGCTCTACGATACAATTTATTTGGTCATATATTATGCTTTTTGCATTACTATTGCACTCCTGTTTCATATAGCTTTATATCCTCTGACTGTCATTTAAAATGGATCATAAAATCGAACAGGGAAACCCACCTCCACATCCGGTACTTCATACACATCTGTGTAATTGAATAATGAAAAAGAAAGACGGTAAAAGATCAGCTTTGCAAACGTGTATGATTTCATTAATCTGTGGAACATTATTATCAGTTCTGATTATATTTAGTGTTAGTGAATCTCTAAAATATGCATCTATATTTCCTTGGCAACAGACATTCACAGTTTTATACCAAATGCTGGGCTAATTTATTGCTGACCAATTACAGAAGCTGTACAGACTGTAATTGAGTTACACAGACCTGGACTGTGTGACCGGTCACCTGCTTCAGTGATGACTGAGTGATTTTGTACCTTTGCTTTAGCTCCATGGGTGTCTGCAATGAGGACAGTGCATTTCATGCATGTTTCTAATTCATATTAGAATTGGAGGTGCAATTTTTCATTCTTAAAATACATGTAAGGAGATGTTAGCATTCCAAAGATGGAAATCAGTCTACACATCTTAGTATATCTCACTGAAATTAAGTGAACATAAAGCTCTTCTTAGCTTTCCTTTACCTACCCCAGTCTCTTACCTGAAACAGCATTTGCTGTTGGATCAATGTAATTATCTTCATCCTCTGGTTTAATATAATCCTCCTGGATAGACAAATGCTTTTTTTAGTTGTGTTCAGTTGCATGAATCCATTCTCATGGGTAAACAAATTAAAGTTGTTGAAGGAGGTACATTTTATTTCAGTAAATGTGTTAATGTATGTATTTCAATTTGTTTTTCACCTTATGTACAGCTTTGTAAATATGACAGTGTAAATCAGATATTATTTGCGAAATTCCATGAAACGGTATTATGGCAAAGTTCATGTATTGTGTTTTTATTGCATTGCATTTTAATTTAAATGTGAAATTCATGACTAGAACTTGCATCTTTTTAAATCAGAACAGCTTAACTCAGAGTGCCAATTTAGAGTTATAATTTGGGTTTCAGTTTATTACTACTTGAAATGAATGTTTTAGTGCAGCACTCTAATTCCTGGATTTACAAAACATGTTATCAGCAAAGAATTTTTCACCCCGCACAAATCTTTGTAATTCAACAGCAAGGATATCTAGAACCAAATAATGTTAATCAACGTAGTATATTTTATTAAATACAGTTATATTATTATAATAAAACTGATTATATTAAATTATATGATAAATAGTTCTGTAGTTAATATAGAATGATACAAATTAAACTTATTTAATATCTTTTTATATTTTTTGTTAATATTTGTATTCTGTATATAGTATTTTGAAGATCAATACAAAATTAATTCACCAAATGTGAAAGAAGTACAATACCAAGCATGTAGTTCAGTAAAATTCATATAGGAGGAAATTTCAGTTGCCAGTTTACTTAGAAAATGGCAACATTAGTCACCCTATTACTTCCTGAAATTCTCAGTGACCCTGCACAGAATATATAAATAAGACCATATCACATTTGGACAGAGTTTCAGTGCAAAGCATTACGCTCGTTAGAAATACACACGATTATAGAGATATAATATCTAATATTTCAACAATGAAAAGAGGAAAAGCAGTTTGCTTACATCACTCTCGATTGCATGAGTTGGATGGTTTTTCCGTGTGGGCTGGCCTGTCCTGCCACGGCAGCTGTCTCGGCTGTCTGGGGTACAGAGAAAGCAGAACTTGCATTTTAAACATCATATAGTACATATATATATATATATATATATTGTACATATATAGTACATATAGCTAGCTAATCTAAGAAAGTTTTCAATTTGTTCATTGAACAAAGTCAGTAACGAACCAAGTTGATCAAATGTGTCCAGGCTGAGGGCTTTGAATGAGTGGCCCTACCATTCACCACTGCATGACACTCAGATAGCAAGTGCATTGCTGAAATGCTGTATGATTGTTAAAACAGTATGGCTGAATTACTACATTACCACTGAATTTATCACATTCGTTTTGTGATACATGTCAAAGATCATTAAATTAAAGGGAAAAGAGAGGACTGTGGGGGTGGTTTAGTTTCATGTTCAGGGGTGGTGTAAAGAGGGGAATTTCCAAGGCGCCTGAAAAAATCTGAAACATAATTCTGTAACGGTTTACTTGACGGGACACAAATACTTAGCAATAACTCAGTCACTATTTAAGTACAAATTATGAACAAATCATGAACAAATATAGTTGCTACTGGAGATAAGATGTATCACAATTCATTAATGATGAACAAACATGAGATCAGTGTTATTCTAGTGTTACACTAGTCTTATTCATTACTTGGTCTTTCAGTAGTTCCTTCAGTAGTTCACAAATGTTTACAGAATTAGTAGCAAATACAGTAATTGCTTGAGATAAAACACGTGTCACATTTGATGATTGATGAATTAACATGAAATCAATATGTAACTAAGACTTAGTTTGTGGTTAATTAATACATAAGTAATATCAGTTGTGCTTTGTCAAATAAAGTGTTACCCATGGTCTGTGTTGGGGACCAAGTATGACATGCTTTTACGGGGCCCAAAATTCTCTAATGGCATCCTTGCTTGTGTTTAAACTTTTGGGGGTGTGCGACCCATTTACCCAAGTATTCTCCCTTTGGGAAATATGGAGGTGAGGCTGACATAAATGTTCTCTTGGGGCACTCAGAGGGTGGAGGTTCATAACTGTCATCTTGGTTCTCCAGTGGGTCCTCATATGTGTCACTGTCCTGCAAAGACCACAAGCATCAGCACTGCTGGTGTTCAGCACCTGAAAATAACTTCCCCGCCCACAGACCATAGGGACTCTGTGCAATTCAGTCTTGTTCTTACTTATCACATCCGCAGCCTCTTCAAAATTAGACGTTTCAATGAAAATATAGTTTCATTTTCTACTCAAACTTATACATTCCCATATTTCATACCCTGACTCCGAGCAAAGACATTTAACAAAATGTTGCCCATATTGTTCTTCAAGAAACAACCAGAAAGAGCTTAATGATTATAGACCAAACGTAGGTATATTTGCCTTGGTATGTTTGTATTGAAGGATTGTGATTGAAGTTTATCTCCCATTTTAACACTCAAGCCTAGCAGATGGAAATAGACATTTTTAAATGTCTTTTTTTCATAGAACTGTCATAAACAGATAAGGTCAGTTTCACAGTCATAGTTTATAGTGTTGATTTATTTACCCCATAAGCTCTCATCTATAATTCAATATATTACCTTCAAAATGCATTATAATGGTCGGGATAAAAATTAAGGATGCACTGCATGAAGAAGGTATCTACAGTGCATTATAGATTAGAGCTTCATAAAGCATTCATAATGTATAACAAACATGGCTATAATGTGTTATGCCTTTTTATAAATATTTATATTCATGTTTATAATGGTTCATGAATGCAACATAGTGTGCTATGAATGTGTTCATATATTATTATAGATATGGAATTCATAGAAAGTGCTATTGAAACATTTGATAGGATTATACAGTATGTATGTGTTGTTTTTTGATTGCATCCTCTTTATGATTTCATTTTGCAACTAATGTTGCTTGAAAATGTTTGCTGGATTTACAAAGCCATTTCACCTCAGTTTCTTCTGTAATGAGGGACTGTAGGAATGTAATGTATGCATGAGGCACTATATTTCTGTGAATAATATAGTCATATTCAGAAATGGACATAGACTTACAAACTCTGACCCTGATGAATGAGCTTCTTCTGGGTAGTCATCTACAATTTGCAGCAGACAAACAAAACAATAAGCATGACATTTTAACACAGCACTGTGCACTGACAACTAATTTAGCTAATGCTTCTTAACAGTTTCCATGTTATTCGAAAAATAATTCTTGAATAAAAATAAAACTGGAAACAGGTTTTTGTTATCTAGGCTTGTTATGTTTGGTTTGCTTAAATGCAATTTTGGGAAAAAAAACAAATGTGATAATTCTTCTGAATATTGAGCGCAAAAATAATGCAAGCTGTGTGTATTGTACATGTATTAAGACCAGTAGAACAATAATACTGTTTGCTGTTTCAAGTGTCTCACCTTGATTATAGTCTCTGTTAGGTACCCTTGGTGGCCGTTTAGTTTTTATTCTGCATTTAAAAGATACATTTATAATAATGAATTGACCTTGTTACATGTTCTCATTTTGTTGCAGTCATAGATTATGAGGACAGCAAACCACATGAAACACAGATATTGTTCACTGACATATGAAATCATTTATTTATGAATGGGGATGGCATCCTGGAAATATGAGGGCAGATACTGACCAGGTATAATGATTCATGGGATTATACCTTATTGCTGTTAATTTTTATAAATAGGTTTAACTGGCAAGTATAAAGTATGCTGGATTGCCATTGCCCATTTCTTAGAAGTGCTAGTTTTAGTGAAGGTGAAAACCATCTAAAAACACTATTCATTTTCTAAAGACTTGTTCAGAAAAGCTAATCCAGAACATTTCGGCTACATGCCAACTAATGTAAATGATGTATATTACACAATGCCATGTTGTTGTTGACTCAGAAAGACTATTTCTACATTTAAGTAAATATCTCGCTATAGCATTTTACATTTGCATAACTATTCGTAGATGCTACAATGTTGATTCCTTCCTTCTTTGATTCTACTCCTTGTCACTGGAATGCTAGTTGATGATCTACACCTGAATTATACAATATCATTTCCCTTCATGACTGTAACACATTCTGCTTCCATTTTATTGGCTGGAGATTATATCATTAAATCATTTGGAATGTTTACTCTAGGGTCAGTATTATAGCCTACATTGTATCATTTTGGTTATGGCACTGAACCAGCTACATAATGCCCCACAGGTATCCCTTTGTTAAACAACAGCCAGTCAATTAATTTTGAAGTGTAGGATTTTTCCCCCTACCTTTGAACAGTTTTTGATTAATGGCATCTATGCCAAAATGTGCTGCACTATTTGCTGTACAAACACTTATCGAGGAAGCAGATTTTCTGGCCTGTTTATAAGAATGGTGACTTTGTAGTTTTGTCATCCATTATGACACACAGATGAGAGAAGTTTTATGCTGAATGAACGAAGTCCCTAAGTCCATGCTGAAGCTCTGTGTTTCAAAATCCTGTAATCAGACTGTAGTATATGGGCTAGACACGTACCTGGTGCTGTCTAACACTTAATCATGGGAAATTACAACAATAATTTAGGACAGATTAGGCATATAATGTGAGCCAAGTCTGATCATACCGGTCCCATGTACTTCTTCCCGTTTTCCGAATGAAAGCCGCTTGCTCATTTTGAAACCTATATATTGAATAAAGAATATGTGAAATTATATTTGGAAGTGCAATATCACAAATCTCTACAGTATGTAGTTTTAAACATCACACAAATACTCTTTCCTGATTGAGTACTATAAGCTTTTCATCCCCATTAACACAACAGAATGTAAGATTGGAAAATATTCAGTCTGTCAACATTTCTCTGCATCTATTTTCAGTTGCTCCAGTTTCACTCTGTAACAGACATCTGCAATATCAGGTGATAATTAGAAAGAGGAATTACTCCTCGACAGGTTTCTTCTTGTCGTCTGTCTTCTAGTTCTTTTTCCAAAAAAAAAAAGTCTCTTCTTAAAATCCCAGAAACATCTACAAGTAAAACTCTCACAGAAAGTAACACATTCACAGTGACCTCATAAAGTAAAATGTCCATAATATGTTTTAAATAAGCCCAAACTCCTGGAACTTTTTTCAGCAACAAATAAACCAAGGCTGGTTGGTTCAGGATAAAAGTAACTAGTTTATATTTTTCATTTCCAGGTTATCTAGTTATTCTAAAGGGATAATCAAAATAGTTGAATGATAATTGAAATAATACTTGGGCAACGGAATTCATTCATTTTCACATGTATCATCTTGCTGTCTTTTTTTGAGGCAAACACACGCACACACACAAATGTGTATATAGGGTTCCACTATTTATTTAGGGCCTCTGGAGTATTTTCCCAGGGTGAAGGGTCTTGTGCAAGTACCCAACAATGTGACTATTCTGCCAATTATGGGATTTGAACCAACAGCCTTCTGAGCAGAGGCACAAATGCCTAACCCAAACCACAAACATAATGTCTCTGCACACAATGGAATTCACTGAAACTTACTTCTTCAGTCTGTTAATGATGCTACCATCATTTTTCTTTATATCCTGGACCATCTTTTGAAGCTGCCTGAAAGACACATACACATGACAATTAAATGTGGCCATGCGTTAATAAAAAGATTCCCTTTGGGTGTACAGCATTTACGTCTCAAATTGAACAGAAGTTATCAACTGTTGATAACTTTCAAATGGTTAAGAAAACATCATGAAGCAGCATCTGATATATTACATTTTTCATAGCAGGTTCTATGTTGCCAGACAAGTTCAATTGTTCCAGTTTTACTCAGTACTTTTTAAACCAAAATACTGAGTATGTTTACTGCATGTCTTTGTATCTACGCAAACAAAACAGATGAAAAAGTAATAACTGCTTATTGTAAAGAAAAAGGCCCATTTAATATCTACGCTACACAAACATACTGATAAGAATATCACACATTTTTAATATATAAATTTGGAAAGGTGGTTGGTTCTGTTGATAAAGCATTTACCTGCAGATACAGAGAGCTTAAACACACAATTATACCAAAATCAAAAACAGCATTAGCAGAAATTCACTTCACACCAAGTTGACTCTTGCAGGCAATAGCCTAAGGTAATTATTTTGAGTTTATACAAATTACAACACTACCATATTGTACATACATTGCACATATATTTTATATCTCTTTTGAAACATTTTTATATGTATCCACTTAGATTTGAAGACTAAATACCACGAGCTTTGAACAAACACTGTACACGTTTAGTTATATTATTAAAATGATATACTGCACTCACACAAGCAGAACACGAAGTTACACGATATTACCGTTTTCTTTCATGTGCCTAAAAACAAATCTTTATAATACACAAGGAAAGAGTGTATTTCTTCCTTTTGTTATTTTGAATCAACTCTTTCACGCGACTCTCACAACATCAATCAAGGATTAGTCAACTTAGAAGACAAACATCGGAAAACCGGAACATCGCGATATAAACATAAGTATATAAAGTATATAAACTTTAAGAAAAATAAATAACTGATTAAATTCCACGAATGTTAATCAGCCGTACCTGATTTTCTCCGATGCGGGAGCCGTGAATTTACTAAGCTTGTCCATCTTTTAAGAGTCGCGCAGCCTGGATCCCTCCCTACGATCGCTGCTCCTTATAGCCGCCCCACCCCACGCTGGAGCTGGCATGGGCGTTCATGCCACTACTGGCGGCTTTATTGGAAATAAGCGTTACCCTTCAAATCAATAACCACGGCTCTTACCCATATGCATTATTTTTGTATAACTACAACGGATATATCTGTTTTATGTGATTAAGATAGACTTCTCATGTAGTAGCCTGTCTGACTGCCTTAATGGTCTGCCCTGGCACTCTTTCGCCAACCGAAAACAAAACGAATAGTTCTTCTCTTTTTCAACTTTGCGTGTAACGTTGCAAAGCAGATAAGACAATTTCACAATTATTAGTATAGTATCTCAAAGTTCTCAGACAGCTATCCTGTATTAAACCGTCTTGAACGAATCTTTTGAACGACTTCACACTGTATTCCCTGAATTAAAAGTGGTGTGTGTGTGTGTGTGTGTGTATATATGTAAAATAGTAATACATTTATTATTATTAAAAGAGAAATGTTGTGTTAAAACATAAGGCACAAATTTAAGCATACGTATGCTCTATATCGTTAGATAGGTTGATAAACATGTCCCAGTCCCTAATCTTGACTCCTATTATCTTAAACATAAGTTTGCCAAATTCTAACTGGTTTCGTAATTAGTTAGCCAATGCTTTTGTCGAGATTACTAACTTAAATTATATAGCTAAAAAAATGCTCACATGGATCGATACGGGGTAACCATTACAGAAACAAAGGTACAAATTGGTTGGTCATTTTATACTAACATGGTGAGTTGACTAGGGCTTAATCATCTCCCAGTGGCTGCTGTACCAAAGAGCATGCATGGGCTATACACCCCACCAAAATATTTTTGATTCTGACACCAGTGACTCTACTCTGCAATTCCGGCAGAGTTCTTCTGACTTCCTATGAAGACCCCACTGCAAGACCACTAGAATTGCCACACTTCCTGTACCTACACATCATCAGTACAAGTCATTGTACTGCTCTCATGTGAAAATTCAGCCATTGCTGGAATCACTTCAATATTAAGCCTACATATTTTTACGTTAACAGTCTGACTTTACAGGTACACACAATAACTTTAACAAAAGATGACTCCCATTCTCCATGTCATGGTACCTTGTAAAATACTACATCCTGTTAATGTAGTGGTATAATGTAAGTTTCCATTTTGATTCTAAGACTGAATCCACGTTTTCTCTCTCTTGCACAAAGACACTGCTAGATGGGACCTCCTTGACTCAAACATGGCGTGCTGGGTGCTCTGAGCTTCCTGCAGATTTGCCTGGCTGCTCAAGTGACCCATGATGCTATTTATACTGAACACTGAAAGCAGGTGCAAAGAGATGCAAGAGAAACATAAGAGGGAGTGAAAGTTGGATGGTCCACAACTGTCAGAACAGGAAGTATCTGTAAACACCCTTCCAAGCACAAGGGACATGAATACGTAACCTATAACTTAGTACTCACAGACATGCTTCTGTGTTTCTGTTTGTCTGTTGCGACCATCTGCTTCCCCCTGCCATTGGCAACATGCTCACTTTGGCTTACATTCTTAATGCCACTGTTTCTCATTACAGTCACACACATGGGCTGAAGTGTTACAAGACCGTATCACATGGTGTGTCACACCACTGGATCCCAGTACCTTCCCTAAAATCCCGGGGATCTGCACATATATTACATGGAAAAAAAAACAGAATTCTTTTTCACATTTAGTTGCTTGCTGACACATTTACCTTCAGCAACTTACAGCACAAAGACATTGGGGTGAAGTGCTCAAGTAGAGACCCTCCAGGGATTTCAACAGGAACTACTGTGTATAAAAAATACTTTTCTTTCTGTTCTACATGGTTATTTCTTAGAGGATATAGTTCAAGTTCCTCTATGTTAATTTTTCACCTTTTTCACATTATCGAGCTAATGATATATAATTAAATTCTTCAGTGCTGTTCACATAGGTCAGTCTTAAAATCTTATAAATGAAACGTTTAACTATCAATTTCCTTTCAAATAACTAAGAGTAAAAGGTCCTTGACTTTAACACAAAGTTATCAACAAGTTTGCACATAAAGCCATAGACTCCTAGACACCAAAAAAACTGGTTTGCATGAGTACAAAGTGGTGCTTATTTCTTAAGGGTCTTTCATACATTTGATTCAGCTCCATGGACAGAGTTGCAGATTCAAATTTCTCATAAATAGACAAGAGCCACATGGTGAAACTCACGTGTTTTATATTATCTCTCCATACATTTTCTGCATGGGGTTCTGCCTGAACAGTTCACAACGAAGCATTTGTTACTTCCTTGTTTCGCAAAATGATCATTAACTCATGGGAAAAAAATCACCCAGACATGTAGCCCAAGAAATCTCAATATCAGAGACTTGTTCTATTTATCAGTGTATTCTGCAAAGGACATAATGGAAGCGATGCACATTTACCCACTTAGAAGTAATGAACATTAGTGTTAACAGTTTAGATAAAGGACTGTACAAGAACAAGTTCATGCCTTTATAAAGTACATAAATGCAGGTTTGGGAAATGTAACCTCCCAATAAATCAAAACCAGCTAATACACCCCCCCCCCCCCTATAATTATGTTTCCCCTGTGATGGGTAGAGACCTCAATCCCCCCAATGTTCCAGCCAAAGTTACGCCCTTGGTTGGGACTCCGAAGGATGCAAGTTCAAATCCCGTGGTTGGCAGAGTGATCCCACCATTGGACCCATGAGCAAAGGCCTTAAACCCAATTGCTTCAAAGTCTGTTCCTTACTTCCTCCTCTACACCAGCTGCATGAGGCGACCTCCTGGGATGCTTTTCCCGCTGTCCTGAAGGAGATACCGCATATATGCTGGGCACTTATTGGTCGCATTTCTTCAGTCTTTGGTCAAACTCCTCCAAAACCATTTGAACCTGTGGTCAGGTGGCCAGGTCATGTGATGTGACACTCTATCACTCTCCTTTGTAGACAGCTTAGTGTATCCAAACCATTGATTGGCACTGTACATGCCATTGTTTTAATTGTCCTTATTGTTTACCCAAAAGACTCTTTGTTATGAAAGTAACAAACCAGATTGACTCATAATCTGCAGTAAAGGTCACATCTCATGACACATTTCATAAGAGTTTTTATTTATAGAGAGTTAAACAGCTTCCTAATTCTGCACTGTGACAAGTCACTTATTTATGTATAAGATTACCAGGTAGTGACCTTTTTTTTTTTAAATGTGTATTTCCCATGCACTGCACTTACGGTTGGTATATGAGGCTGAAATTGTTGAGATCTCTATGTGACAGGGCCTGTGGAAACAAAGACAGTGAATGGATATTACAAGCTGCACAGTCAAAAAGATAATCCACCTGCTTGGGAATTAGTGCTGTGAGTCTCTACCACATTATGTTTGCTTAACCTCTATATTCTTCACAAGAGCTGATCAGCTTTATACAATATTTTTACCTGCTTCTGAACACAGGCAATAATTTGACAATGCATTCTGCAAACCAGATTTTAAGATCTTGATTGTATAACTCACATTTTAATTCACATGAATATGAGTATTTGTAAATATTCAATAGAGATTTTTTTTAACATTATTTTTTATTGAGAATTTGCCTCTTTGGGTATTGTATATCACTTGAGTGTCATCTCAAAGTACGAAACTCCTTTTAAGTTGAAATGCCTCTTTACCACCAGTAGATGGAGACATTTTTATATAAATGTTGTGACCCAGCCATCACTGCATTGTCATGATACTTTGTTCATTTACCTTTGCAGAAAACACATTTTAAGACTGTCGGAGGAAATATTTGTATATTTAAGACAAATACATAATTTTATCGTATATGTGCCCACTGAAATTAATATAATTATCTTTTATCATGCAACACATTATCACAAATTTCCTTAAAGGGGGGGGGGGGGGGGGGT
>JAODUD010000062.1:11450929-11468961 GCA_026784285.1 Stomatorhinus walkeri | reverse complement strand
GGGGTGCCTGGTGGCTCTCGGGGTGTCCCCCTGGTGGGGCTCTTGGGGGGGGGGCAGGTTTCGCCGGGGCAGGCTGGGCCCCGCGGGATGTGCGTGTGGCTCGGGTCCCGGGCTCTATCTGCGCCTGCACGGCTGGCCCCCTGGGGCGGAGCCGGTGCCCGTCTGCCTGTGGCCGTGGGGCTCCTGGCTCGTGCTCGCCGGGGGGGGCATCCGGTGGCTCCTCCATCTGCCTCCTTGGGCGTGCACGCGACTCTCCGGTGGTGGGGGGCCCGGGTGCCTGGCTTCTGTGGGGCGCCTGGGCTCGTGGTCACTCAGGGCTCTCTTGGCCGTTTGGGGGGCCCTGGGGGCGGCGCTGTTATGGACTTGCACTCTCATTGGGAATCATTC
This sequence comes from Stomatorhinus walkeri, assembly GCA_026784285.1. NCBI lineage: Eukaryota > Metazoa > Chordata > Actinopteri > Osteoglossiformes > Mormyridae > Stomatorhinus > Stomatorhinus walkeri. Next base: position 11,468,574 of record JAODUD010000062.1, on the reverse strand, counting down.
CATGATGGCATACACTCATAACACACACACACAGACAAAGACGTATATACATGCACAAACACATGTACATCTGCATGCGCACACACAAGCACAAACCTTCACATCCACACACATACACTTAGAACGCGCACACACATAAACACGTACATACGCACAAACGGATACGCACGCGCACAGACACAAGAGCCCAAAGCTTTCTTGCTCTATTTTACTATATTTCTCTCTCTCTCCCCATCTGGGTGTGTGGATAACTTCCATCCATACCTCTCAGATGTAGATACTGCTGTGGCAATTAGTTTCTCCATTGGTTTCTGTGTATGTATACTGTTTGTGCGTGTATTTGAATCTTATTTTTCAGATGCAGCAGCTGGTGTGATGATAATGTCCAGCAGTAAGATGCAGAATCTGTCCTTTTGTTACTCTTTCCCTTTTGTCCTACTTTGTGTTAAGTTGTTATGTATAATCTTCTTCCCTGTTTTTCTCTGTCCTTCTGACCCCCTTCTTTTTCCTTTTTTTTTCTTTCTTTTTTTGTTGTATTATTTTCTATTATTTCTTGTCTGTCTTGCCTTTCCTTCTTTTACTTCAGTTTTTCTGTTTTTCTTTTCCTTGTCAGTTCCGGCTTTGTGACGCAATAATATAAAATGGTTAATAAAGAGTTTACCTCAAATAACAAGAGGAGCTTAATCCAAAGCTCCACTTGGCAGAACAAAAGTGTCGGCACAATAAAGCACCCAGACTAACATCCTGCTTGCCAAACTGCTGGACACGACAAGGGGTTAAAAAAAAAAATACAAAAATAAACGTTTAGTATTCCAAAACAAATGTAACACTGATTTGTTGTCTTGTCAGCCAGCATGACTCGGGAGTAAAGTATAAAGTGCTGTGCAAATATGTCAGACAAATTCAGTTCTGTATCATTGCAATAGGCCTCTTGCATTGAAGGCAAAGTAAGGATTTAAATGTCAAAGGGAGACTAACTTGCGGAGGCTGTTTCTGGCTTGCTCTGGTTGTACATAGCCTCGGATGATGTTGTCTCAAAAGAGTTTGCATGATGGATTTTTTAAATTTTTAAATTCTGCATTAAAGAGCCAACAGACAGTCTTTGTCACCCTCGACGGCACACGGGGCGTGGACAAAGGCGCAGGGTGCCAAGAGTCGGGGGCAAACACGGGGTTTAATAGAAGCGGCAACAAAAGGAGCAGGCAAAACACAGGCGGACATTACAATGACCGGACTGGGGAAACAAACGGAAATGCGGACTAAATACATTGGGCTAATGACAACGATAAAAAACAACTGGTAAACACGGGGAAACCACACAAGGTAAATGAGGGGGCGTGGCACATAGAAAGGAGAGAACGATCGAGGCAGGACAGTCTTGGTCTTTTCAACTACTCTCTTCAGTGTTAGTGTAATGTGCTGGAAAACCAAAATGTTCCTAAACCACCAATTATGACTGACTGTACCTAGCTTTAGTTGAAACCAACAATTAGCATAAAGTTTCCATGGTGAGCATCTGCTTGTGAATTCAGGTTCTGTTTGTGTCAAGCAATGTATTGATTGATTTCATTGGGTGTACCCTGAAAATACCAAATGGCACATGACTAATAAGTCTGACAGTCCAACTATGTAGCTTATGGACTATTTTTGTTAGTCATTTTCTAGTTTTGTTTTTCAAGTCAGCATGCAATTCAAATTACATCAACATTTGAGGTTAGTATGTAAATCAAAATATGGCAACTTTTGAGATCAAAAAATGTTAATGTTGCCATAGACACCGATTCATGAGAAACAAGACCAGCTGCATGCAGTAAAATGGAATGTGTCATTATGCGATGGGCAGTTATGCAGAATCAACTTTAGTGCAAATTTTAAACAATGTCAGAAAAGATTAAAGATTAAATGGATACTTATAGCTAAATTATAAAGTATAAAGTAATATGATATTAGTGACTATAGGTACTGGAGTTACAGAGTGATATGAAGAGACAGACATTATTTATAAGTTAAAATAAGTTATACTATAATGAAATGGCAGGGAAACCTATCGGGTGGTGGAATCCCAAATTCAAGGTATATCAACCATTTTAATTTTTACAGAATAACTCTAGCCGAAAACTACATTAATAATTTAATACTATCCATCCAGTTTCCATATTATTGTTCTAATGCATGGTCTGATGAGCCCACAACCTATCACATGGAAAAACAGCATGGACCACCCTGGATGGGATGTCAATCACACAGCAGGACTCACAGCAAGGGCAATCTGGCAATTCCTGTTGGCATGTTTTTGGGGGGAAACCACAGACACTGACTGATTTCTACAGTCAACAGAAACATATAAACTGGTGATGAAAATGTTAAAAAGCTCGAGAATAATAATTGCTAACATTTGGTTTATCTTTGCCCATGCCTTTATTCAAAGTGACATATATTTTTGAGAGAAGGCAGGGTCAGCCTGGAGCATTTGGGGGGTTAAGGGCCCTGCTCTGGGGTCTGCCAGCCTGGCCACCTTCCCATCCCAGGGTCTGCATCCTAACCAGCTGAGCCACGCACCATCATTCTATTACAATTATCTCAGTGTCTGTATGACCGGAGAAAGACAGAAACAGCCTCTGCAAGTTAGTCTTCATATGACATTTCAACCCCAACTTCAATGAAACTTCAATGCCTTCAATGCAAGAAGTGTCTTGAAATGATACAGACTTACATTTACTCTGGACTTTTTACTTTATTTCCAAGTTATTCTGCTGCAAGACAATGAATCAGTTTAGATTGACAGTTGTCAATACATTATAGTCACCTTTGATAATTAATTGACTATATTGATCAATATGAGTTTAAGTGTAAAGAACTGTATGAAGTATAGTGTAATCATAAGATATGCAACATATGTTTTGGACAGTGATCACTGGCAGTAAGCGTTTGCTCAAAATATACCTATTTTGTGAAATAATGATGAAAAGTGCTGGGAAGATAGCTGTAGCTTTGAATCAATGTTCAATTAGTTTCCACAGAGTTACATAAAAGAGCCGTTCAACTTTTGTTCCTTTGAGTTTGAGCGTATGTAAGATTTTGTGCCAGCCCCCATCAAGCAATTAATTATGCTTTATAGAGCAGGCAATTTCTGTAATCTAATTAGAAAAATAAAACTCCAACAACTTCTAATCATTTATGTTTACAAAAGTATCTCATGTATTTTTTAGAGTGAACTTGACGTTGGCAATGAAATTAGTATTTTATGAGGATATTTGTCCGCATCACAATCTAATGGTGCCACATACAAGAATAAATGCTGGATAATATTGTGTATGTGTGTGTGTGTGTGTGGGGGGGGGTAGAGTGGTCATGGTTCATCACAGAATGATGAGTCAGGTTTTAATATTGTATCAGCATTGTTTTGGTATTTAAGCACTGGGGTTTGTTGTGTGTTCTGCCGATAAATCAGACTGAGCCAAACTGAAAGTGGAAAAGGGACGCTGTTTGCCTATTAATCTTTTTTTGACTGCAGAAGCAGCAGTTTTTTTAGAGTTTTTTCCTATTCCTTTCATTCTGGAGGAAAAAAATCTCTGGTGTACAGCTTCTGTTCCTGAGCTTCTGATCCACTCACATCTTGTTATGTCTTAGAGCGTGTTGTAGACATCCTGAGAATGGCTGAAATGAGAAGCTCACTCAGTTTACCCATGTATTGTTCCCGGTCATCATATAGATTGATCTTTCTTATCTGGAGTGCTGGCAAATCTGCAAAAAGCCCCATTACCTACCCTGCTTCTAGCTATAACCCTTCTGTGACCTAATAGTATTTTTCTTTTGTGCTGATAACAGAATTAAAAAAAAATTACCCCCACTCTCATCTCCATCACAGTGTCACATGGCTTTGTTTGCTGTAATGCCTGAAGGGATTCATGTATAGAAGATCTGGCAACTTATTTCACTCAGGAACATAGCAAACTCAGGTAACCCCACTTGACAGCTTTGATACAGTAACAATTCTGACCCAGTTCCAGTAGCAAAATGTTCACTGTTGAACTTTAGATTGTAAAGAGTGCAGTACTTTTATACAAATATATATTTTATTTGTCTTTATTTTATTTGCTCATGGGGTAGCATGGTGACCTCACACCACCAAAAATTTGCAGCTCAAATGCCACCAGTGTGTGTGGAATTCCATATTCTTCTAGTGTTGTGACTGGGTAGCAGTTAGGGTTGTCATTGTTGGCATTAGAGTTTTTCCCATACGTATGAATGGATCCCCTCAAAGAGACGAGTAATAACGCGTGCACGTGTCTGTGTGTGTGTGTTTGTTTGTTTGTTTTTACCATGTGGTAGAGAAGCAGGATGCTCAGGATGTGGATATTTGTTTGCATTTCTGCCTTTTGTATTTGACTGAGGGGAGGCTGGATGGCTTAGATTCTTCTCTGCTCAATGTTAGCCGGTAAATGCTGTGAGTTTGCTGAATTACAATTACGTTCCATCCTTAACAGTGTTGTATAGGGAATTGTTTTCTGGTTTTGGATAATACTTGATTGTCTGTAAATGATGACTTTGATCAAAATAAATAATTAAAGCAACCCTTACAATTAAACTGTAAAGAAAGATGAGGGAAGAATGTGTAATTCAGCACAGAGGACCCACTGTGGTATAAAATCAGCTTAATGGCAAAGCAAGTAATCCATATGTTGTAAGCATTGTCAGACTATTTAAAGTAATTTAATCTGGGTTGTTTTTTAATTCATAATTAAAATGTTATTTTAATGATTTGCTATGCCTGTGGCCTTATACTGGAAAATTGGACTAATGATAAATATGGATAACCATTATCTTAAACATCCATTTCTCCATCCGTCTTTCTGTCTGTTCATCCATCCATCCATCCATCCATCCATCCATCCATCCATCCATCCAACATATATATGCTTATTTTATGCAGGGTCTGGAGCCTATTCTGGAAACTATGGGCACAAGGCAAGGAGTAACCCAGGATGGGGTGCAAACCCATACCTTAAACTTAAAATTTATTTAAGCATTACAGTTGCTGTAAGAGTCTGATATTCATTAAAGAACTGATCGGTTCAACCAGAAGAATAATAATGACATCAGATGTATGATGCAAACCTTAGCCAGTCAAAATTTGTTTAATGGTATTTATCTCAAAAGTAAGAATATATTTTCTCAGAAAAAAAAAACACAATGTAACCTTAGAATGAATGCATATTAACAGTAACACAAAAAATAAACAAAGATTTCTTCTCTTCTCTAAAAATTTACTGATTTCTTGGATGGGTTGATGAACACCATATCGTACACATAAACCCCTGATCCTTTAATGCTTCACCGCAAGCACATATTTAAGTATGTGAAATCTAGGAACTGAATGGTGAATTTGTTTACTGTTTATTTACAATACAAACTGAATGCCCATTCGCTAGCAGGGCAGATATCCATCTCAGCCCTCACATTTTCACCAGGCTATAGTGCAGTATAGCGGAAAATCCTACAAATTAAAAATGCAAGTCAGCCAAAACAGAAGAATGAATTCACTCTCTGTGTTCATTAAATATCATTTCTTTTTTCGGATGTATGTGAACTTTGTACTTATTCTGAAATTGCCTGTCAAAGAAAGGACATTGTGCATCTCTGTCTATAACGATTCCACTGGATAATCACAATGTGTCTTGTATATATTATTTTGTATGTATTAATGTATTCTTTTGATCTTTTCTTGACTATGTGGTTGCTATTGAAGGGTTCAAACAATAATGTAAACTCTTCAGGCATATAGTAACTTTTCATTTAAACTGCATTTAATGTGATATTTTAATCATAATTTCCTAGCCTTGTCTTGCTTGCAATATACTATAAAATGTCTCAGATCAAACTAGAATAACAACATTTTGCTCTTTTTCATTTTTTCTTAATTTTGCTGTTGTTGTAAAGTGCCACTCATTTTACAGAGTGTGTCAGATGTTTCCCCATAATTACACTAATTTGTCAGAATATTAATTTTAAAAGACCCTGCGCCTATACTTAGTCTTTTCTGAGATTACTTATTTGTCAAATCTACCAATTTTTCTACATACCACCTGTGTTATACTGTATAATTAAACCAAACAAAATTTCAACAAGTTGAAAAATGCTGATGCATTCAGTAATTATAGTAATCATTTATAATATTAATTCAATATAAAACAACATTTATCAGTGAATTTACATCCTGAGGTCCAGTTTGTGGCATGTACTGTGATATATTTAGTCTCTGAATGTTGCAGTTATGGGAAATCTGTCTGGGTTAGTCTGCATGAACTACTCTGCCAGGAAGTGATCTTGGCTGAATGCTCTCTGTGGCATAAATCTCAAATCTATTACTATGGCTTGTTGAGTTTTAAATGGTGGGCAGTTCGTTTTAACACTATTAATTAGGTACGGGTATGATGACCTTTGAAGGCTCTCTACTGACTACACAAGTGGATTTTTTTCAGCATGCTTGAAAAGTGAGAAGTAGAAAGAGTGTTTTAAAAGGGATCATTTGTTCTCATTTGTGTATGAGCTTTTAAAGCTTTTATTTATTCAGTGCCTTTTCAAAGGAAACTAACATGCATAGTAATAAGTTTTTTTCACATCAATACAGCTGACTGGTTGGCACTGCCTTGATTGACATCATAGGCATAGAGACAAGTTCCCTTCAGTTGATTAATGTAGTGCTGTGACTGCCCCCTCAGAGAATGGACTGGGGAGAGTTTCCATTCCATAACAATACTCAGTATTTCTGCTTGGTTAGTGTGCTGTGTTCTGTAAGTACAGATTCATTTACCATTTACTGTACTCCATAAAGAGACTTAAAAAAAAATTCAATTTTTGTATGTAAAACTGTCATTAAATTGACTGGAAGAAAATCCTACGCAAATCAATATGCTAAGTAAATCATTTCTGCAGCCTCTTTGAAGTATTGAGGGACATTTTGAATGAAAATAGCTCACATTAAGAACAGCTGAATACTTAATAAGGTAGTTTGGTTCAGAGTATTCATCCATTCATCCATCCATCATCTGAGCACTTATCCTGGTCACAGGGTGAATGCAATCTATCCCAGGCAGCACGAAGGGCGAGATGTCAGACCATTACAGGACATATATAATCATACACTACAACTCTCTTAGACACACCAATTAAATTGACTGCATGCCTTTGGGCTGCAGAAGAAAGCCTGCATGACACAGGAAGAATGTGCAAATTCCACACATGCAGAACTGGATTGCAGCCCCACAACCTACAGGTGCTCAGCAACTGTGTCAAGCTCTGAGCCACCTTGTACCCACACTTGAACCTAGTTATATCTGGTTTTGTTGTTCAGTTTGATCTCAATTCAAGATTCAAGATTCAAGAGGTTTATTTGCCACATACACAGTTGTACACATACAACATATAGTGAAATGTAACCCTGGCAGCTGATAAGAGAATGAGAACAGAGAGAAAGAGAGTAAGATATAAAATATAAAGATAACAAAATTTAGGCATTTAAATAATTTATGACACACAAGTCTAATAGTGTTTTAATGTTGTTTTGGTTATTAGTTTTTTGTTTATGTAACGCATACATTTAAAGAAAATTACAGTCTCAACAATTAATACACCTAGGAATTTTGCAGAAGCCATGAATATTAAATCCATTGCTTAAGGGTGTGTGGTTTCCATCCCACATGACCTGAATTAGTAACCTTCAAATGACAAGGCTGTGTCCTGAACCCCATACTGTCTGCTTGCCTAATTATTCAAGAACACATTTAGAAGTGAAATATGTTGCGTTGGGAGCGGCACAGTGGCGCAGTGGGTAGCACTGCCTCATGTGTTTGAGCCCAGGGTTTGATATGTATTCAGGAATGTTGAGTTTGCGTGGTCTTCCCGTGTCATTGAGGGGTTTCCTGCAGGTACTTTGGTTTCTCTCCAGTCTAAGAAAACATGCTGAGGTTAATTGGAGTTGCCAAATTGCCTATAGGTGAGAATGATGTGTGACTTTGGCCTACGATGGGTTGGCTCCCCATCCTTGTTCCCTGCCTTGCACAGATGGACTTTGGACCCCCCCTGTCATCCTGAATAGGACAAGTGGTTTCAGAAAATGGATGGATATTTTGTATTATAAAGAGTCAGTGTTTTATACATTAAAGCATGTTTATATGCGTGGAATAGACATCTGTGACATGGAATAGACAGCTGTGATTGTTCTTTTATAAGTTAGTTGCTGCTGTGTCATGTTGACTTGGTGACCAAATAGATAGCATTTCTCCACGATGTCCGAAATCTTCCCATGGTTCTGTGCCATGCTGGCCAGAGGAAGCTTACATGCATGGCGGAAGCTAAAAGTTATGCTGCCCGGAGTTTTTAACTCCTGTCTGAATCATCCTTGGCAAGTTACCGTCGTAGAGACACTGGATGAAAGCTGCCACCTCTATTAGGCCGCAGCCGTAGAGAGCTGGATCAGTGGCAGATGATCATGGTGGTGATAATGGAAAGCGTTTTAGGAGAAGACAATGGTGAAACACTTCCATACCTAACCCTGACAAGGAAAACTGTTAGTTATTAAGTATGTAATAAGAATGTCTGTTGCTTTCTGTAGAGAACCTTCCCTTGACATTGACTGTGACTGATACACAGTGTATACAATGTATGTGCATGAATATGAAATATTATATAATGCTTTAAGATTGGGATTAAATAAGACATTGTGTAGCATGAATTTCACGCTGTATGATGGATTTAAATATTTTTAAACTGTGTTTTTAGGAAATGAATGAATAGTATCATACTTGTAGATATGTAGATGAAATATTGTATTGTGATTATCATGATATAGCATAAATATCATGATATAGCATGAATATCATGATATAGCATAAACACTTGTTTTATTGCATACTTAACAGTTATAATGCGCTATTTTATTTCATCGAGGTATGAGTCTGTTGTTGCTGCAATTTATCACCATACTTGCTCCACATGCTCCATAACTATTAGTATTTGGTCATCATAATCAGGAAAAACTCAAAGCCTCCTGTCACATTTTACCATGAATATATTTTTTCAAATAAGTTTTCTTCATATAAATTTTAGAATATTGTGGTAATCATCAATACTGTGAAAATACTGTGATATTAGTTTTAGGGTATATTACCCAGCCCTACTTCCCATGCTTGCTCTCCGCTGTGCCTGGTTCTATCCTGATTTACCGCCAAAACACCCATAAGAATGTTAGAGAAGTTATAGGTGCCATAGGTATCAACCTGAACTGAGACTTGGCTTCCCCCAGTGTTGATGAAGAGTGACTGTAGCTATTATGATGAAATTTTATCTCTATCCGCGTTTCTGTTGACTAAAATATTTTTACTACTTGACACAGCAGTTGACATTTCCTTGTGATTAAAGCTGGTCTTCTCTCTCTCCTCAGAGGGAAGGAGTTTGGGCATGATGTTGATTTTATTCTCACCACCCCTGAGTCTGGAAAGGAAGAAGGCCTCCTGGTTGCTGTTATAAAAAAGCTCCATATTAAAGTACGTACACTTTCATTTGGGCCCGTGAAGATCATTAGGTGGCACCCAGTAATTTTCCGTAGTTTCTGGTCCTTCTTAAACAAAGAAAAAAAAGGCAACACAATAAAAAATTTGACTGCCAGCTACATGCTAATGTCTCCAAAATAGTCATGTGGCGCATAACGACATTTCGGTCAAAGACGAACCATGATGGCGGTCCCAAAAGATTGTACTGTGCTGGGACTGAAAAATTCCTCTTGCCTAGTGATGTATTAGCTGTCATGATGTCATATCGCAGCATAACTCATGTGTTTGTGGTGATGCTCGTGTAAACAAACGTACTCCACTGCCAGTCATATAAAAGTATAGCAAATACAATTATGTATGGTATATAATACTCCAAAATGATAATAATCATTGTGTTGGTCCCATCCCAGGGTTGGTTCCTGCGTGTGCCTGTTGGGCCCCGCACGTGCCCAGTGGGGATTAAGTGGTTACAATAAAGGATGGAAGGATGGATGGACAATAAACAACAATGATATAAAAATACTACTTATAAAAACCGTACTTTAGCCTAAGTGTGCGGTAGGCCAAACCATCTAGGTTTAAGTACACACTATCATGCTTGCTCAATGACGGTTTCACCTAACTGCACATTTCTGAGAACGCATCCCTGTAATGTATGACTGTATATCTCTTCTTGGATGATAATATCAATTAGCATTGGCTAGATATATGTCAAATAACAAAACCACATGTGTTACACTGATCTATGCTCCATATCTGAAGCAGCATTGCTCTCCTGTTAAAAACCATGAGTAAAATGTAGCTCACTTGATATAGTAATAAAATTAAATAATAAAAAATTACTTGAGTTTGTGGTAGAAACTGAATTCATTAGTTTGATTTTTTGCATGAATATGTCCTGTGATTGAAGTTTTATTTTCAGTTTGAAATTATTGCAGGATAATTGTACCCCCGTGCCCGATTTTTATAAAAATATGGAATCGCTTAATGAAAAATGCACTTTAAAAAATTGCCTGTATCTGCATTTTTGTGCTATTGGACATTCACATTTACATTTAATTTATATAGATGAAGGAATGGGTGAGAGAGTCGAGTTAAAGTGTCTTTCACAGTTCAGGAGGGGTTTTTGTTAATGAAATCAGGGCTGTGTGAGCAGTCATGGTTTACGTTAGAGGTTACAGGAGTACATGGGAAAGTGAGGCTCTACTCGTCTCTCTTCCCCGTTTGACTGTCCCTGTGCAAAAATCAGAGGGCAAATCAATCTTAGCAGTCAGCCTGGAGGGATTAATGGGCGCGATGTGTGTCCCTCATTGCCACCTGCCTACCCCTCTGCGCTCCTGGTGGGTGCTGAGTTGATAAAAAAATAGAAAATGTGAAAAATCGAGTGGAGCGGCCGATGGAGCGTATGGATGAGGCACCTCGCTGCCGGCTGTCAGGGCAAAGCTTAAAAATAAACTCTCTAGCCTTTTAACTGCATTTTCGTCTTTGCCTCACATCCCTTGGCCTACAGATAATTAGCTTTGCCCTCACATCATATTAAAACCAAAAATACCCCCATGCCCCCCACCTCCCCGTGATCTCCCCTTCCTGTTGCAAGAGGGTGGATGGGAATCGGTGGCAGCGGGCTGATGGCTAGAACAAGTGGGTCTTGAAAAATGAGAACCTCCTCTTTGGATTGTGTGCAGTAGATGCTGGAGAATGTGACAGGTCCCTTGGGAATAAGTGATATCAGTGATTAAGTGGAGAAAAAAATCTTATAACCTTGTCATACCAGATCTTGCCCCTGAGCATGGGGATATCGAAAGGTACTAAAATCAAAGTCATTTGAGGAATACAACAGGGATACCACAAGCTGACATTTTGAAATGCTTGTAAATCACTGTTTGTTGCCTCATTTTTGCAGGGCAAGATTAGCCTTTTAAAACAATATAGCAGAGCAATTAAATCAAGCGTATTTATGTTATATATACTAACACCACAACAATGAGCCTTTGCGGCCCCAGTAAATATGAAGTTATTTTTTATTTAGAAAAGTTACAGTTTGAAAATAAAAGTTTTAATCCTGGAAACTAGACTAGTCTTCTGGGACACCTTGATTTACATACATTACTGTAAACACTGCCTGTTGTAATATATTACATTTTGGTCCTATGTGTATCAGAAATAATGAGTCTAGGAAGGAAAAATATTTGGCAAACAGGGAGAGAGATGATCCTGCTTAATGTACTCTTAGACGGAAGAGCACTCTAGCCGCAAGGCATGATAGTCAGTAATCCAATGTCATATCAGTTTGTACACTCAAAAATTTAATAGGTCTAGTTACATTTTGCAAAAAGCTGGTGATTGTCTGCCAAATTACTGTAATTAGTTTGACTATTTAATGGTAGTATTTAGGGTTATCTTGTGGATTATTTAATGAGTATTTATAATTCTGATGTATTTCGCATAAAACTCATGTTGAAACTTAAAAAGAGCAATACCTTTCCAATACAATTTCTGTTAATAAAAGCAAAAGCGAAATTACCAACAATCAAAGTAATTAATGTAAAAGCCCTAAGCAAATCATCCTAGCAAACCCGTAATAGACTGGCTACATTCTCAATATTTTTAGCTCTGATGAAAGAACGTGCAGTTCAAACGCATTCCTCTTAACATGCTAATCTCCAACTTGAAGGGAGTTTAAATCTTCTTTTCACAGTCACTGAAACTGGCATTTCATCAGCATGGCTTTCTACATCTCTGTCCAGCAATGTCCTCTGGGGCAGGTAGGGACGATGGTCAAAGCATTGTCAGCTATTTCTGACATCACTGAAAATATATGAATTAAATAAAAAGAAAGACTGACCTTTTAATGTTGCCCCAGATACCCTAATTTCTGTCTTTTTTTTTTTTTACTTGTCAAGCTGCGAGTGGATTAATGCCAGTGTTTGAACATGACCTCTGTAATTCCACATCTGTAAACAGCTTAGTGAAGATCAACTTACTCTGAATTCGCATGACACCTGCTGGGGAACTGATTACAGTTTGCTATTTTGCTAACTAATATTCAGCTGCATGTACATGAGACTTCTGCTACTTGGTCCTGTGTATTCCCAGTATATAATCCTTATACTGGTCTGTATATTCAGCAATTAGACAGAAACATAATATAATGCTGTCCCAATGTGAAAATGTTAGGATGATTAGTTAATTAATCAATCATTAATGCATGATATTATGATAAAATATTATGATAAAAACAATATTCTCATTATAAAAAGATTCTCAAGTAGCATTAATACTTGATGTCACTGGGATTTTACAGACTTTGATTAGCCCTCTCTGAGGGTAAATACTATGCTATAAACTGACACTGGGATTACTTAATTTTTTTTGTTTAAAATAAAAATAAAAAAACAAAGTAGTTGAGCAAATATTTTATTTCTTAAAAGGAATACAGTTCACTGTTAATTACAATATATCTACAAGCAGGGTTTCCAGTTTACTAAAACTCTTGACAGATAACGAAAACTACTTTGAGCTAAGAGGTTATTATAATCTAATCATGTAAAATACTTAACTGCCACAGAGCAAAATTGTTTCAGCTGCCTTATCTTGAAAGCCAGCTGCTTGAAATTTGTTCTGAGCTAATTTTAGTCATGCGTTTTCTAAATTAACCATTACGGAGTGTGAAATCTACCCCATATTTCTCTCCCTGGGAAACCTTTAGCAGTAACTGTCATCGTAACTTTGCTTCCCAGCTGAAGTGAGATGTTGCTGTCACACATGAGTGACGGGAAGAGGAAATGACCAGGGCCCCGAAGAGACACTCAGATTGATTTCCTTTGGGTTTCAGCCTTGGATCATTATTCTGCTCCTCTAAAGCGCTGTGGCGATTAGCATTACAAATTGTCCATCTAGAACCTGATCCAGCAGTAATTGTTAGGCTAGGGTACTGCTCTTGCGGGCCGTACTTTCACTAGCTGATCGGTATCCTCTCGTATGTCATTTCACTAAATAGCTGAATATCTCGTTGGTTTCTCCCAGTCATTTTCTTCTGTCATTTCCTTAAGGGCACCTGGTACATTCAGGTGCTGTAAAAAAGGCAACAGCATAATTAATAAATGACAGGGGAGATCTCTCTGTGCAGATTTGAAGCTTCCTAAATGACTTTCAAACCTTTTCAAATCCAGCACAAGTCAAACTGTGGCCTTTACACCTCAACAATGTAATTATTATTTATAAGAGACAGAATATTTCAAATTCATGTCTAAAAAAGGAAGAATTTATTCATTATAACATAGGACATACTTAATATCTAAATCCAACAGGAAACTATATTAAAGTATTACAGTATAATGCAAATAAAAAATTATTTAAATGTCACATTCTACAAATTAACTGCTGAAGTACACCTCGTGTTATTGTTGCAATACCTGGTTGCTGGAAATACTCTTCATAATCACAGAAATTTGTGGATGGTGAACCGTACACTGTGTGTAACTGTGAAGATAAGATAAGATAAGATAAGACATGATAACATTTTTCATTGTTACACCGGCAAAATGGACAATACAACAGCAATAAAAGACGACACAATATAACAATAAAAAGCTATAAAGACTGTGAAACGCAGGAGGGATGTTTCGGTGGAGAAAGGTCTCCTTTTATGCTGCCTATGGTCACAACAATAGACAATAAACAATTACAAAGAGAATAAATACACAAGAATAAAGACACAAAATACATAATGGAGAAGAATAAATATCAGGTATGTAATAAATATGGTGGTTTGTGCAATGCTGAAAGTTTACCATGAATGTGTGTGAGGGAGAAAGGCTGGGAGCAACGGCTTAATGGCTTTTACTGGTTGCTCACTTAATCCTCCTCCAAGCTATTTAACCACAGGGGAAGAGAAGCTGGTTTACACGGGCTTTAAGCTGTGTTTGGGAAGATGGTCCTCCACCCTGATTGGATCTGTCAGTGGCTGCCATGTCAGCATTCCCCGTTTGTGCTTTCTGGGCAGGCTAAGAAGAAGCTGTTCTTGCGGTCTACCCCCCAAGGGCCCCAATAAGTAACATATATTATACCCTTTAGCAGAAGAAAAAAATGATTACAGGAGGATGGTGGTAAAATATTCTTGTATATATACTAGTATTACATGCATGCATTAATAACAAACTTAATAGCCAAACTCAATAGAAACCTAATATTTCAATAGTCCAGCCATGAACACACTGATGCATATTTCCAGTTATTTAATATTGCTTAGATGAAACACCTTACTTGTTAGGGAGAGACAGGCTAACTTTAATGTGTTTTTATATGAAGTGCATAGATTTTGTTTCTGCAGATTGAATCGACATAACATGTTAATTCTGTCTAATATTACAACTTTCCGTAATATTTCCAAGGGTCTCCTCCTGTACCATGAGCTGCACCCTGCAACATTTGATGTTACAAAGCTACCGAGCCGGAAGTTTGAAGCCATGGATCATTACCCAAAATGCTTCCTGATTCTGAAGCTGAGGAGCAAGCCACTGGATGATTCTGCACAAGCAGATGGCGCCTCCCAGAGGGACTGGAGAGCAGTGCGCGTGGATCTGGTGGCCCCACCTATCAGTCACTTCGCCTTTGCTCTTCTGGGCTGGACTGGGTCCAGGGTATGGATCTCAATTTCAAGTATTTAATTAAACCTTTTATTCCACATTGGGTATGTGAAATAAGAGCAAGGCAGTGAAATCCAGGTTGAGCATTTCTGCTTCCATATAATAAGAAGATTTTTAAGTATACAACACCAACCACTATATTCAAAGCCACAATGCTTATATAGCAGAATGTGCATTCTGTGAAATTCTGGGATGAAGTGTAATTAGAGGAGAGAAGTCTTGAAAATTTCCTCAAAGAGGTGAATCTATTTTCCCTACCCGAGTGGAGGAAATATCCAGTACCAGTCAAAAGTCAGGACATGCCTGCTTTTAATGCATTTGTCTCCATTTTAGATATGTTAAAAGCCTTGAGGAAATGAAGTCCTTTCAAAATAGATCCCATTTGCTTCCATGACAGCATTGCAGACTCTTGGCATTCTTTCAGCCAGCTTCCAGATGTAGCCACCTGGAATGCTTCTCCAGCAGTCCTGGAGGAGTTTCCACAAGTTCAGCGACTTTGCTCTTAATCCATGATCCAACTCATCCCAAATCATCTGCATTGGGTTTAGGTAGGGGGATTGTGCGTGTGTGGAGGGTGGTGATCTTTTGCAGCACTCCATCACAGGTTAATACTTACTACATAACCTTGAGGTGTGTCATGCTCGTAATTATTTTTATTATTATTATTATTATTATTATTATTATTATTGTTTTATTAGTAAAGTTGATTCTTGCAACTGATGTGACATTGTTCTTCAGTGTTATGGCACAGAGGTCAAGTCATGATTCATGTCTGGAAGACTTTGGTGAAGTAAGAAAATAGAAAAGGGAAGGTCACAGAAAAGTCTGGAACACTCACAGGCATGAAAGCTAATAGCAGTACATCGGTTAAGACTAGGTAGCCATTGGTGCTAAGATTCTTTTGAAACAATATTACTATAAATATTTTATAGTATAACAGGAAATGAGTGGGTAAGGAAAAAAACAGAAGCAGTGAATATCTTTGGTAAATCTATGTTTAGTAGAAAAGACCGCTTTTTGTAAGGGTATCTTTTATAGACAGCAAAATTAGTTCTTGAATTAACATTTCATGAAGACATTGAATGTGTCAGCAGGAAGCGTTCCCTGAAAGCACAGGCTAGAGAAAGGCAGAGGTGGAAAGTTTAGAAAGTATAAATCCAGACCACAGTTTTGTTTCAATCAGCCAGTTACATTCAGAGACTATTCATCTGCTTGGTTGAAACAAAATCATGGTTTGGATTTGTGAATTTGACTTTTTGAATGAAAGGTTATTCAGGCTAGGATGTCGATGAACAGAAAGCAGACAAGAAGACTTTAGATGAAAAGGGGGTAGGCTAGAAGAATATATGATGGGCGATATTTTAGGTTGCTATGGAAAATAAGAGTGGAAAACAACTGAAAAAAGATGGAGAACAAAAAGGGTGAGCCGTACAGAGATACTGAGAGGGAAAATCAGTCCAGGAAAATCAGTTATTTTAGGCACTGGGTAGGTGACACCGAAGGAAGACTAGACTAGATAAAGTTGTCTTTACCTCAGACTCACTGAGTCAAGGATGCCGATAGAGGAGAAGCACATCGCATAGCTGAGGCACTACAGATGTGACAGTCTTCAGTGAAAAATGCATTATGCAAAGCATATACAAGAGCAGAGGTCACTAAGTAGCAGGACCCACAAGATGGTTTGGTCCCACCTGCCAGGGACGCCCACAGAATTCTCCTTCATGGTACCCACACCAATAATGCTCAGACTGATGGGGCCACAGCTACAAGTCAAACTAAAATATTTTAATGATATTCAAGTAAATTGCGGTCAGTTAAAATAAAATTTATGCATTAAAAGTGAGTTGGGCATCATTTTATATTTATTAATATTACTGTTCAAGCTGGGTTGAATTATAAACACAATTTATTTCTATTTTTAGGTCTACCATGACGTATTATGGCATTGATAAAAATAAAATAATAGGCTAATGAATTCAGAGAATAAAGTCATAATATTTCGAGTGTAAGCTAGTGTATAAATATTCAAAATAAGTTGAGAATAAAGTCAAACGGGGACAACAGACCCTAAGTGACACAGTCTTCACCAATAGCCTGTTAACCAGCACTGTGACACAATCACCACCGATACCCTGTAAATCAGCAATGCGACACAGTCACCACCGATAGCCTGTAATTCAGCACTGCGACACAGTCACCACTGATAGCTTGTAATTCAGCACTGCGACACAGTCACCACCAATAGCCTGTTAACCAGCACTGTGACACAGTCACCACCGATAGCCTGTAAACCAACACTGTGACACAGTCACCACCGATAGCCTGTAAATCAGCACTGTGACAGTCACCACTGATAGCCTGTAAATCAGCACTGTGACACAGTCACCACCGATAGCCTGTAAATCAGCACTGTGACAGTCACCACTGATAGCCTGTAAATCAGCAC
>JAODUD010000062.1:11420085-11436689 GCA_026784285.1 Stomatorhinus walkeri | reverse complement strand
ATAAGGGAAAAAAAACAGATATTTATCACACTATGGGGACATTGTGTCCCCATAAGGATAGGTATACCCGCTCACACCTACACGCACGCACACACACACACACAGTAACTGCAATGTCCAGCTGCTGGCAAGTGCCCAGCACTACAGTCACGGCACGGTCATCTGAGTTTTCGTAGTTTTCAATTTGCACATTGTGGTCTGTCAGATTTCTTGACTTGACTTGAAATTCAAAAACTACTATCACAACTCAGATCGGTGATGCAACTTATACATCTAAATGCTATGCCATACACATTTCACTGTGTGTTCCTTCAGAGATGTAAATAAATGTCTAATTAAGGAATCTCCCATCTTCATCTCTCAGATTAAAGAATTGTACAGTTTCTTCCTGTTATTTGCACAAACCAGATTTAGATTGAAATACAATTGCATACTGTCTGTTTCTCTACCAAGTGGCCTGTAATTTAATTGCAAAATAGAAATGCAGGAGTTTTATAATTATATTTTGCAGCCCATAAACAGCCTAATAATATACAATTAAATTCCTGGCTGTTGACTGTCAGACACATTCTTTTACTACTAGAGTCAGGGACTACAGACACGATTCATATTTCGATGCTTTGGTTACAACACACACACAGCGGCACACATATTCCAACAAAAGAAAATGTAAATCATAATGCAACATACAGATTGTTCCAAGTTCGATCAAAATTCCAGTTATTTTATATATATTTTCAGTGTGTCTTTTGTAGTGTTAGCTTTAGCAGAATTTAGCAGTTTACCAGCTGCTAAATTATAAGCTATCCATTGTAAAATTAAATTAAAGAAATTTTATTTGATTCCATTTTGATTCAACCGGGACACAATTATGTGCTTAAACAATAAAAGCTCAATAATATAATACAAAGGACTGTACATGCCAAGCATGCTACTTTGGAATATATTGGTATAAATTATTCTCACTTTAAAAATGTTATTCTATTTGGCATTTTAAGCCTAAGTTGTGTAAGTGGTTGAAAAAAAATACTCAATAAGGTAAATGTACATTAAGGAACTGCTGATGCTGAGGTAGAGCATTGTTAAGTTAAGCATTGATTAATCAATCAATTGGCAACAAATCTTGCTTATCTAAATGGCTGGCCATCAAATGCCCTGAAAATGTTTTTTTTTCTGCTAAATCAAAATGGAATAAAATGAAATGTCTTGTACTGAAACAGGCCTAGAAAAGTAAGGTAAAAATAGCATTTAATATAATTTCATTTTTTTTTTATTTAGCAACTCCTCAGTATTAGTGCAGTCACCTAATACTGCTTTTGAGTGACTAATAAATTATTTATAGTGTTTGGCAAAGCTAAGAATCTTTGTTATTCTTATTGAGTAACTCAGCATTTTTGCATCTGTACACATAGGACGGCAGTTGTGGAGTAGCAGCAGTGATAGATATCACAGTTTAGAAAATTTTGTGTAATCTCCATTGTTGCTGGGAAGATTTTAACAGTTTTATGTTTTAAGTGGGTATCAATCTAAGGGCATTTCTGAACTGTGCGATAAAATTGACTTTGTACATTATGTTTATAAGATGTTCTATAGGTAACAGTTATTCCATTGATATACTAGTATCTATTCATCTGTCGGAATATTTCATTGTTACATGATGATTTAATTTTGTGATTTAGTAAACAAAGCTTTTTGATTTCCTTTTGTATATATGATACAATTTTCTGTTACCCTCCATCTTTAAAGAAATAAAATTGATGGAAAACTAGTAAATGAAGAAAATGAAAAGTGTCACAATTATGTTTTATGTGCATAAAGTGTATGATCTTTCCTGCAATTACTGAAATAATTGCTGAAGTTTCAGGGTCACCTTTTACTTTCTGAATACTCTCAGGATAGGTTTTTTTAAATTAGAGTTTCAAAAAAGATTATTAAATCATCAGATAGTACTTTTAAAATTGTATTTAAAAAATAAGAAAAGCATTCACAGTGAAGTCTGAATGAATTGTACTTGGCATCTTGATAAGGGAAATTTTGTGGTGGAACAGGGAGCTTCTGTGAATTTTTCTTTGCTTAACTCTAGTTTTTGATGATTATTTGAATAGGGCGTATTATGAAATAATTAGATGTCAATAAAACTGTCTTCCATTGCGTCATATATAATTTTAGAAAAGCTATGCAGCATCATCAGAATGAATATATTTCAGATGATCTAAGAATGCATTAATGCCAGAGTGCTTCCCTAGTGGGTGATGATGGAATGTGTATTTAATTATCCACCTATTGTGGTTTAAGGTCCCCCAAGAGTGCAACATGAATGGTCTTTGCAAAGTTTACTTTAGCAAAAGTATGTGCGAGATAAGACCTTACTTGTGCAGTCCAAAGACATACAGTTAACCCAGCTTCCTCCCCAAAATTGCCCTGCAGTTTATTTGCCCTGCAGTGGACTTGAATCTCACTCAACCCTTGCCTTCTGCTATGTTCTAGTCTGGAATAGGCTCCATGGCTTCGTGTGCTCTGACAAGATCTGATTTCATTTTTAGGCCTGTCATGTATACGCTCTAATGTTACGTATGTTCTAAGAAAAGCTTCACACTATTTTCTGGTACAGTCTTATCATTTCTTACTTTGATATAAGTATGCATATACATCAAAGTATTTTGTTTTCTTTATATACTGCTTTATCAGAGTGACTTACAGGGACCTCAAAAGACACAGATCTTTTATGACAAGGTCCCTGTTTTTTCTGTCACCACCCTTGTTTTATATATCATGTGCATTCTTGCCTTCACTAGTGAATCCAAGTGTCACATGGTTTTGTTGTCAAGTCGGGCTGGCTTTTCAACAGTGATTTACTGCCACCTCTGTGACTGCTGCATTGTCGTGAGCAGGTAGATGGGAGAATCTAGCTGTTTTCTAGAGATAGTGTTTTGTTGCTGAGTAATCATCTGGCCCTGTGCTTAGAGATAACTCAGATAATGAGACCCATTTGATGCTAATTGCGATGATTACTTTGTTAAGGGTTAAATAGGTTGTGTTGGTAGGATTCAGGGCGATTTTGGGAGTCTGACACAGATCCCTGTTGATACAGGTTACACCCACAATTTATGTTTTAGTTTTGTTAATGACTTTTCATAAATTAATTTGAGAAGTGTTTTTGAGAAGAAGCTTTCCAATGCTGACATGCTCCAATGTCACATTTAGGCTGTCATTAGTAATGTATCCTGGCTTTAGTCACCCCTGCTCTGCCCACCTCTGTCCATCCTGTCACACAACCTATTTTCTTGTTAATTCCTTCTGTTTTCTGTGAAGTGATGATTCGCATGGTGATTCACTGTGCGGTTCTGCGAACTTACACTCTCAGGATTTTGGGTTCTGTGTGTTCGGATGTCCTCCCAGTGTATTCTGGGTATCCTTCCAATCTGGTTTAGGTGAACTGGTATCTCTCGGTTGCCAGTATTAGGTACTTTCTGGGATAGAGTCCAAACTCACCATGTACTTACTTTGAGCATCACCTTTTTAAAAGATATTTTTTTAAGATTTTTTGGAATTCATTTTTGTGGAATTCTCAAAGTAATAGCAAACCATCTGTGGTTTAATTATTAAAATACAAAATAAAAAATGAAGACGTTACAATATTAAAACGAGGATCTCTCCATTTGCTTAGAACTGTATTTATTCCATACAAATGCCATAAACAGTAAGAAGACATTTCTAATTTTCATACTGTACTGATACACTAATGTATAATTAAACACACCGTTAAGAAATCTAAATTGTGAACGATATAGAAAATTGGACAAAATGAAACTCTGCTAGATGCATCACTTAAAAACCCCCATTCCAGGAAAAAGCAATAATTAAAATAAATCACCTCCAATACATTCTTTTACAAATACCTTTGCAACAAAAGGGAAATCCATCCATCCTACTTTCTTCTAACAGCTTATTCTGGTCTAGATTGTGGCAGCATATACTGTAGGGCCCAAGGCTGGAGACACTAGAGACCTGATAGCATTAAATACTTTTCAGCATAAACCAAATAACTATCATCCTCTTCTTTACTCTTTCAAACTCAGTTTTTCTAAAGTCCATGACAGGTACTGTATGCATTAATATCCTCTAATGCTATGACCAGTCAAGTTTATTATTGCTAGCAGGTGTGTACATGTTTATAAAATCATTTTTGCTGTTTTTCTGAGAAAACAGAATTTGTCCCTACAACTGGCAGTTATTTTGCAGCACATTGACTTTCTGTCTTGTCAGAAATTGTACTTGAATGAGTATAAATAGTAAACAGTTGGTGCCATTGAAATACTGACAGTGAATATTAAGTATTAATATAATATTACATCATATAGCAGTACTGGCATTCATTTTATCATGACTGGCAGCAGCCCCTGTAGTCTGACACACTCATTGATGCTTATCTAGTTTTCACGGGTTTAAAGTTAGTATTGGTTCAGTTGGTACTCTGTAAGCAAACAGCCAGGCAACGTTTTTGCCCCCTCCCTGTCTGGCAGCAAAAATGTGGTCTGTGGGTCCCTGAGGAATGGACTGGGAAACTCTGCTCCAAAATTTTGCCCATAGAATATGATTTTGTATGAGCATGTGCAGGGATGTGCCCAGAGATGGACAGATATCCCATCCCCCTGACCAATACATGCAGCTGGAAGATGGATATGCATGTTGATGATTGATCGTCTGGAGAATATTGAGATATTAAAACACTAAATGCTAGGAATGACTGAAAAATAAGAGCTATTGCTACTGAAAGCAAAAAAAAAATCAGTCAATCATTTTATTGGAATGCCTCTTCTGTGATCAAAGTTAATTATGAAAAGTTAAAAAGTTAGGAAATCTTACACTAATTGTCTTCTTTCTGAACTGCATTTTAAAGTAATGGCTTAAGAAAAAGAGCCTGGTTTGTGGTTCATGGGAGCACATTCTACTCTCTGTGTCTGATGGACACATCTATGGTGGACTACATTCAGGAGAGGATATTAATAAGCCACTCATTAGGAGACTATGGCTCTAGAGAGAAGAGGGAAGTTGGGGAGAGTGTCAGTTTCATTTTGAGTGTGGTAATTTCTTCTAAACCAGCTGTTAGTGAGAACACGGGTGCCAGCAGATTGCCCTTGAACCCCTGAGGGCAGACTTCAAGCGGGAGCATGAGGAGTTCTGCTTGAGAACGGGGAGAACAATAAGTGAGAATTAGTGCCACAGGCATTACTTGAATAGCGGTGTCTGGGGCCACATAGACCCATGCGTGCGGAACAGATGTGGGAGGAGTGGGAACGAGGCAGCTGGGTGTAAAGAGTGTCTGACAGTGAGTTATAGTAAGGCTGGGGCTGCCTCAGAGCTGCCGGAGGACAGAGCAAACTCCTGACTGATGAAGGCCAGATTTTCTGGAGAAACTTTTTTTTAACTGAGATTATATGGGTAAAGGCCCGTATGGCTTTAGTTGCAGCTAGCTGTAATTGCGCCTTTGATGAATCTAATGAAATTACAGTAGCTGTTATAATGGGTAAAACATAATTTGCAAACTCTGATTGTGGATTTCAATTCCTGTTTAATAACAAGAAAAAAAAAACACGTTTTAGAATTTTATGGGGTTAATCATGTCATGGATTTGGGCTGGAGTCTGACAAAAATCCTTCCTTTTGGTTGGTGCTGTAGGTCTGTGCTAGATCAGCGTGTGCCTCCATTATTGTCTTTTATGTGATATATCATGTTAAGTGTATTTTGGTCCATCTGAGTTCGGAATTCATCTTGCTTGGCTGAATGCATTGCACAATTCAAATGACACAACAAAACACATTATTTGGGGAGTTTCCATTTGAACTAGAACTATTTTGACCAAAATAACCATTTGTTATACTCGTGTTAATGTGAATGGCTGTAAGTATGTTACTTTCATCTGGAACATTTTTTTAACAGTTCATAATAAGGTTACTAATGCATTACTTGCCCATTAGTTAATTATTCATGGCTACAAATGTGCAAAAAATGCATTGCAAAAATATTGTGAATAATGTCAGAAATATTTGGAAACATCTGGTCTACTTTTCAATATAACGAATATTCCTAAAATACTTTGGTTTAGACCAATTAGACAGTCAAGAACACTTGTCAGCTAACACATTTAATCTTACCGTGAAAGGATTTTGACAAAAATGTTATGTAAAATTTC
Source organism: Stomatorhinus walkeri (assembly GCA_026784285.1). Taxonomy (NCBI): domain Eukaryota; kingdom Metazoa; phylum Chordata; class Actinopteri; order Osteoglossiformes; family Mormyridae; genus Stomatorhinus; species Stomatorhinus walkeri. Next base: position 11,430,496 of record JAODUD010000062.1, on the reverse strand, counting down.
AGATATATATTTAGACCAAAATCAACATGTGGATCCAAGATTTGGTTATGCTGTTTTTAATGGAAGCCTCTTGATTGAAATGTTGACATTTTCATCAGCTGGAATTTATGTAACATTTTTAACTGTTATATTTAGCTTAAGTAATGATGTTTCATCATTAGGCACTTCTGAACCATATGCTGTTACAGGTTGAAAAGCTTCTCATCTTATGTATGACTTTGTTGTTTTAGCAGCTGATCCACAGAAAGGGTCAATGATTTCTGCTTAATTACAAGCCGACATACAAAGGACCTGTTAATGGAAAACAAGGGGGTGTGATATCTGTCTCAAAAGAGAGCTGTATGTGTTGTTATTTCTCAGTGTTGGAGGGGTAATCAAATTTAGATTAATATTTATCCCTTGACTATTGGTATGCCGTTTTAGTAAAGACATCAACAACGAATGAGAGATGTGTGCACAAACAGTTATTATAGACACATTCCCCAAATATGGCTTTTAAGGTATTATTTATGTATTTGTTTGTTGCTTTTTGTGCGCAAAGAGATTTCCGGAAGTGACCCCCCTGTTTCTGTTTAATTTTGTATGGATGTTTTGCTCAAGGCAGAATAGGCCCAGATTACAGCTTCCACCACCCCGACGTTGATTTGTAGGCTGGAATTGCAGTCAACACAACCCTGCCACATCTGTCTGGTTCTTTTAATGTGGTTACAGTACACATTAAACACCAGTTGTGTCTTGTAGCTCAGATACTGCAAGAACAAAAACAGTAAAACATTTACTTGATTTGGTTATACTGTTTTAAATATTACCCTGTTGCCTGCGACACCTCCGCTACCTGTGGCGTCTTTCCAGCCTGCTCGCCCTTCTGCCAGTGACGTCTTCCCTGTATGTCCTGTTGCTGTACCACTGTTCGTCCTGCCATCTGATGCAGCACCAGCAACTGCCTGCCATCACCTGCCTGTCCCCTGCTTTGAGATTTAAATGTTAAATTTGGGACAATGTGAACTTTGCCATCTTGCTCATTTGACTTCCTCTGCCGCCCCCTGGAGGATGGGCTCCCCCTCTGAGTCTGGTTCCTCCCAAGATTTCTTCCTTCTAGGGAATTTTTCCTTGCCACTGTGACCTCTGGCTTGCTTACTGGGGGCTTTGGGTGGGGATGCTGTAAAGTGCTTTGAGACAATGTAATGTTGTGAAAATGTGCTATACAAATAAAATTGAATTGAATTGAATTTAATTTAATTGAATTTGAGATGGTTCAGGCTGTGGTTCTGCTTAGTAGCTACCATTGCAGAAAGGGTTTCTGTGCTATACAGGATCTTTAGCAAAGGAAGTATCTTTGGTATACAGTTGTTAAATTCACATTTTGTTTTACTGCATTGTAGGCCGGGAGACATAGTGGTGCACTGGGTTGTGCTATTCCCTCCCAACTTCAGGAACGATGGTTTAAATCCTGCCTGTACTCTGTGTATGAGGCAGGACTATGTCTCCCCAAAAACAATAATCCGGTCTATGGTGTTCCTGGAAGATGGATGGATGTAATTTTGACTGATGCATAAAGACCACTATTTTTTTCAATAATTTTTATTGATTATTTGTTGATTCCCCAGCAAATCTTCCTGTTAGCAAAGACCGAAGAGGAAATATTTGCTCACTTGGGTCTTGAGTACATTGATCCCTGGGAGAGAAATGCCTAACTAGTAAGGAAGGTTTATTTAATTACATTCATATTTCTCTAACTGCTACAATACATTGCTGATCTCTTTAAAAAGATCATAAACGCCATATCAAATTATTACAGTAACAATATATATCATACTGAGACATACTATTACAATGTATCCTTCACTGTTTACTTCCTTATGGAGACTGAAAGAGATTTTAATAATCCTGGGGCTGAATATCCATAGCTAACAGCCAAATGCTGTAAATGTAACAGAATCAGAAGCTAACTAAAGAAATAGTCATTGTGACATAACTCTGTATTGATAATTTTATTTCATCACAGTTTGGCCCTTATTTAATCACACGTTATTCAATTTCAGGTTTAATGGGCTGCATGCAGCTTTCTCACGTGTGAGAAGAAAGTAATCTCCCATATTTCACAATCTAATAATTAACGACAATTCAAAATGCGTTTTATTGGCCGAGTATGCTAACACACAGGGAATTGTCAGTGGTTGCAAATGGCTTTCCAGTGTACTTATATGACAGCTCAACATACACACACAAGATACATACATAATTAACACAAGACAATGGTCACATACTGTCTAGTTTGCATTATTGATACTTGATAATATTATTAATTCCTAAAAAGCAAGTCTGATTTTATTCTGTAATTTATAAACCATATGATATGCCCTATTTGTTAAAACGCTGCAGTATTTCCTTTAGGTGCAGTCCATTCTGCCATGACTGTTTAAAATAATAGTGTGTCTCTATTTTTCAGGTACATCGTTTCCTACCAAAGGCAGAGACCTGGCTTTCATATCTCTGCACATGCTGGCCTGCTTGTATCACATGATGCTTGAAGAAGAGCATGATGGATCACCTGGATCACAGTCTTCTTATGAATTGGTCTATTAAAAGATTATTAAATAGAGCAGGTCAAGTGCTCTGAGAACTCCCTGAAACCACTTTACTTGTCTCCTCTTGCTCTAGGATCAGCTTTAAAAGCAATGCATGTGCCAGCATTTATATTCAGACCCAGGAGTGAAGCTTTCAGCTTATAATTACTATCGCATGCCAGACTCTGCAAGTTCACAACTTCGGTGTTTGAAGAAATTTTCTTCATATACATGTAGTAATTGCTTTATCCCACATGGGTTCCTAAGTAGGTCTATGGTGTTATTTATTGAATAGTGGTGCAAGCAATAACTGGCAGTATGTGTTCCAGCTCACTGAGCAGGAACAATTAGTTTAAAACAAGATTTGCACATTTGATCATGGTATATCTTAGCAGCAATAAAAACTAAACACAGTTCATTTTTTTCGGATGCATTTACTGTTTTAGACAGAGTGGTCAGATTAGGTTTAGTTGATCAAAACTGTATTTAAGTTTCATCCAAGCTGTTGCAACCCTTTAGCAAAAATTAAAGCTCCTTGAGTCTGTGCTACGCATAGCTTATAAATACTGACACCAATTTGCATTGAGTGTCTCTGGCTATTTGTCAGAATCGACCCTAATAATTAAGGAAAATGAATTAGTCATCTATGGGGAGACACTCAACAGGAAAATTAAGCTACTGTCAATTGTAATGGATCCTATTCCAGTCCTGTGCTCTCCCAGTCCATCTACCCATGTCCTGGAAATATCAAGGGTGTTTTCTAGCTCCATTTATTTGTCAGTGAGAATATTAAGAATGGGGATGTAGAAAAGCAGTTGTATTGCGACTGATTCCCTTGAAGGCAGCAAAGTCATTTGCCATGAAAAATTATGGCTGAGCCATCAACAAAGGCCCTTGTGGTATAACACGTCCATTAGCAGAAGACCTCGTGTCTACAAAGAGACCCAGGAGTGTAAAATGACATCGCAATTACTGGGTTGTAAAATGTGAATGCCCTTTAACAAGCCAGTTCTTACCCTGGTCACCTCCTGTATTTATCTGTCTGTTTGAGTTTGACTACATTTGTTTTGCATCGTATATTTTTAGATAAGTACTTGAAAGAAATATTCAAAACAAAAAGTATTACCAAATCGGTGTTCAAGAAATAAGGGAATGATCTCAAAATAGTCCTCAAAATATTCACCATTCGTCTTGCTAACAACTTCACAGACAAGAGGCTTTCAGTTAACAGGTTTCGGCAGGAAATCATCTGATGTATCTTCCAGTTTGTCTGAGGTAATTCCCAATCAGCAGTAATCCTGATGGGCTGCCATGCCTTTGTAGTATACAACAATGGCCAAGATGGTTGAGATTCACCAACTCTGTCACCAGCAATACAACCCTAGACCATAACACTGCCTGCTTCATGTTTGACAGTTAGATGCATACATGTACCTTCTTTCAGTTTATATGCACAGCAAAATATAAGAATAATATTATTTATATGTTAGAGTAGCATAGATAATTGTTTTCAAACAGATGTACTTTGACTTGCACTATGGCAATTTGTCATTCTAATTTATGACATCAGAATGAAATGTTTTAATATGTCAGATCCAGTTACCCTGTTTAGCCTATAAAGCAGGGGCAAGGGGCAAAAGAACTGTGGCCCCCGCATTCTAGGGGGCTGATTTTGAGTTTTCATTTTTTTGTAACAAAACACGTGAATCAAATGTCCACTTCAAACCATTTATATAACAATTTTGGTTAAAATATTTTATAATAATACATCTTACATTTGGCTGACTGATCCACTGCCACAATACCCTCCTCCCCCTGATCGGCGAATTTGATTGACAGCACTCCTGCCCTACCGTGATCGCTAAGTTTTACAGCTGCCCCTTGTGCTTTGAATAGCACTTATTGATATTCCGTCATTTTCATTTCCCCCTCGTTTCTTTCTCGGCTCCAAAAATAGCACAAATGGTCCACTTATGGCCCCCCTACCCCTGTCAGTCTAGGGCCCCCAGAGTTAGTCCGCCCTAATGTAAAATCATTAACATATGCATGGTATATTAAGCACTAACGATATCTACAGTAACAACTAAATACATCATCACAGCATTTGTTCATCACAAGAGAAAAAAGTTACGAAGATGCATTAGGATCGGGACTGAGACTTAAATTCCGCTTGCGCAAACTTTTATGTCTTTCATTGTCAGATATATCCAGCCTGTTGCTCCAGTAATGATGTGTGTGTCTAGGACAGTGGCAAGCCGTGGAAGCAAGTGACAGAATAAGGGCAATGCCCACCTTTCACACATCACAGCCCCGATGAAGTGAAATTAATACTTTGGGATCCAGTCAATGTGGAACAGAGGAATAAAAGCCTCTCAATCCGCACAGATCAGACATGCTGAACCCAAAGCTGTCCTTTATGTGTCATGCACGCAGCTCCCTTCATTCACTCTTCAAAGACCCGTCACAAGATCTCCAGAATGCTACAGAGAAAGGGACCAAATACAGAAGTTCAGTCCCAATTATGTGCAGTGTAGCAAGTATTTTACAGACACAGAAGACTCCAAGGCACTGGCAAACTGCCTGAGCCCAACTCTGCCTAAGGCCTAGCAAGCAAAGTACTTCACCACCAGGGAAAGAGAAATGGCATGCAGGAGGAACTGCTGTCACTGTTCTGATGCTATTTTTCGGTTCCATCCACATGTTCCAGGCCAAAAGCAGAAAAGTTGGGCTCATATCAAATACACTGAATCACTACTGCACAGTGGCACTGTAGCAGCCCCTGTAAGATGCCGCCCTGGATGACTGCCCATGTCACCCATACCTAAATCCGCCAGTGCTACTGCACAGTGACTTAAATTAAATAAATGGCTGTTCCTTTAAAATCTTTAAGTATTGGGGAAACTCTGTACGTTGGTCCTGAAGTGCAAAACACCACACATTGAGAAAAATCTTTTTCTCTTTTGTATATCTGTCCGTTTCCTTGTGTGTGTTCGTGTGTCATTGTGCTTTATTTTTGATTCCACACAAATTAAATGACAACTGCAAGAAAGTGTTTTAATTGTTTATTTTAAAAAAAATCCTACGCAATTTTGCATTTCCTTAATCTTTATTTCCACCACAAATGCATTTTTAGAAAGTCTGCCATTATGAATTTTTTTTAACTCATTCAAAATAATTTCTTGCTTAAGTGATACAAGCTAATTTTCAAAATCATCAAAGAAATTAACCCAATAACCCCAACCTCATTTGATTCAAACTTATTTTGAAGTTTGATATTAAGGTGTAGAGCCCTGTTGAATAAAATAAATATTTCCTAGTACAGTGGTACCTCAGTTCTCAAACTCATTATAACTTGAATTTCTTAAAAGTTTAACCAACCAGTTCGAAAAAGTTTTGTTAGCTAGAACTCAATCTGAATCTCAGACGTCAAAGTGTTAACACCGACCTAAGATAACTTGTACATGTGGGGAAATGAGTCACGCGGCACGTCTTTAAGGGGAAACAAAGGGTAACGCTTCAGTCTCAGCCTTGCATTCGCTGTGATAGCATCATGCATGTTTATACTAGCTGAATACATATATTTAGACTGTAAAAATACATTTAGACAGTAACAGTAATTATTATAATATATTACATTTAAAAATAAAGATTTCTTAGTAATTATTTTAGTATTAATAATAAACCATTAATACATTTAATTATAATAATTTTGTCATACCCAGCAGGGACGGAAAGGAGACAAAGGTGCAGACGTCAGGGTATCGGGGAATACAGGGTTTAATTACAGGTAAGGCAGGCAAAACGCAGACAGACAATACAATGACCGGCGCAGGAGGTAGCGCTATCGTTCGGCAACTGTAGGGTTGTAGGTTCGAGCCGTGGTTCCTCCTGACCCGTCCTTGAGTAAGACACTGAATCCCCCAATTGCTCCCGCTATGCAGGTTGGCGCCTTGCATGGCAGCCTCTGCTACCGGCGTGTGAGTGGGTGAATGTGAGGCATAATTGTAAAGTGCTATATAAATGTAGTCCATTAAGCTGATTACACGGGGTTAATGAGAGGGCGTGACACACAGAAGGAGCAGACGATCAGGGCAGGACACATTCATTTTCTTATTTTAAAAATTACTGTTTTGATAAATGTGCTTAGATATGTTTAATACAGTATATGCTCTTCTTGTTGTATTCTGTTCATTTTGTGTTTAAATGCTAAAAAAAAAATATATCGGTGTAATTTTTTGGGGCTGGGAACCAATTAATTGGTTTTCCATTATTTCTTATGGAGAAAATTCGATCAGAACTCGAAATTTTTAGGATTCGAGTTCTAAACGGATTAAGTTCAAGTTCTGAGGTACCACTGTATTAACTTAACCTGTCTGTGTGTCTGTCTATTTTTTACCATTCCACTGCATGATAATACAAAATGATTTCTACATTATTCTGATTATTTTTGCATACGTTTACCTTTCCTGTGTAGAAGTAATAAGCTATTAATGTAAGAATGCATGTTAAATGTGTTATTATTTCTGAGTTTAATAGCTCAAGGTAGTAATTTACTTGTTCCATTTCGTTCCTGTCTGCTTAATCATTAATATGATTGCAAATATATGTACATAATATGGGTTTACAAAAACTATACAAATTTAATAGAAGACAGTATTATGAATTCAGGTAATTTTTCTTGAATGGCTATAATGATACAGTCTAAGTGGCAGTGTGGTATGTGTCTGATTAATGAGTCAGTGTGATTTGTCTTTAAACACCCAAAGGCTTACAAATTAAAAAGAGGTGCTACCTCTTGAAGGCATAGCAAACATCCAGTCGAGCATTAATGAGAAAGAGTCAACAGACAGTTGCATGAACAACACAGGCATTTTATGTGAAAGTGATAGACATAGCATGTGCCTAGTGGAAGTCTTCAAATGGTTCATTTTGCTTCATCATGCTTCATCATGGTGCTGTGCTTTATGCTTATTGTACCTTAATGGTCCATTAGGCTACTGTTCCCAAAGTAATCCTGGGTTACCCCGTTTCTTTTATTTGTCAGTCTCTGCTTAGATGTTCAGAGAATTGTCGGCTAGTTTCCACTGTTATGTCACTCCTACGTCACATCTAAATAATCTTATTCTGTAGTACATACAGCTAATTTCATCAGATAATAATCTCTGTCATGCCATTAGCAATGTGTGTTATATAAGACTTTTAAAATAAATACAAATACAGGAACAAGCCTGTCTTCACCCATGAGCACTCTGCCAATAACAAAACACTTGATAAATCGTTACATAACTGGAATTATGGGTACATGAGCTACTTTATTGGATACAGCTAGCTAGTACTGGTTTGCCTGGAGGGTATGCAAGCGCAGAGAAGCCTTTCTGCACACCACTGTTGAGGAGAGCTGTTAGTCTGGAAATGCTCTTTTCACTACTGCGTTTCATAAAGTGCTGCCGCTGACTGCATTTTTGAAAAATTTATTGCACTGTAAACTCTAAACACTGCAGTGTGTCAGAATGCCAGCAATGTTGCTGTTTCTTATAGCCTGAGGTACCGCTTTTGACAGCAGCAATCACACTGCATTCAAAAGCACATCTTAGCCATTCAAATGTTTAGTCAAACAGTAACTGAACCTATTGGTCTCATGTGTGTGCTCTATGTACAGACAAGAAAAATAAGACTGGATAAAACTTCTGGGGGCTCATTTATATAGGCTTTGCATGAAATAGATGAGAAACATTTGTACACACATTTATACAAAGATTATATGTATATATAAGAATGTCTATTAAGGTTAATATTTGGAGTAACAAATTGTTTTGTTTTTATGTTGTGACACCTGTGGCAGTGGCCTGTACTACTTTTATGTTGTGACACCTGTGGCCTGGGCTGCATATTGGGGTAGCTTGTCAGATTTAAGATAGTCTGGGCAAAATGTTAAGTGAATGAATACGAAGTAAACTGAAATGCAACAAGTTACCCCAATAAGCCAGTAATCCCAGTACAGGCCACTGGGCGCATTTATGGTGAACTCCCAAATGTGACTGGTCATACTACACACAAGTTAGATGTAGATGTATGATTTACATTGCATTGATGTAACGTTAACTTTTAAGAATACACTTTTAGATGGCTAAATACTGTTAGTTAGCCAACTCTTAAAACTTTGATAGCCTTGTAATACTATAATCTACCACTATAGATTTTTGTTCTAAGAGAATATTTCCATCAAATGTACCTGGTTTGTTATACTGGGTTTAGATTGACATAAGGATGGCTCTTGATTCATTCATATTGTAGTGCCATTGAGATGGCTCCAAATAATGGAACCAGTTTGCATTTCCCAGGATGCTCTGTAAGCCTTGTAAGTAGCCATCCTTGTTCATGTAAACAGCATGTACAGCAAGTGTATATTCTCCTGGTGTTATGTTGGGTTGTAGTGTCATGTACAGTGTTTAATGTTATGTGTTGTAAATAGTGTGCATTGTTGTGGTAATCGAGATGCAAACACAGTGACCAGAGGGTGAGTGGGTTGGTGCTATATATCTGTGTTTGGTCCTTTGGTGGGCTACAGATAAAGAGCACATCTTTAAAATGGTCGCGCCTCTCTCGATACTGCCACAGCAATACCTGGGTCTGCCGATTATTACAATATATAGCATGTGTATTAAGAATGAAGTGCAGTAACAGAGCGAATTAGAAATGAAAGGCTGCCTTTAATACGAGCCTGCCTCAAATAAAGGCCTGCTACTTCTGTGACTTAGGTAAATAATGGCACAGGCCACTATTTGAAGAAATACAGTAGTCTCAAATTATATTTGTGTCAAACTATGGAATAAACTGAAGTAAAGAAATGTATATAAAATCTCTCGATTTAGGATTTTTTTTCTTTCTTATGTCTGTCTAAATTAATATGTTTGTCTTACTGTGCAATGCATACACAAAAAAAATCCACTAAAATAGACAAGGTTACATGCCATGTCGTTACAGAAAAATAATTAAAAGTAAATGTCAAAAAGGCACAGTAATATGTATGTGGATGCCACTGCTAATAAGAAGGAACAAGAAACGTGCAGCGCAGGTGCAAAGGGTGATGTAACTAACCGATGTCGATAAGAAATATAGTGTTGTTACCTGTTTAAGTAATTAATAGTGCATTATCGTTGCTACAGACCGATTTGTGTGTATTAAGCACTGCGGACCGGAAGCTTCTTCCTTCCAATTTTAAGGCTTGAAACAATTGAAATTCTGGTCTAGCACAGTTTCAGTCGTACTTGACATATTTAATATTATATCATCAACAGAATTAGCAAAAGTCACTATTGTGGACTTTATTGGGTATTTTTGAAGTATTACCACAAAATGAGGAAAGTATCACAGTGCATTACTGCTGGACTATGCATTAATGAGAATCCCCCACTGTTATAATGGTATGATATATCACATGAATGAAAACTGGGTCCTTCCCTTGATTGATAGTAATGTCAACAGGCAACAATTTGAAAGTTAAGTAATATCCATGTATCTTCAAAACCATTATCATTGCCAGGGTCACTTGTAGCCTCTTAGAGACAACATAGGGCACAACGCTTTGCTACACCCTGAACAGAATGCAGGTCTATATTATAAATATATTTGCACAGTAAATCACTAGTAGTAACAGTAGCCTACAATTTAATGATGGAGATCAAATGAAAACACTATTGCTCTAAAAATATTTCAGTAAGTTTACTTTTATTTATAAATAATATACACAGTTAGCAACCAATATGTGGAAGAACAAGGATCTCTCTGCTGCCGAAAAGCGTGAAATATGTCAGTGCCTTGGACGAGGTATGAAAACATTAGAC
>JAODUD010000062.1:11352305-11381018 GCA_026784285.1 Stomatorhinus walkeri | reverse complement strand
ATACATGATACTTGCAAAAGAAAGTCCTATTGCAGACTAATTTTATTTTATTTTATTTATTATTATTGTTGTTGTTTTTTTTTTGTTATTATTATAATTATTGTTGTTGTTGTTGTTGTTCTTAGACGGAAGAATAGACATGAAAGCAGAGGTCTAGTCTGACTTAAGCTTATATAGCCTACTGCTAAACCGTATCGACATGATTTGTTTAAAGAGCTACATCAAAATAGACAAAAGCAGATGCCGATATATAAATGTAAATTAGATGTCAGTTCAATCAAGATAGGCAAGACTGAATAGCGCGACAGAGCTAGATTTCTTTCGGTAGGGTACACAATCGAACCGAACCTGACATCATTTTGACTGATATGACATTGTTCTTTGACAGTTACGATATGGTGAAAAGATGCACTGATGTTACTTTGTAATCTGGATGAGTACTGCTGGACAGTCAGATGATTATCTAAAGGTCCCTAAATTGGGAAACAAACATTATATTTATGCAAATTAATATTAATTAGTCATCTGACGTGACTCCGCCTTCAGTCGGCACAAATCAGATCTTGCTTTCCTGAACTGAACTGGCACAGTCCTCAGCACAGCGAGGAGTAGGAGCAGCCTAGGCGCTCTTGGAAAAAAAATGTTTCCCCTGTCAGACCCAAAATGAATATGTAATCAGTGCAACTGATGCTGCTGATGTGTTTCTATGGCAGACACGGCAGCTGGATGAACAGCGACCAGATCTTCTCAAGTCGGCTGGGTTTCAGTTCTTCTGCAACGCCACTAAATTCAGAACAATGACTTTTGCGGATTCCAGCCTTGACGTTGACTTCTCGAAAGGTAACTATCTGCCATTATTATGTTCGAATACATTTCCTTTTTAAGTCAGGGAGGAAACTTTAACATTCAATGTTTACAGGTACTACAGTTTTGGAGATGTGAATTCCAGTGTACTAAAGATAACTGCAGTTTTGGTTAAATTCATAACAGGCTGTATCGTTACGGTGATCTGTTTGTCATCTATTAGGTTTGCATATCGTAACATAACATGGATGCGCATTCCTGGAAGCGGAATAATTTTATTTCCTTCAGATGAATAGTTGTAATCTATTACAAATGGTTTAGTATAAATGTGTTTGATTCCGAGTGTTTTCTAAAAAGAAGGAAACTCTCCGTGGCGTATTTCTCTTTGTTTGGTTGACATGTTCAGCCGATAACCTAATCTATTACACGTTGAAACGAAGACTAAACTTTTAAGAGCGTTTTCAGAACTGAAACTGCGTGGCATTTAATTGGTCCACTACATTTTGAGGGCGTTAAGAAAGCAAATGTAGTTCTTTAAATGAAGAAATCAAACACTGGGCAATCGTGAATTGTCACCCGGTTTAAAGTGCCTTGTTTAAAGTGCCTAGTTTGAAATTGCGACGGTCGGCAGACCGCAGAAACATTGCCGCCCCGAGCAGCTATAGGTGAGTAAAAACAGCACTCAGACCCCCCCAGAATCAATCTGCTTATGTGCGCATTCTTTGTAACGGAAATGTTACTAATATCGATATACAATACTGAATCGATTGATGCAGAGTGCTGAGCTACTTCTAATAAAGTCTTTGTATGCCTACTGGTAGCTGAATATCAATCAGCTATTGTTCTGTCCACAAATGTAAGGAAATAATTCTCGGATTAGTAATAATAAGATAAATCATCCATTTATAGGTCGAACTAATAATTATACACAAATACAGTCGATTCAATATTGGATGCCATTTGCAGAATATATATATCATAAGTGTAACATGATGAAGAAGTGGACAACATAATTTCAATGAATTGCTCCAATAAATTCATCATCTGTTTATTTGTTACTGTTAATTTTCATTATTTTGACCTCTGGTAACAGATGATCCCTATACATATATTATTCATAATAAAGATACAGGATTCAGCCCACATTATAACTATATTTTGTGAGCTATATGTCATATGTTACCTTGAATGTGCTGGCATTCATTGGTGGGAAAGGTCAGTATTTTGGTTTCAGTTTAAATCATAACTTTTCACAGCTCTCACATATCATTCAGTTAGCAAGGAGTTGACACGCAAAGTTCCTGAAACTGAGCTAGTTATTCTGTTTCAAATGAGTGACTTCGATATACTTAGATGGCAAAATCAACCCAGCAAACATGCATGTATGAAAAGCTGGTTTTCAGCACGGGGTGTCTGAAACGTCCAGTGGATGCTGAAGTGAGCAGAGTTGTGTGTTTGGAGGTGGGGATCAGGAGGGGGATTCCAGCTCATTATTTTCATCCTTCACTGATGACAGTGAATGGCTTGAAGTTTGTCAGGAGAAGCACATGAAACCAGTGCTTTCACTTAAAAACATGGAGAAATGGACAAGCAGCCAGTAAAATTTCTTGTGGATAAAATATATTTTTATGCACCTTACAGACACATTACTTTCATCCATCCATCCATCTATCCATCCATCCATCCATCCATCCATTCTTTAATGTGTTCTTGGTAGCTTTCCATACATGATTTTGGTATTTGATTGGTGTGTGAGGTTTGGTAAGAACTTTTAACGAGTTTTTTTCCCTGGAAGTTCACTGAATTTTGTAGAAAGACGTGGGCATTTGTCTCATTTATCATTGCAGAAATATTACACTTTTCACAGTGTACTTTTCACATAAAATAATAGAACAACATGATTCATTAATTTTTCATGAAAATGCTAGTACAGTATTTTTATAAAATAGAAAGTAATGGATGTTACATTTTATAGATGAAATCTCTTCTTTTTATCAGGAAGAAAAATGTTCTCAAAAATGTTCTTTGGGGAAAACATACAGAGCTATAAATCCCTTTTTAGCCTGTATGTATATCAAATCTGATCACAAAAGCCCAGTATCAATGCAATCAATACAAATCACTGTTACTTTACTTTTTCAGTGTTCTTTGTGCTTGTGCATTACATGTCATCTGGTCAATGGAAACTGAGTAGGAACATTAGGTACTACGGTTGTGCTTAGTTATGAACAGTTCCGTTAAAATGTGTTGATTTCCTTAATGTACAAAAGCACACCATTTCAAACAATGATACACAATGCTATTAAAATTCCTGCTTTTGGCCATTTGCCATTGCAAGGTGGGGAAGGAACAATTGAAAGAGCAGTTAACAGAAGTGGAAACAAAACAGAAACAAGGGGCCCCCACCGTTATTTATGCCAATTTGAAGAATGTAAAAATGGAACTACAGTGTTCATGTGGAGCTGTTTGGGGGGGGGGGGGGGGGGGCCGCCAATGATACAGTTTTATTGGACCTAGTTATGGCAGAGACAATGGTCATCACCGGCAAACATGCTTCCAAAAGTAACGGATGGATGGACAGACACTCATAAGATGTTTTAAAATTGTTACATCAAATTAAGTTTGAAATAAAAGCTGGGGTGCCTCTTTCCGCTCAGCTGAGCATCACTGATCACAGTATCCCAGATTTCATTTTAAAATGTTTTAGAACTAAATGAAAGAAAATGCAGCCTTGGTTTTCCTGTTCATTTTCCACAAAGCCGTGCCAGGTAATTTCAGAAAAACTGCTGACATTTTGCTGGTGTAAAGCGAAGAGTGTTTTAACAGCACAGGGAATCTCACCGGACCTGTCAACATTAGGTGTTCTCAGAGAAGACGTATAGCTTAAAACTCAGCTATGATGTTGTCACAACATTGTGAAAGACTTATATATTATTCTGGATGGGAGGTACAGGTTCGCTAAGGACTTCTTTACAGTCTTTCTCCTGAATTCTCTCTGAGAGAATGTCCAAGTGCCCAGTGAAAGCTGGCTTTTTTATGCAATATCATATATGACCAACAACAGCAACAAAACCATATGTGACATATTCAGTCTTATAGGATTTCATTTATTGTGGTTGACGGCTGATAACATTTCTGGGCTACCTGCCCTGATATTATGCCCTTCTTTATGGTCTTTAGATTCATTTCTGAATTTAGCATAATGTTCGGCTACCATGACTCCCATCTTCCTATCAAATGCTCATACATAATAAATAAGTTACTGTCACATTCTGTGTGGGACATAACTAGGCTGGTAAATTTGCATGTTTGTGTATGATTCCATTATTTATGCTCCAAGTGTGAAAATATGTTATTGTTTCTATGTACTTATATTTTAGTGTGTAATACACATTACCACATTGTGGCAAAATAGTTAAAATCTGATTTTATATGAATTTATCCATTGATAACCAGATTATTTGATGTTTTAAATGTGTAACAAAACATGATATTTTACTTGATGGGACACCAATAATGTAGTAGTACACCCTTACTGTGTCCCCACAATGTGATAAAAACTTGTTATTTTGACAATATGGGGACATTTTTCTTAGCCTGACTCCCACTATGTGATGCTCAGTGGTTTGGTCTGGTTGCCTAAAGCTGTGCAATAAAGTTCTCTCAAGCATCCATTTGATCTTTGTCTTGGGAGTTTTGTCATGTTTATTTAATGTACCATTGTCTGTTTTTTATTGGCCTCTGTTTAAGAATCCTTCACATGTACCCGTTTGCTATATGCTACAAAAAGTCTGACCTGAAATATTAACTGCTTTGGATACCAAATTGAAATTTCTCATAAAAAACACATGTATAGTATTTACACCAAATGCATAATAGAAATAGTATTTCATTCATATAAATTTCATGACGTGCCTGTCTTCTCACCTTTGCTCTTTAATATTTTGTGAATGTCCTTTGTGAAATGCAGGAGCATTCACATTGAGTTCATTGCAAGTCAAGTCAGACTTTCAGTAAGCAATAACACTGCATAATGTTGCCTTATGGTGCGTTCGATTATTTCTCTCCAAGTCGGAACTCGGATGAAAACGTCACGAAAAACATCACTTTCCTTCGGAAACACGCTTCTTTTATGACGTTGATGTTGGACAAAATTTTGTTGTCCGAGTTGCCCCTGTGACGTAATTTCAACATGACGGCTTACACATTAAACAGTAATAAATCTTGAAAAATGTTTATTTTGTTAAATGTATTAATAGTTATAAATGTAACTGCATGTGTTCGATTTAGAGAATACCAGTAATACCAGTAGACCATAAACAGTATCCTATCATGCAATATCAGATTTTTACCACACTTGTTAGTGTCTTTGGTTTGATTGCCTCTCGAAAAAAGAATATCGCTATGCATGTGCC
The DNA here is from genome assembly GCA_026784285.1 of Stomatorhinus walkeri. Lineage (NCBI taxonomy): Eukaryota > Metazoa > Chordata > Actinopteri > Osteoglossiformes > Mormyridae > Stomatorhinus > Stomatorhinus walkeri. The sequence continues at coordinate 11,375,799 of JAODUD010000062.1, read as the reverse complement.
AAAATATTTTATAAAGCTTTTAATGTGGTTTGACTAGTTCGTGTTTCTTGTTTGGTTGTCTCTCGGAAAAAATAATCTCACTCCAAATCTGCTAAAATATAAAGCAACAACACAGCAGCGTGTTCATGGAGGAAGCCATGTTTGTTCCGAGATGTAGCTCGAACAGGAGATTGTCGGACGTGATGTCACTCAACTCGGAATTTCCGAGTTCTGAGAGAAAAACGAACGCACCACTACTCTTTAGGTGACTTATTGTGGTGTACACCTTGTGACGTGACATCAACATGCACAGCCTGCATTCCTCTTTGTTCACTTTAAATCACGTTCCCTGTATTAAAGAGTAAAACTGAATCTATCATCATCTATTTTCTGATTTCTAATTCCAGTTTCTATGGATTCCTTGGAGGAAGAACCATCTTAAATTTATTCAATATAAATGGTACATCAACTGTAGTCCCAACTGCAAAGAAGCAATGAGATAAGCTACTATCCCAAAAGAATTAAGTAACGATATATTAACTTATAGACTGATAGACTAAATGCAGATTCCCTGTTGATTTTCTAGTCAAGCAAAACTTTCTAAAGAGGAATCCTCACTGCAAGTCCTTTCTGGTGAGCTTTCATTGCATTTTCTTTCTTTGTCTGATGACTGGCCTTTTGAGAACTGCTTCCATCCAGCACTAAGACACAGGGAGCCTCTTCCAGACAGCACAGGGACCAACATGGTCAGGAAGCCGGTGTCCTTTTCGGTCTAAAGCCAGTTCAGATTTTACTGCCCTATTTCTCTCAATAGAAACCGCTTGTTTAATGGCAAAGGGAGTCTGAATTTCCTAAAATGCAAATACACAGTAACTTTATTATTAAAAGTTTATCTTCATTCTCAAAACATTTTATCAGTAATACGCATTTATTGATAAAGCTTGTTTGTTTGCTCTCAGACCTCAATCATCCTAGGACAATAACTTTTTTGCTTATTTTGGCTCTGGTGAGCCACTGAGTTAAATGCCAGAGCCATTTCCAGTAAGCATACATAATTAGGAAGAGTAATCATTCATTTACAACTAATCTTGGTTGAATATTAATAAAGTCATGGTTCATGTGTAAATTAAATATAATCTGCTTTGAATTTAGCAATAGAAATTTTTACATGAGCTAATTGTTAACTTGGCTTATGCTGTGTTATCAGGAATCCAGTGCCGAACGTGTCACATCATTCTGGCATTAGGCAAATTGAAAACTGAGATAGAATTGATTTTCTCCAGTATGAAACTTTTCCCTCTTCTTTCCTTAACGCATGTAAAAGCAGGTTGCTGACCTGTTGAGCTGATGACTAGCCTTGACTGCTTTGTCAGTTGAAAATTTGCAACTCATTAGCCTTTAATACGACTGACTTCAACAGTAGCTTGATTTTAAAGTTGCACTCCTTTCAGTTAGATGACCAAAACAAAGTGCAGACTTTAGTGATGCTTGATTTTCTGGACTGAATCAGAGAGCAGCTCATAGAAACTTGATTTGAAATTGAAAAAGTCAATTTTGCTAATTTTCTCACAATTCTGTAGCACTACCCCCTATATTTGATAATGACCCACAGGGTATTTGTCAGTAAGCCTAGAAATTTCAGAGCCTTGAAAAACAAGCAAAGCCAAGGAGAGATTCACCGTAGACAGACATTTTTCATTATGCATGAAACATTCACGTTTTCTTATATAGAAATGTTTTCATCTAGATTTCATACATCCTGAATTCCTAAGTTACGAACATAAAAATATTAAACAAACAACCTGGATTTAGCACAAATACACATACAGTTCTTTATAAGTATTACTGAATATCATGACCACTTCTTGGAGACATCATGGAGAGGTAGTGCCAAAAAAACGAAATCACTGAACAACAAGACAAGAAAACTAAGTAACTTACACATCATAAACAAAAGGAAGCACATGATTCTCAAAAACATACTTCACTCAAACATGGAGAAACAATGCAAAGAAGAGACACTCACCCCTTATTGTATAGTGCAGAACCGAAGGAGATCAGGAAAATGCAAAATACGAAACACGAATAACAAATCACTCACTCAAACCTAAAGTAAAACAAACAAGTGCTCCAGTTCAAAAGAACACACACACACACACAGTGGTACCTTGGTTCTCGAACTCACTAGAACTCGAATTTCTTGAAAGTTGAGCAAACCAGTTTGACGTAGAACTCAATCTGAATGTCAGAAGTCGAACCGTGAACGCAGACCTAATATAAATTGTACGCGCCAGGAAATCAGTCATACTACAATGCAATTCTTACTTGAACGCCTTCGACCCACAGACTGGACAATTAACCAAATAAAGCAGCGCAACATTACAGTAACTAATGATAAATAAACCACTAATTTACGTGTACTATTAGAGCATTTATGTCATTTATTTAAACTTTATTTTACCAGGTAAATTAACTGAAAATCAGTTCTCACTGCTTTACGTGATATTCGGGAGAAATAGCAGATTACGCATCGGAACTGCCTGGGGTACAAACGTCATGCGTGTAACTAAACACTTGAGCCAATAAGGGCAAAGGTGTGTCGTCACGGAGGTAGTTCCAATTTGTGCAGCCGGGTGAGAGGTCGCAATGCATCTAACCGTAATGCACTGCGTCAAGATCAGAATGCATTGCTTTAAGCCAACTCTGTAAGCAAGTCGAACGCACCCAATGACCGGACTGGGAAAACAAACTGAAACGCGCACTTAATACAGAGGACTAATGACAACAACCAGAAACAGCTGATCACATGGGATCACACACGAGGTTAACGAGGGGGCGTGGCACACGGTAGGAGTGGACGATCAGGGCAGGACAGGGGTAATGTTGGGATAATAGCTTTATCGTTTTGGAAGCCATTACGAAAAAATGCTCTTCTTGTTTTACCTTGTTCATCTTGTGTTTAAATACTAAAAAACATATATCGGTGTAATTTTTGGGGACCAGGAACCAGAGCACGTGAGCATAGTAGAGCGGTGGGAATTCCCGCTTTTCGCTCACGAGCCTGTTGGCTACGCCCGCTCCTCCGCTCTAATTCGCACTACGCCGCTCCGCTCAACACCGCTCCTAGCTCCACTAAAATTTCCTCCTGCTCCAGTGAAATTGCTCCACGCTCGCTCCAATTTAAGAGGGGCAAATAATCTGCATGCCTAACAAATGTCTCCTTAAATGGAAGCCTTATATCATAGAGAGATATGAGCAACGGCAACATTGCCACTCAGAAAATATTTATTTTTAAGCAACATATAGGCAGCAACGGACACGTTTGGCAATGGTATTCCACACAAAAATAGGCTTAAAAATAAAGGAATCAGTGGGCTTAATAGCCTAAAGCAGCGGTGGCCAATTCTATCCGCAAAGGGCCAGTGTGTATGCAGGTTTTTGGGGTAGCCTTTAGGTCAGCTGTTCAAACCCAGATGTGAGGATTCCTCAGCCAATCAGTGCTCTAATTAATAATATAATTAGGGAGCTGCAACGAAAACCCGCATACACAGCGGCCCGTAGCATCAAGGTTTTAAATTTTATTGCTGGTGCTGCGTCTCTACAAAATAAAATTTCACTGACAGCAATACGTCAAATTTAAAAAATCCTATTAGACCTACTTTGAATGACAAAACAAATTTCTTTGATTACCAATATTTACTTTATAGGTTTTTATACTTTACTTATGTACTTGATATACTATGACCATATAAAACTTGCTCATGTTTTGCTCTGGCTTGCGCCTGTTCACGTAGCACACTCTCATGTTTCTGAGGAAAATGATTCCAAAGTGAATCTTTATTCACTGAAACAGTTTCACCACATTGTTGTTCTTGCTCGACATTATTGTCATTTATATGTTTGATAAGTACACTTGTATGATCTATCAGTTTCCTTTGTGAAATACTTCCATGCAAATTCCATTCCATGCCAGTTTGTGTAACAGTCTTGATAACTGTACAGATGAATTCTGGGTAGATTTGGGCACGCCTCAGAATCGTAGTGTGAGCGGTATGGGAGCGAAACTGGAGCGAGAGAGAGCGACCGCTCCAGCCTCAATTAAAAAACCACTCCGCGCTCTGACTAAATTCCGCCCGCTCCCCTCCACTCCGCTCACATGCCCTACCGGGAACCAATTGATTTTCCATTATTTTTATTATCAGAACTCGAACTGTTTAGGATTCGATCCGGAGTCTGGAACGGATTAAGTTCGAGAACCGAGGTACCACTGTGTGTGTGCGTGTGTGTGTGTAAAATATACAAACCAGAACCAATCTTCCCACTTAAAATACAGAACATGCTGGTACTTATATATTTTTTGCTATGAGCTTATATTGTAACTAATGGCTTCATTATTCATAACTGCTTATCTAGCAGGTTCATGGTGAGCCTGGAGCTAATCCCAGGCAGCACCGGGTATGAGGCAGGTGAGAAGGGCTGCCGTTCATACACGCCCATGCTCCATGACCAATTTACAAACACACTTCAGCTAACCACATGCTTTAGGAGTAAAACCAACACACCTGGAGAACGCCAGGACAAACACGTGAAGAGCGTGCATTTTCCACGCATTCAGAGCCGGAGCTGGAGATGAGCCCAGATGTTCCTGCAAACGTGTTCCGTGCAAAACCATACTGTATATCACAAAAACCCTGCACATTAACTCGACAACCGTAACATGTTCGCACATGTAACACTACACTACAGATTCAGATATGGAAAAAAAAAACTGCCTCAGCACTCGGCACAGAGAAACTTAAGCCTTTTTCCATTACCATGGATGACAGGCTGGCTGTAGATGATCCTTCAGAAATTCCCAGGTCTCAGCTGTGTGCTATTATTCAGCAAAGTCTGAGTTTCAGACTAGATGTTTATGAGAAAAAGTCTCTCATTACATCTTCTAAAAAGAGGAGATAAACATTATTAAGCTGGTGTTTGCAACAGCGTCTTATCTACCATATGCATTTCCTATAAATTTATAGTGAAATAGAAGCCAGTACACATTCTTACCACTTATTCATGAACTTATGTTGAATTTGAGGTTGAAATGGAAAAGAAATGATGCGCACATAAGAGTGCCTTAAAAGTGCTGCTGTGGCAAATCACGGCATGTTGTGGATGTTGCGGAGATGCTGTTCTTCTGATCCTGTGGTGCAGCCTTTCAAGTGATAATTGTACCAAAATCTGCTAATGGAAATGAGACGGGTGTCTGTGCACACATGCGTGGGTGGGAGGGAGCCAAAGATAATGGCAGGTGGTGCTGTGAAACAGTTCTGTTCTTATTTTGTGTGAGATTATTTTAGCAGAAATTGTTGAATCTTAATATTATTCTGAATCTGCTGGTGGGGATTTATGTATTAGTTGACTTATTTGAGGTTAGAGAATGTTGATTAAAAAAGAAAGATGAAAGGATTCTAACAGGATTCAGGTTCTGGAGCAAATCTGCTTCCAACCTGTGCTTAATTATTTTATAGATACTTCATCTACATTTGAGTGTCCTTACATTTTGTATACATACTAACACACTGCAGGATAAAGACTCTAGGCAAGGCAAGGCAAGGTCTATTTGCATTATTATAGTAGTGATTGGCTATATCCCATATTTAAAATTCTTAACATAAAGAACCTGAAAGCTTTGCAGCGAGAGAATTCTCTGTGTGGGGTGCTAGTACTTGCTAGGACGCAGTCATTTGACATGAATGGGAGGGTCACTGGAGCCTAAAATGACGATGCATTAATTATCAATAGATATTGTGTGGCCCAGCATGTTAAGACTGTGTTCCTGATCAGAAGGTTGCTGGTTCAAATCCCCTAACTGATAAAGTGATGGCTCAGTTGGGCCCTTGAGAAAGACCCTTAACCCCAAATGCTCCAGCCGTGTCCTGTTCTCTGATCCCCACTAATATGTCTGTTTGAACAAAATCTTCTAAACAAATGTAAAAGTTGGAACCTGCCATGCCTGAGGCTTCTGCATCTGTTTAAGGAAATCCATGCACTCGCTTAACCATTTTATGTCGGTTTCATTGTGGGTTTGGTTAAATATATTTAAAAATTGTTAAAAAAAAATAGTTGTTATATATGTTTCATTTTTGCAGTGTGAAAGGGGAGGTTACTAAGCAGAGCTCTTTCATGAGACGTAGTTCTGCTATGACTAACTGTGAAAGACATCTGTGAAGTGTAAAGTGTGGTGCTTACGGCATCAAAGATTACTCATGTCAAGCACTTAGGTAAGTAAGGTGTTACTATATAGAAGGCAGACATTTCTCTGCATCTGAGATGAGTTGGCATCCCGTCCTGCATTGTGCCTGTAGCCTCCAGGATAGTCTTCAGACCCCTGTGACACTGCATTGGACAGGCAGTTACAGAAAATGAAAGGATGAATGCATGGATCAAAGGATGGATGGATATCCATACATAATAGAAAACTTTTTAGAAACATTTTCAGCTTTCTGTATACTGGATTTAGAGGTAGGTCTCCTTAAGTTGCCCTGATTCAGAACGTAAAATGATATTTAAAAGAATAATAATCTTTGCGATTGATATCTCACATATTTTATGTGTAATAATGGTGCCTTAATAAGCTAGTTGTGTAGGAATATTAGCAGATATGGTTTCTCTGTGAAGAGTGGAGGCATCTGTGGGAATCTAAGCCAGCTGGAAAGGAAGCTGTGTGTGGTCATTTTGGCAGGAGAGATGCAGAAATGAGAGTAACTCAATGAAAGAGTTAGAGGAATACACTGCCAGGACTTCCAGGTGAACCCTGTCCTTCAGAAGCAGAACAGTGGGAAACATCCATGCAAAAGCACATTTGCTGATGCTGCATTTTTCCTTCACATTTTTGTTATGTGCAAAATTTACGAATAATAAATTGCAGATTAGATTAGCAACTTTGCGTTGCGAACGGGTATAGCTCATTCCACCAGCTCTTGTCCAGCTGCCAGAAGTAATTCCTCTGAGATTACAAGCATCAGGTCAAGGACATCATTTTTTATTATATGCCAAAAAGATTTTCAAAACTCTGACCTTGTCCTAGACACTTGAACAAAAAAATATCTGAGTATGCAGCTCATGATTATGACCATAAGAATTTTTAGTAGTAATTTTAAATAGAATTTTTTTTTGTTGCAGATGCAGACAGGTGACTGACATTGTCTATTGAGTTACTTCATTGTTTTGTTCACACTGGATTCTCTGGATGGTTTTTCCATCATGTAGTTGCTAAAAGTATCTCTAGCATGAAGTGAAGCACTTTTTCAATCCTGGCTTGAATCAGGAAGTCACACCAGGCTTCTCAGTAGTTCAGGAATGTATAACAGTCTTCAGTGCCATTAACAGGCTCATCTGCCAGAGCTCCAGAAGAAACCAGATATTGAAATGCTGCTCTATTCTGAGAATCATTCGCTGGCACAGTTTTCTTTGTGCTACTAAACCCTGTTAACACATTATTTATATAAGTGTTTTTCAGGAATTAATATAAGTGCTGTACCATTCTTCCCTGTATCCTCAATGTATTATGTATCACTGTATGCATTGTATTTCCAAATCCGTGCTAATTTGACTTTTGGGAATCGAGTACATATCATATAATACATTTGACATTCACTGACCGGGAAAAATATTGACTTCAGCAAAACACTAGTCGTGGTAGAAATGACCAGCTGTCAGTATGACCCAACTTATCCTTGGTTCCTCACGTAACCTTTATGGTTGTGGGTAGGATAGTACAATCTATGACTGGCTTTGCCAATTTGAAATTACGACATTGGACATTGTTTACAGTACCTGGGACATTGAAAGGGTCCTGATATTGCATTTTCCTTCTCTCTCTCATCAGTAATCGATACATTAGCGACTGGTCATCTCTGTAGCAGCATCCTTTTCCTGGCTAGATGTACTGCGCCTGTTGGGTGGTTTTTATTTAATAGTGTGTGAAAAGCTGCTCTATAATAATCATCTTTATCATCAGTGCTGCATTGCTGAATCCTGCCAGGTGCTGCTGGACATTATGCATCTGTTGGATGAAGGCCAGTGAGCTGCTCTGCTTCATAGCTATGAGTTATGAGTCTGAATTGTTTCAGTCTCACACGCTCAAGGACAATGTTTTGGAAGAGTGTCACTGGCCAACCAGTACCCAGCAGGCTTGTTGCTCTGCTTCGCCATTGAGATCAACCAATGGATGGAGTTCCTACTGCATAGTAGCCAGCTGCAAGCCATAAGCGCTCAGTCAGGCTGGTCAATGAACACATCTGTGATGTCATTCGGGTCAGACTGGTGGATAAATATATTAAGCTGGGCAAGGAAGATGCAAGTCCAAAGCTGACGGCAAAGTCAGAGGTCAGGTACCATCCCTCTCCCCGCTACCTCAGCAGGGAGAGCTGTGTCAGTTGCCAGCTCATTTATATTAGCGCCTCGAGGCTCAGGCTAGGGTCCAGCAGCTGCCACCGGCTGTAACCTTGCAGCTTCTGTACCTGAGTCAGCTTCAGCACAATTGGCCAAGAGGAAAAAGTCATTGAGGTAGAATCGCTGATAGTGCTTAACGTTTAACGCCAAACCGTTATATGTTTCAATTTGGGCTTGAGAAGTATTAAGGGAGCAGCAATTAGGATGAAGAAATTTAAGTGTGTGAACTGTTCAAATTATGACAAAATTGACAAAGCCAGAGAATAACATTTGGTAACGCGTTACATTAACTTCCCCTTCATAATGCTTTTATAATGCAGTCATAGAACATTCATAAGCAGCATGTATACCTTAACATCCTAACATACCGTAACAGTTTAAATATACATTAATTACAAACATTATATGATGCCAACAAACATTATAATCCTGTAATGTTTGTTATTACTGTATATTTAAGCTGTTAAAGTATGTTTGGATGTTAAGGTATACTTACATTCTGCTTATAAATGTTCTATGAATGCATTATGAAGGTGCAGTTTATGTAATGGACACAGAACCATAAAACACAAACACAATCCTGGGTCCTTTTTGCTTTCATCCTTGAGTCTAATTCACCTGTATGTACATGAAAACACATTTTGTTCTCATGGGATTATACAAATATATAGAAAACGTTATTCATTAGCATTCTGCTCTTTATCTCTCACTCCTGGACTTTATGTGACACCGCAGCTGAAATCCACACATATGCCTATGTGTTTTTTATGTCATCTATTCAAAGCTTTGATCTGGTACCCTACTAAAGCTTTATATCTATGTATCCTTCACAGATGGTACTTCTGGATTGTAATTGTAGTGTATAATAGTCTAATAGTCTAAATCAGAGGCCTCTAACTCCGGTCCTGGAGAGGTACTATCCAGTAGGTTTTCTGCCCGACTTGGCTTCTGATGAGCTACACCTGTTCCTGGTATTTACCTGAGAACAGGTGTGGCTCATCAGAAGCCGGGTATGATAGAAAACCTACTGGACGGTAGCTCTCCAGGACCGGAGTTGGAGACCCCTGGTCTAAATATACACTTACTAGCCACTTCATTACGCACAGCGGTCTAATACCAAGTAAGTTCCCCTTTTCTCTCAGAACAGCCTGAATTCTTTGTGCCATGAATTGAACAATGCTGCTCCATATTGACATGGTTGCATCGCGTAATTGCTGCAGATGAATCGGCTGCACATTCTCGCTGTGAATTCCGCCCACAGAACCGCCGCTCACTGGACGGTTTGTGTTTTTTTTGCTCCATGCTGCGTACATGCTGTGCATGAAAATCCCTGGAGATCAGCAGTTTCTGAAATACTCAAACCAACACCAACAACCCCACCACAGTCACAGTCTCTTAGGCCCATTTTTTTCCCAGTTTAATGTTTGATCTGACCATTACCTGAAACTCCTGACCCCTATCTGCATGATTTTGTACATCGTGCTGCTGCATAAATTAGCAGGTGCACAGGTGTTCCTAATGAAGTGGCTGGTCAGTTTATATTTACCTTTTATGAAAGCACCGGCTTAGTTACTGCTATTGCATGGAGTCAGCATACAGGGTGCCTAGTGGTATAAATGGAAGACAAATACCAGAATAGATTGGAAGTGACTTCATTTTGGTACTCATTTATATACAGCTGGACATTTTACTGGGGGAATTTAGGTTAAGCACTTTTCTTGGGAAAAACAGCAGGAGACTGTTGGAACTTGAAATGAGTATGCCTAGTAATACCTTTTTCTGCATATCATTGTAACAGGATTGTATTTAGTGTGAAAGTTAAAATCTGAAAGTATTAACAACTTAGATACCCCCCCCCCCAAAAAAAAAGAAAATCTGTATTTTTTATTTACAACTTGACAGATGTTTTTGCTTTTTATGGAGGTAATATTAAACCATTTTCCAGCAATTTAATAAGCAAGTTTTTAAATTTATTTTCTGTAGTCATCTCCTGACTTTTAGATCTCAATAAATTGTCATTTTATACCCGGAAAGATTCAGTTGGATGTTACTTTACTTGTCCGAAGACTATAAAGATCGAAAATCTTATTCACTTGTAGCCACTTTAGACTGAAATTAAAGGGCATGGAATACATCTTTACTGGCATGTGAAAGTATTACACACTGGGGGAAAATGCAAAAATACACGCTCAAAAACATTCCACACACTCAAACATTCACTTCAGAAGTCAAATTTCCTTTGAATCAAACCTTGCATATGTCCTTTTTTCATATTCATTTTATTTTTTTAACTAGCAATACACATAAAACATCAATACTGCTTAATGATTTTAGTGCTAAAAATTAATATGTGTGCAGTTGCACAAAACTACTTTTCTGAAGTCATTGTTATATAATGTTCTTTTTGGTTGTTTGCACCCAATCAATAACAATGTGTTTATGTTCCTCCCTCTATTTTAACCTTGAGATCCTCCTGGCTTCTGTCTACGGTTGACCTTTGGCACTATTTTTGGAAATCTTGCAATCTCATTTTTTTTTGTATAATCACATCATCACAACAGAGATCCTGCTGTCTGCGATGCAGCTTCTGGAGACGCGTGTATTTTTTCCCCTCATGTTTCTCCTTGCATTGCATTCATTGTCCCTAAAAATTATGGGGACCCTGACAAAATGTCACTATGGGCCACTGACAAATTTGACATATAATTTTATATATCCAAGGGCCCCTGTGACCTGTCGGGCACCCTGAATACGCAGGGTTATCTATTTCCTGAACTTTAAGTTTTGAAAAACCTTCCCTCAGTGACTTGCTGTCTAATATGCCACACCATCTTATTTGGTTATTTTGTGCCTCAGTATACCTGCATATGGATTATATGATAATAAAGCATTTGACTTTACTTGACTAAGAGTAAATTAATAGTGCATTTGGATCCCTGTTCTGCAGACTGAGACATCTTTCAAGTTTTTCAGTGCAGCTGTGAATGTTTGGAGCTCCTGACTGCAGACTGAACTCTGTTTAGTCTTCCAAAGTCCTCCTACACTCCTGCCTGTCCAGCTTTTGTTCCTTCCAGTGGTCATGCCGTCTAACTGGCACACGCATTTGCCAGCATTGTGCGTTCAGCATCTGTTATGTTTGCCAGGGAAGTCAAACTCTTGATAGTGAACATAAATTATGTATTGCGCTACCATGCTAAGAGTACAAAACATATTATTGAACGTTGATTGCCCCAAGCTTTTTAAACAATGTTTGCAATGTGCCCTCGTGTGAGCAAGCAGGCACATGTTTTTGCAGTCCAGCATCTCATTATATTAAAACATAAAGTAATTAATCCTGAACTAATTTCAAATTTTAAGGGAAGCTACCTCACAGACCCTTGTCATAAGCATTCACTGTACATTTCACATCCAGTCTGATTAATGGCAGATTAGTCTGCATTCATAAAAGAGATGGCAAAAATAAACGTTTCAGGTGACATGCGGGTGCGAATTAGGTCATTGTATTACTCATTCATCCTAAAAATAATCATCTAGACACCTTTTCCATTTTGTGCACCGTGTGTGTGGTGTGTGGTTCCGTGGGTTAGGAATCTGTGACTGTGATTGGAAGGTTGCTGGTTTGAATGCCTTGGATAGCAAAGCAATTTCCCCACTGGGCCCTTGAGTAACGCCCCTAACCATACCTGCCCCAGACAAAAACAACAGCTAAACATGTAAGGCATTCTAAATTAAACATTTAAGAATTCATCAACTGTGTAATTAAAAGATTATTTTAATTTCCTTTTTTAAAATTAAAAATAAATATTGTTCAAAGTAATTATTGCATATGTAAATAGAATGAAAATGTTAATATACAAAATTCCTGTTTGATGTTATCTTACTGCATGATGAAGAATCATGACAGGATTTATTCAATAATAATAATGAATTATTATTTTTTGCTGAATTTTCGTGAATGACACGCCATAAAGTCAAAGGATTTTTTGGGCCGCAGAATTGCCACCTTCACTTCCCATAGAGACACACTGAAAACATGCCCAGACTGACCTGTAGATGTGGACCACATCTCTCTGGAGGGGGCCGCTGTAACCTCTAATCTGCTTCATGGCTGAGCAATCCTCCCTGGTTTTGTGCGGTCAAATCAGTCCAATCTCCTTGAACAGCTCAGCAGTATGAATGCTCTATTTTAAATTAGCCTAAAGTGTTTTTTTCCCTTTTTTATTCCCATTTCCTACTCCAGTTTTAATTATATTTTTTTTGTAGACCGGCCCTATTGCTTAGCAAAGGAAGAGAAAAATATTGAGGCTAATCAGGATTTTTTTTGTAGCCATTTAACTATAACTTTCGCATTTTACTGACAGTTTTACTTTCATGCCTTCTGTAAAATTCTACATTTCTCTACCCAATAGGCCACAGATTATCATTTTTCCAGCCACCAATAAATCCATACAATGACACTCTCTGGGGTCATTTTCTTTACTGGAGACAGAGTAATATGCCACATTCATGAATATATCACGTTTGAATATATCTGAATAAATTCCGTCTTATGAATGTGTGTAGCAATACCTCATACCTTAATGTTTGAACAAATGACCTTTTGTGTATAATGTAAATCACCTCTTGCCCTTAAAGCTGGGGTTGTGTCTTCCTTCATCGCTTAAAGAAATTAGATATGCGTTGTGAAGGATATATTAACCGCAGCATACTAAGCAGAACTTGTATCTGTGTGTGTGTGTGTGTGTGTGTGTGTGTGCGTGTGTTGAAAAGCATGGAAATGATTGGATTATATTTATCCTGCAGAAAAACGTTGTGCCCTGTGCTGCCAGGGATAGGAAAGACTCTAGGGCCTTTGCAGCCATGCACTGGATATGCATTTGGAAGACAGATGGACAGCTGGGAAGGGAGAAATGACAAGAGACACACAGACATACAATAAATATAGATTAAAAAGCAAAGAAATAATGGGGACGAACATGGCTAGAGTGAAGGAAAGGAAAAGCGGGGATGTGATATAAGTGAACGCAGTTTGCAGAACTCAACTGAGTTCATTGTTCACTTCAGTCATTCTTTTTTTCACAGCATAAAGTCCTGTGGTGGCACCAGAGGCTTCAGTACCCACATGATCTCACACATCTGTTCTGCCAGCCCATAATATGCTGCAGCAGCTTTTGCTGGGCTATAGGGTTGCAAGTTCTGTTTTTATGAAAATAGCTATGATATGCATAAGTTAACCTAAGCACTTTTGCTTCCACAACATTCTATCACATTTCCAAATAAAATTAAATTAAATCTCTGTCAAAGAAATGTAAATGTGTATTATGTAAATGTGCATGTATGTTTCTGTACTTCTTTAAATACCGTCCGTATACAATAATTATATACATTCGCACACAAAATCTCGCTGTCCATCTTCTAACTGCTTATCCAGTACAGGGATCAAGAGTTAAATTCTGTTATGTTCTGTTTTCACTACAATTAAGTGGTGTCATGTTTGCAATAAGACTATTACCCGCTGCTTGCTCCACCTCATGGATAATGAGAGTGAATATAGATTATCACTATGGAAAAGGTCCATCTAATCTGGATGATTTCCAGTGAAGCTTGACAGAAAAGTCACTGTGGAAGTAACGAAGATAAACCCGAGGAACCACTGAACAGAATAGGAAATAAATAATAGCGCTTTTGGTTTTTCAATTGGAAAAAAATGTTTCAAGCTGATACGGGTCTCTATAACAACTATACATGAAGAACAGGATGCTAATACAATTTTAGAAGATGTTGCATGTCATCTTAAGGGCACAGTGAGATTCAAAACGTTACAAAATAAATAGTTCACTGCAAAGTGAATCCAGGACCTGTATTGCAAAGGAAGGCTGGGAAACCAGCAGTGCTTGGACCTCGAGGACTGTGATTTGAATAATAGGGGCCTATAGTGTTCCCCTGGTATGTTATTGACTTTACTAGAGCCTTTGGTAGCGGTTCCACAATCACAGTATCACAGAATAATTAACTCAGTCATTCCATCATTCCTATGTTACATGAATCATTTCCCCAACATTTTATCCTGGGTCATGGGGGACTAGAACAGGTGCCAGCCAGTGTACACCCTGTATGGGATTTCAGATCAACACTAGGCAGGCACACAATCACACACTGCGGGCAATTTATACATTCAAATATGCATGCCTGCATAACACAGGTATGAAGAGCAGAAGAAAACCAGGATTCCCGGAAGAATCCTGCCCATGGCAGGGACAAGAGTCCGGCACCATATAATATTCATCATATAATAAAAATGACATTATTGAACATGCGATACAGAGTCAATCACCTTTGAATACACAATAACCAAGGACCCGTTTCATGCTAACTAACTTCTGCCCATTCAGAAAGCGGCATCGATTAATTTTTTTTGCAAACAATTTTTAATCTTGAATAACACTGCAAAGTTTTACGTATTAAAGGAGAATGGCTGACTGCTTGAAAGTTGCCTTGAAGGCTGATGATTGTGCATGCTTTTCATCTTGATTCAACACTTTTTACTGAAAGGGAAATGCACAATCCTTGTAAGCATCATGCAGAGTCAGTATAGTATTGCTGTGCGCTTCTGCCCGAGGCACGGATGCAGTTAAGCTGTTTTGCAGAATGAAGTTCAGCTGAATAGAGAATGTTTGGTTATTTTAAATTTGCAATTCACACCCCTGTGTGCGCAGCTGAGGCTGGTTGATTGGGCCCAAGAATCTCATTATCCCATCACCAAAAAAAGACTTACTGGCAGAGTCATAAGTTTTTATTCCCCGTGTGACATCTCGCTGTAGAAGTAGGAGAACAATCCGGTTTCTCATAGCAGTATAGCCCAATGACTGTCTATGTAAATTCAATTACTGAGAGCTAGTTAAATTGTGGTCCAGGTCACAGGGGGCCTAGTTACTACCAATAGGGAATATACCCTAATATTTTACTTTCACTTGTTCTGTCTTTCATGCAAACCACAAAACATATCTCTGTCTTTTTCTGTATGAGGAAAAAACCCTGCTGTATATTTGAGTGTAATCGTTCCTTTATCAGTTTAGTCAAGCCACAAATTCTGTAAAAGGTTTTATCAGTCTAGGTCCTTTAAATGACTAATTTCAATCTTTCTCTTCCTTTTGGTGCTACATTGTTATATTGCTATTAAGTACTATTACTTACAAATCTAATTTTGGTACTGTGACAATTTAATTGTGTCCAAGACTTTAGTAGTGGCAGTGAATCGGCGTTCAATGTAATGATGCAGTCAGAGTTTCGCTAGCTTAGCTAGCATCCGCTTATTATCCGCTTATTATCGTTTCCGCGTCTGTTCCACTAATGCTGCTGAGGAAAAGGACATTAAAATGGGGTGTCATATGGTACAGAACAGAATATGTAAAAGAGCTGGCTCATTTCTCTTCTTTTGTCTTCATGCAGATGTTCCTTGGCCCCGCCACCATTTTTCCTCCTCCCCCACGATTGTCACAGATGATGTCGGGTGCATTCTTCCTTCTCATTGGGTCTGATCTCGAAGATTCTGCTCTGGTGCCCCAGTTTACATTCTAAGCTCCAGCCAATCATCTCTTAAATTTGTCTTGCCTTTAATCCCCTTTCAGTCCTTCTCCATGGCTTGCCTGCTGGTATCTGTGATTCTCCTAGTTCTGCAGATGCACTCAGTGCCCCTAGAGTGCCTCCCTGAAGGAACGGAAGCCACAGGGGAGCATTTGGACCTGCGGACCAGAGATGAGATCAATGAAACCCAAACTGGTTCCCTGGGGACAACCCAACGCTTGCCACAAAGCATCATAATCGGGGTCCGCAAAGGTGGCACGCGAGCCTTGCTAGAGATGCTGGACATCCATCCCCAGGTCGCTGTTGCCACCACTGAGGTGCACTTTTTTGACTGGGACCAGAACTATGTCAAAGGCCTAGAGTGGTACCAGGGGCTAATGCCTCTTTCAGAGCCGTACCAGATCACAGTGGAGAAGACCCCGGGCTATTTCACTTCCGCCCTAGCCCCGGAGCGCATTCGTGCCATGAATAGCTCCATAAAGCTGCTGCTGATACTCCGGGACCCAATCGAGCGTGTCATTTCTGATTACACCCAGGTTTACTACAACCGCTTGGAGAATCACAAGCCTGTACAGGCCATTGAGAACATCCTAGTGCGCAACGGGGCCCTCAATACCCGCTATAAAGCCATCCAGCGTAGCCTGTACGACGTGCACATGCACAATTGGCTGTGCCATTTCCCCCTAGAACAGATCCACATCGTAGATGGGGACACACTCATCCAAGATCCATTGCCTGAGCTGCAGAAGGTGGAGCGCTTCCTCAACCTTCCATCTAGAATAGTATCATCCAACTTCTACTTCAACCAGACCAAGGGGTTCTACTGCATCCGCAGTGATGGACGCGAGCGTTGTCTCCACGAGTCCAAAGGGCGGCCACACCCTGCAGTGAACAGTACAGTGCTGCAACAGCTGCGTTCTTACTTTAAGGAGCACAACCACAATTTCTACAGGATGATCAAGCGTTCCTTCAGCTGGCACTAGGATAGGCCTCTTAGCCTATTTCTTTCTTCCCAATTGTCACAGCCCTGCTTTGAGGGTAACATGGACGGTCAGTCCAGTAGTGGGGTATGGAGTGGGGTGGTGGATGGAGTCCAAGGAGCTGCAGGAGGTGGAAACACTTAATCCCTTCTGATTCTCCTGTGAAAAATTCCTTTAAATTGCTTGTGTCTACAAAACAGTTTTATATAGGAATTAACTGAGGGAGCTTCAGTAGTAATCCCTGTACTGTATGTGAATTCAGATAACTGCAAACAACTTTGTGTAATTAATGAACTTTTTCCTTTGTTTGATATTCTTGTATTTAATAAATGGTTCTGCTTTAAATGTAAATTTGGGGTTGTATTTTCTCTCTGCATTTTTGCCACTTATTTTAAATCACATTAAATGAGGACACGTGTAACACATTAAGATAAGCCTTTGAATCACAGCAGTAGCAAGCAATATTAATGCGGGAAATGTTTGCCCTAAAGCAGCATTTTAGTATAACAGGGCTGACTAATAGGTTTGGACTCTGAAATTAGTGCCTCCAGAAAATGAAATCAAATAACAAGTCAGCAAAATAATATTTAATAGGATGCCTCAACTTTCTCTGTGAATCATTCTCACAGCATTACCAGACCTCAGACCCAGGCCAAAATTTACTCGTGAAACTCATAAAAAATATTACTCATGTTTGTAGCATTTTATATTCCCATAAATTTGTACATGGATTCAGAATAGAAAACACATTCCAGCATATTAAAAAACATTCAATTTATCTCGTTGGACTTGTTTACAAGAGATAGTTTTCCATTCCAAGCTTTTCTTCCGTGTGTTTTATAAACGTGTACTCATTATACATTCTGCTGGCTGTAAGATATTAATGTCCTCAGCAGAACATTGACACTGATGACAAGCATGAACATTTCAAAAATTGAACCAGAATCAGCACTGGAATTAATTCCAGTAGGTGTGTTTCCAGAAGGGCTCTAAATTTAGCATAGTCTTTATGAGATTATCATTTTGACTGACTCCTTAGCACACCAAAATGTCAAATCTGATTTTACTTTTCTTGTTATTATGATTCATTTAAATTGTAGACATTATATTTTAGGACCAAAAGGTTCTACTTTTGAAAATAATATCCAGTCTCAGTTATACAGATGAAATTTAACACCGTATTCAAGCCCGACTCTGAGGAGGGGAGGGGCCCAGGGTGAGCCAGCTTATTTGGGGCCCCCACTTAGGCCAACATAAGCCAGGTAATGGAGACAATTGTGCCTGCTACTGCTTGGTCATTATGATACAGATGCAACTCTAATGAAGAATAATATCTGACAGTCTACAGTGTGACCTTCCTAAGTATATTTCCAGTGTATGTTTAGTATTGGTTTAACAGGAAAAACAGTACTTGTTTTGAAATTTGAAATTGCAAATACAAACAAGATTAGGAACAGTTACAATCCAATGGCAATGCATTCTAGACCAGCAAGCAGCACTGACCAGCTGAATGGTAATTAGTGAGTGATGGTTGTGGTGGCGAAGGCAGCAGCGCATGCTTTGTTGAGAATGTAATAATCATTCCATGCCTATATCCCATTGTTTCTGTTTTCTGGAGATCTTCTCTCTCTGCATGTTTCTCTCGCAGATCTCCTTGTCCTGTTCCACACCGGTGCAAAAGGGCTACCTGCTGTGCAGGCATGCATCATTCTGTGTCTAATTTCGCTCTATAAACAGCGGGGTGTCACACTGTGAGTCTGCTGACATGTCAGAGTAATGTCCTACACACTACAGCAAGCTCCTTCACCATACCTTCTCCATGCTCATAGCCAGTGTGGTTCTCCTATACAGTGACATAAAATGTCCCATGTTATAAATACAGACATTTCTGCTAATACATTTTTTCTTTACTTACAGACATTTTCACCCCCGACGTGTTTATTGCTTCGCATAGCTGAGTAGTACACCTACCTGTGCCAGTCCCCAGGGGGATGCTCTTGATACTTACCTCAGTTAGCCCACATGCGTTTTTTGGTTTGTGACTAAAAGTGGATTTGAATGAAATCCAGTCCAAGAATCCATGATATGGCTGCATCAGTTCCAAACCCCAAATCCAGCTCAAATTTGCCAGAATCCTGCGGTGAGGAAAGCTGTCAAGCTGAAGAAGAAAAAAGCTTTCAAGGCAATTACTTGCTTGGGGGTCTCCTGAGACAGCTCAGACAGGTGAAGGTAGTCATGCAGGTGAAAATAAGCGTATGGGGAAAGTCTTGGAGAAAGACTGTCAGGTAACCCTGAAATGATTCTGCAAACTATTTGGTGATTCAAGAAGGGGAGATAAGACCTGGAAGAAGTGTTACCTGAAGAAGGAAATGCTACGGAGATATTGTTGAACGGTGGAATGAACTCCATGAGGACATCCCTAACCCTAATGCAGGGCCAAATCGATTCCAGATCCAGGCCTTGTTTTCAGTTCTCCCAGGCAGTTAGTGTAATAATTACTGAATCTGATTGGCCACAGAGACGTCCCACCTGGCTCACAGGTAAAGGAAGGCTGGAAAATCAGCAGGGCTCGGCCCTTAAGGACCATGATTTGAATACCCTGGCTCTAACGGGTGTACTCTCTCGCCGGGAGCCAGTGTTAGAAACTTCTGGTGGAATCTATTACAGCAGCTGAAGTTGCGACGTTAGCTCCATAGATGAAATCCACCCAGAGATGTTGAGAGCACTGGATGTTGTTGGGGTGACGTGGTTAATACGCCTCTTCTGTGTTGCATGGAAGTAAATACCTGGACTGGCAAACAGGGGTGGTTGTTACTGTCTTTAAAAAGGGGGATTGAAGGGTCTATCCCAAATATAAGAGGATCACAGTTTGTGGCTTCTGAGTAGCATCTCTGAAAGCCTGGAATAACAGGGCTAGAATAGAGTAGAATAGAATAGAATAGATCTTTATTGTAATTGTTTTTAAAAAACAATGAAGCATTGCTGTGTGCTGTTTGATCTTTGTATGACTGGAGAAATAGTTGAAAATTTGAAGCTGTTTAGAGTGCGTGGTGGCCTCCAGGAAGGATGTGTTTTGTCTCCACTGGTAATTTCATGGACATGTTATTGTCATGACTTAAACTCCAGGGCCCCCAGATACAGGCTAGCTCCCCCAGTGGACGGCTCACCAAGGCCATAACAGCACCTTGGACAGCAGGCAGTGGAGGCAATTTCACGACCTGGACCATAAACAGCTAGTAATCATGCAGGGATGGAAAACGAAAATCCCCAAGTTGCAGCTGTCTATATTTCCAATGTCCATGGTAGTCTTTTGAAAAGAGTGAACAGGTCCATTCAGGTGAGGGGACAGAGCCTTTAGTGAAGTGGTTAAAATACCTCAGGATCTTATCAACAACTAACAAGCGGGAACATGGGTTTGGCACTAGATTACTTCCATGAATGCAGTTTTGCAGACATCGGGGAGGTCTGTGATGGTGAAACAGAATTTAAGTCATCAGTTGAGGCACTTGAGCTGTTTATTACACATCTCTCTCTTCAACTACAGCCGTGAGCTTTGGGTAATGACCAAATGAAAGGGCTCAAGTGCCCAAAAAAGGGTTTCTCTGCAGGTTTGCCAGATTTGCCCTCTGTCACAGGGTGTGGAGATTGAGGATCCAGAGGGACACTAAAATAGAGCCTCTGCTGAATCATATCAAGAGGAGTCATTTGGGGCATTTCGGGCATCTTACTAGAATGTTATGCGCTCAACTCCCAGTGGATCTGGTCTGGAAATATCTTAATGAGTGAAGGCCCTGAGGATACATCTGGGGATCCGGCAGAAGGAGCCTGAGTCTGTGGCCTACCCCATGGAGTAAAAGGTTTGGTCTGGCCTTCACCCCTGGTGCCGCCGTGGCCCCCAAGAACAGTACTGGGAAGTAGATATACTGTATTTCCAAGGGATGAGTCTTCAAACAAGTGATGACAAGCATAAAGGGTTAAAATAGCAAAAGAAATACAGTATTAAACATGTGTATGTTTGCAAGAGAATGTAAGAGTGCTTAAGAATTGAATTGAAATGCGGTGCTTCTATGAGTGAGACTAACCCAGGGGTGGACAGTCATATCCACAAAGGGCCGGTGTGTGTGCAGGTTTTTGGGATGACCTTTAGTTCAGCTGTTCCAACCGAGGTGTGAGGACTCTTCAGCCAATTAGTCTGCTCATTAATAATCTAATTAGGGTGTTGCAGCGAAAACCAGCATACCCAACGGACCTTTCTGGATAAGATCGCCTACCCCTGGTCTAACCTGGTCCCTGTTTAAAGCTTTGAGACTGTGTGAATTATGCAGAGAAACCCATGCAAGCTGTTTTAGCAATAGCCTAGAGATAAAGGGGTGAATGTAGTCAGAGCAAAGGAGATGGGGATGATGTCAATAGGGAAAGATGTCACAAGGTCCACTGATCAGGAACTCAGAGATATCCCATATAAAACACCCTTTGGAGCTTTTTTCCAAGCTAAATTGGATATCCTGCCAATGGGGTAGAATGCAACTTGTGCCCAGTGCAAAGTCAGAGAAGCATTATATGGCATCAGAATTGGAGGTGAAACAGTTAAACAAGCTGTACATTTCGGGCAAGCATAAACCACTATTTAGATAACTCTGCCTGCACTCATTGTGCATGAACAAGGGGTTACAGCATTTTAAGCTCTCTCCCATGGGGAGTATCTTCAGTACTGACAGGGCTCTGATTATTCTGCAATTATTCCGCAACATGATACGACTGTTCAGAGGTCTCTTGAAATGGGTGTCAGAGAATAACAAGGCTACCTCCCTCATTTTTTTGTTTCATTCTGCAGCCGGTTTGAGGAAAACATAAAATGAGCAACCATAGTTTGAGCAAACCCACAACCATATTGATCCATCTACTGTCTCCTAACAAGGATAATAAACAAAAGAAAAACAAAATTCAGGGCAGAAAGTGTAGGATATTTTGTCCAAGATGCTCCAATATAAAATGACCACACACACACATATTATATTACATATAATAATACAGTCAATGTATTCTGGATGAGTATGAAAGACACCAAACAACCACAGAGACCATTTACTTGACAAAGGTGAGGGATAATGGTGTCTGGGTAGAATGTAGTACAAGAGAGTAAATATGTAATAGCGTATAAAATTTCCTGGAGATAACACTATTGAAATACAAATATGTGTAGATCTAGACAAGCACATGCATAAAATATGTAGAAACTTCATCTAAAAATTTTGGCACATATCCACACCTGTATACTCAAGCCCTCTTACACTAGCAGGAACCAGTATTCAAGTTGGATGAGAAGTGGAGGAGCTAATTGTCAGATTTTCTGGAATATCACTTGACAGCTGCAGTCAGAACACTTGACCACATGCTATCAATTTGTTATGAAGTGTGTGTCCAGGTTGTAAACATTGCGATGGTCACGATTGTTCTTTTGGACAAACCAGTACTATAGGCCTGCTACCATCTTGCCATACAATCTTCCCATTGGCTTCTGTCAACAGTCAGCCTAAGCCACATGCCTGCAGCACACCCATAAATCTGTTGTTATTCATATGTACATCTGTGACACGTTGAAGGGGGAGAAGCGTAGAAGCTGAACTGCTGCATAAAAGGAAGTCTGAGAGCAGCTGTCTCAGGCACAGTTTGGGAAGAGAAGAGACTGCATGCCGGCCATTGTTATAAAGGGCTGTCAGGATGCCGTTCTCTGTGTGCCTGCAGCGTGATGGAGACATTCCAGGCCGGCCTTGAAGCCCACCACTCCCAGACCCACGGCTTACATTTACCCGCCCATCTTCATTCCCGTTCTGCCCATATGGAGACTGAAAGTTGAAGAAACTACTGATCACCGCCCTCCTCTGTATTGATACAGCTGCAAAACCCAAAATGATTATTCTTAAAAAGTGCAAAAAAACCCTGGAGCAGCAATGAAAAACAAAACAATCCTGACTTTTCCCAGACTAATATGGCACTGGCGCACAAGGGAAAAATATTACAAAGTGTATTTTTCGGGAAAATGGAAGAAAGAGAGAACATGTAAACATGAAGTCACTCTCTTTACCTGTTTTGGACAAATATAAAATTGCTTTTGTGCATTGTTGGCCTTCATTCTAGTCAAACAGGGATTTCGTGACTTAGAACAATGATGATAATTATTAGATCTGATTCACATCTACTGCATACTTCTTACCCTGCATCCAGCAGGTTCTTGTCCCAGGTGTAGTGGTAACTTCACTTAAGTAACAACTTCAGACATTTGAACGTCAGCACTGAATAATAAATATGATTCAAATCCCTTCCGGTGAACTTTTTACCTCTAGCCTTGAAGCAAATGCAAAACTTTATGTTATCAAACTTGCTTGTCACAAGATGTCTAATACACAATGAATGTTTTTTTTTGGGGGGGGGGGGGGGGCACAATAGCTATTTTCAATTTTAAATGTCCCCAAAGCTAATTGTCCGGTGTCAGAGAAAGGGAATTGTACAAA
>JAODUD010000062.1:11275640-11287016 GCA_026784285.1 Stomatorhinus walkeri | reverse complement strand
TTTTCACACCACTGTATATTCAATAAAAAGAATCTGGTTTTCAGAAAACAGCTGTGCTGATCCACAAATAGACTGACTACGCAATAAACCATCTCAGCGATGAGACCCCTAGTGCAGCCAGGCTCCAGGTGATACCTCAGCACCACACTACTTTGAGAAGAATGGAACAGTGTCTTTTTCTGGTGGCCGGATTGCCAAACCTGCCACCAACTCCCAAATTTTCCATGAAAACTGGAGGACCTGCTTGCAGGGGCAGATGTAGGTTAACATCATACCCAGGATGAAACAATTGCAGGTTGATAGCCATGCTCAATGGCTCAACAGAGTACAATCACTCCTGGCATTCACGGGATTATAACAAGCCTCAAAGCCACCACTCCACCCAAGGTGACAGAGGTATCACTCAGTTAGGGGTATACCTTCAGTAACATTAGTAGTAACAGACTGCAGAATTTCCTGAGTAGGTGGGGATAAGCTGGAGGATCTACATCCACATGATGGCTTAGTCTGAGCCACCTGATCCATCCCAGCCCTGACTGGGACACATTAATTAAATTCTCTAAAATCTGACTTAAATGTTTTTTTACTCATTCTGACCAATGAATGAGGACTTGACAAAATTTAACTGAGCCAGTATGACACTCCTGTTTCTGTTGTTGGGGAATAAACTTAAAACTACATTGAAAATTATAGGATTCGTAGTATTTAAGTAAGAAATCTATGACCCTTGCATGGGTAATCACTGCATGAAGCACCAAAAGTGTAACAGCATTTGCAAGAAAAAATGTTGAGTTGTTGATGAAGAAGTTAGGTGGGGGCAAGAGAATGGATTCTGCATGGTAAAGAAGCACAGTAATGCACTGGGAGGAAATTCAGTGGTGATTCACAAAAGGGTCTAGTGGGAGAATAGGGCTCCTTCATGAGTCAGAGAGAAGAGAGAATCACGGTACATTGATCAATGCAACATAGGCACAGGGAAGAGGATTGCATGTCACTGACAAATCAACAGCAAGGTGAGAGTGAGAACAGAGAGAGGAGAAAAGACATTGCTTGAAAGAGAGACTGAGACAGAGAACTCACCACTAAGATGTTCCATGAAGCAGACGTTGCCGTGGGCATTAAAGGCCAGAGTGTCTGGGGTGATACAGAGGGTGTGGAAGAGTGGCGAATGGGCAATGCTACGCAAGGAGAGGACACACTCCACGCACACTGCCCACACTTCCTGTTCCGACAGGCAGCTGTCCCGCAGAGAAAGGATGTCCGCGAGAGAGACATTCTCCTGTCAACACACATATACGCACAAATTATCATGCCTAAATACATTGTATCTGCATTATGTACTGCATTAAAACACACAATGTCATTGCATTTAAAAACCAACACTCAGAGGTACCTGTTGTGAAGATAAACACACACACACACACACACAGCATTATGCCTCATCTATCCCAGAATAACGTTTTGGTTTTTCAGGTTTGCCATGCAGTACGTACAGTAACTTCCCACGGGTAATGTAAATGAATCTGTACTGCGTAGGGGCTTATCTGGGACAGAGTGTGGTGAGGTGATCGATGATCCAACGTGTGTCTGAATGAAGCCTTCAGCTGCACACTTAACCTAAACTGCTACAGTAAATATCAGACCTTTAAATGTACAACCCAACTGTTTCAAAGTGGTTTCAGATAATAGCATCAACCTAAGGAATAAATAAAAGCAGTATGTTCTCAAAAGGAAGCCTGCTCAGATGAGGCAACACCAACTGGCATTCTGATGGAAACCGTCTTCTCATATATTTAAAAAAATAAAAAGTATTTAATTTTTACATAACCACTTCTGTTAGGTGACCAAAGATATGTGAAGGAACAGTATATTCCTCATGCAGTCAGACTGGTTTAGAGTAGTGTTTCCCAATCCAGTTCTTGAGGACCCACAGACAATCCAAGTTTTTGTTCCCTCCCAGCTCCTGGTAGGGAGGGAGGGAGCTTGAAGGAAACAAAAACGTGTGCCGGCTGTGAGCCCCCGAGAACTGGATGGGGAAACACTGGTTTAGAGCACCCTTATATGCTGCATGAATGCCTCAACATGGCAGCGATTAGAAAATAAATGAATAAATAAATAAAATACTTGATTATGGATATGGCAAAAATGGAGCTGAGGTCATTTTTGAATAGTCAGTCTAAGTGAGGGTCTTTGTATTCAGTATTTAAATACATACAGCACCAAGTCTTGCAGCTTAGCATCTCAACTGCTGGCATTTCATGGCATAGAGAATCATAGTTACTCCTTTGTTCTGACATAGTCAACAGGCAGGAATTTGATTCCAAATGCCAGCTTTTCCCACAACAAATGTCCACCTCCAAATAAATACATGAACTGAAAAATGTAAGTATTTCAGCCACAAAACAGTTAACACAACTGTAACATTTTCTTTACATCTTTCATGTATGTCTGTGATAACCTGGAGACAGACGTGAAGCTGTGGCAGATGGTGACTTTTTAAATCAGGGATGCATGTGCATCAGGTGGCAATATAACCAAAAAAGGTCTTTTTTTCTTGTTTTACTCAGCTGCTTACATGTGAATTCTCCTCTCCTTTCTTTTTGTAAGAAATGATGTATTACCTTCCCTTACCAGCATTATTCCTTCTCATGCGAGTTGACCACTTTCAACATTCAGGCAGCTTAATTAGCGAACTTATTACAAAGCTAGTCTACTATAAATCATTGAACTTTCACTGAGAAAAATGATCAACTGATCAAACTTGAAAACTCAATGATAACAACTATATTTACAACATTTACAAATGGCAATGGTGAAAAATGACGCTAATGATGAGATAATGATGGCTATAAAATGGTAACTGTCACAATGGGTTGCAATGAAACGCTAAGGTGCCCCTGCATGCAAACCTTTGTGTCGCAACCATTCATTTACTTTTATGTTTGAAAATCAGCTTATTGTTCCAAAACACACACTACATTCTTTCATATGCCTTTGGAAATTCTATCAAACATGCTGCACTGTTAGCTAGTTCACATCCACAATGACTGCCTTCTACTCAGCTGTAAATATTTGTTCTCTGCTACAGAGTGAACTCATTTTCCAATACTATAAACCCACTACAGCTTTAAATATAGTAAGGGAAGCTATTCCATGACCATGCATTACCTGTTCGTTTTTACATTTTATTTTTTACTGAGGCCATGGTTGACATGCAAAGTTGTTTGAACTGATGTCGAGCCTCTCTTGTTGAAAGACCATAATATATGCCATGATGTACAACTGCAGTGCATATTTCAACTTTTGTTCCTCTGTCTGCTCCACTAGGCCCTCTGACACACATTCAAACCCCATTTTCTCTTGTATACTTATCTATTCCTTTGCCTTTGCATTTCAACACCCTCTGCAGCTAACTTCATCTATCTCCTCATCAGTCCATTGATGGTCTGGTCTTTTCCTGTGCATGAATAAGTACTGATTGATGACTAAAAAATCATGCAAAGACATTTTGCATATCGTGACCGCAACTGACTTGGGTTAAACTGTGACCTATCCATAACACACCCATAAAGTTTGGCTCGGTTTACTCCAAGGCATCACAGATCCCTCAGAGACTTCAGTCTGGCCATGGATGCTCCTCATGACCCCCACACGAGTCAATTGTGCCTTGTTTGAAAGTGCTGCTGGTCTCTTGGTCAGTGGGTGTGTCTAAACAGAGGCGCACTGTTCTTTGAACAGAAAAGGCCAGTCACACTTGTCCAAAACACTTGCAATCTGCCTGTCACTTCCTGTTTGTGGGCTTTGCTTTTGCACCCAACGCAGGCCGCAGTCCTAGGGCACACAAAGCAGCATTGCACTTATTCAGTCCAATCTCCGTATCAAGCATACTTACTTAAAGCAGCTGTGCTGATCCACAAATAGACTGACAAATTCCCCTGAGAGCCAAAAACAAAAAAGAGGGAGCCTCTCTCTCTCTGAAAGAAAATGTTGGCCTATATAACACTGCTTTTGCTTCCATGGCCCCTAATAAGTGCAATTTCTCCAAGAAAAAAATACCTAAGCAGAGACAGTGAGAGCCACTGAACCAGTGATTGACTACATGAAAGACTGGGCAAGATAAAGTGTAAATGGGTGAAAAGAGAACGGAATGAGTGGGAGTGAAGAAAATTTTGGTGAAAGATTAAGAAAGTAAGAGAGCAAATGAGTGAGTGGGTGACTGTTTACTGTCATGTGAATGTAGGTTAAAAAAAAGAAAAGAAAATTGACACTCCTGCTGCATTTTGAAGACAACAGTATTCATAGAAAACAACATACAAAACACACAGAAGGTAATATACCAGTTAAGAACTTTAACAAAAGTTTTGACAAGTGTCATATACCAGGAGAGAGCCTGTTGGCATTCTCACATATCTGTTTACACAATTAAGAGTAAACTCTCAGGATATGTGCTATTATTTATTCCTTTAATACATGTATTTTATTCTAATACAATGTAACATGTCTTTTGTCCCTGTGTATATTGTGCTGTATTTTATATTTAAGTGGGGCAAATAAGGATGGTTTAAATGGTATCACAGTGGGAAACCCAACAGTTTACCTCCTGAGTTCCTGCGTTGTTGCCCCCCAGTGATTTAAGTGTTTGTTGCCCATAAATTTGCTTAGAATGAACACTTACATTACATTACAGCTGGTGGTATATTTAAACAAACGACAGAGGAAAAGAAAAAGTTAGATAATAAAAATATCTCTAAGCAATCATGCCAAAAACAATTCCCAGCAGGGATATCTATGGTCAGCTTTGGTTGATTTTCTGAACATTCCATGACCCAATAAACAAGAACATATGTCCTACAATCAATCACAATGGAGTCAACAGAGGGCACTCTCACATAAGCCCCCACCCACTCATCATTACACACACACCCATCAACATGCACATTTAATTACAGCACAACTTTCCCAGTTGTCACAAGACCAACGTGTTACTGTGTACCTCGCTTAGTATAGATGAATGTATTGTTATGTAAGTTCATGAACTGCACAGAAAAACTGGTCAGCTATATTTTAAAACGACAATTTAAAATACAAAGTTTGTGACAGTACAACAAAACGGATACAACTATTGTTATTTAACCTCATTTACACGAATAATACTCGGAGGTGTTTGTCTATAATCTCGTACGGCTCTTACCTCGTCTTCTAAGAGCGTGGGAAGAGGTTCGAATTCAAAACAGCGCTCGTCCTCCTCTTCCCCGCCTTCGTAATACGCAGCCACAGCAGTTTCAAAAGTACCCATGGCATCCACATTCGCGCACTATGTCCTCGCCTTCAGCAACATCCCGACAACGGTGCCATGGCGCAGCGTCGCGGTATCTGCGCAAACGAAGGAGACACTTTCGCCCTCGTCGTTTTTCCCGAGCTACTCTAGAAATGTGGCTCGGACGACGAACCGAAAACCGACACCCGACACGGAGCACTTTTTCTCAGAACATTCTTTCTACTTCTTCGCTTAATTGTGTGTCATTAACTACTAGCCCTGCAGTACTTCTCTCGTACAACAAACGTTATATTCGAATTAATAATGCAGAACTGAACGATATGAAACAAACTGCCATCAGTCTAACGTACCTTTTATAAGACCGACGGAGAGTTTGCTAACTGTATGTTGTCATAGCAACACTGGCCGCGCCTCCACAGAGACAGCGGAGTCGTGATACATAACTGCAGTTAGCAACTCCTCCCCACAGCCGACAAACTTAGACAACAAAACAACTACCATTTGTTCTCAGTTTCTTCACGGAGAGAAGGCTAAGATTTGTCTTTGGTTTTAAAATCACTAGCGCATTTTTTTAGCAGTCCAACGAAGACCCCTTTGCTCATGTTGCAAAGAGAGATGCAGAAATAAAGCACAATCCTGCCTGTTGGCAAATAAAAAATGTTTCTCTTTTTCCATTGTGGCCGAAAATAGCGCCTACCTCTGGTGACGAGGATGAATGTGTCGTTGTGTACAGCTATGCAAGCCGTTATCCACGATACGAAATGTATTACCCAAGATCTGACACACTGTACATACCATCAGCTTGTAGTCCGTATTTTTTTTCTTTGCTTAACATTAACACTTTCGTGTGACCGTGCTATCACTTTAACTCTGCAGTGAATTTTGAAGACTGACAAAGCTGTGCTGTCAGAATTTAGGATGAATCGTGAGCATTCCTTTCCCCTATTGACAAAAATGATAGGCCTACAAACCATTTAGTAAATTGAATTATGTAGTATATACCATTACTGTTTGATATTTTAACAGGTGATGCAAAAGTTTACATCCCATCAATCAACTAATTCCTTTCCCCCGCTGTCTTCTGGCATTCTTTCTTTCCCCCCTTTTCCTGTTTCATGCACTATTTTGTATAAATGATCTAATTAGGGTTTCACACCCAGGGAACAACCCAGGATGGGATGCCAATCCGTTGCAGGTTTTGTTAAATCCATTTCACATTAAATAAGTTATAGTCATCTTATTCCGTATTCTGTGTATCTGGAGAGCATTCTACCTTTTGTAAAATAAATCCGTAAGTCTATTTAACCTGGGCTGTGACTTTTTTTTAAAGGAAGATTGACATCGGGGGTAAAGTACTGAGGGTTAGGCTTAAAATACTTGGGGCTGTATCAGATCTAATGGTATGCATGCTTTGTAGTCATAAGCAGTTTTAACTGAGTATTTTATATAAAAATATCCGCGGTGGACGTGAAACCCATAAGTGAACTGAACATGTGTCCAAATTGTGTGTGTCTGGCAAAAATAACTAATTATTTTGTTTTACTCAATTAATGCATTTTTATTTTCATTTTTTTGCCAACTGATTTTCTTCAGTGCACTAAGATTTGGTTCTAATGCACAATACATAAAAATATTAAAGCTGTTCTAAAATTATTTTTGAACTGGGTCATAGATTTGACTTTGATTTCATGTTAGCAGCCCAGCAAAGCTCAGTTTATGGCCAGGGAAACAGGCCATATGGAACAAGGCATGAGGAATCTTTTAAAGGTGTAGAATTACAAGATTCACGGCAAACCAGGAGTGTCACAATATATTCAGGAACTATGTTAAAGGTGACTTTACAATTCAATTTTATTGAAACTCTGAGCACCATTTATTTCAATGTAGCTTAAAATTCTATTCTAACTGGGGAAATTAACAAGAACATGCAGCAGTGTTGAAAGTACTTTTATTAGTTACTGATAATTTCTACACAGTTAAATAATACATTAGAAGTAGTTTTGATTTAATAGATCTTTCTGCTGATTCTGTCTGATCATTTATTTAAAGTACTTAGCCGTGCTCTGAGTAGCTCTGGGATATAGTAAAATTACTGGACTTCTTACACCCATTGAGTTTAATTAATTCATGGATTTACATGATGAAAATCAGTGCCACTAGAAAATATTATTTTTTTTCCCTTAAGGTACAGGAAGTCTTTGAATGTATACAATACCACCTGTTTATTGTTCAGTTATATTTCAGAAGATACAGTATATAGTTCAGCAAGTTAAATAATGTATGGTACATTTTTCATTAGGCGGTTTGGAGCTAACTTTGACAGAAGGGCATTTTGTACTTTAACTTGTTTAAGCTGCACAGGTATTTCACAGCTTCACAGGGAACATGATGCTCTAGAATGGAAGACAGCCATATGCTTGGCCAGTAATTACTCCAGCATATAAAGCAGTTATATTTATACAGTGTTCATTACATAGTCTTACAGTGATCGAGTCCAGTGTGGTATAAGAAGAAAGTGACAAAGGTGTGGTGGCATTCTGTGAGAATGTCAGTGAGCAGTATGTACAGTCGAAGAATAGATATGTCTAGTGTACTGATTATTTGCCATGCGGTCTTGTGTTAGGCCTAAATAAATGTGATGTCCTTTTTAAATTTTAGCTCTGGAATAGCAATTGGGCATCCACCCCCATTTATATGACTGAAAAATGTACAGGTAGCAGCATCCAATTCAGAGTGTTCCTAGCTTTGTGCCCCCTGGGTATGCTCCACCCCCCATGACCCTGAGCAGAATAAGCAGTTATAAAATGGATAGATGGGTGATAGATGGATGGATGTAATATTTTACAGGTGCAATTCAGGTTAAATAACTTGCTCAAGGCTACTAGAGCAAGGACCTTTTAAGAACCAATAACTGTTAAATTATGACTCATCTTCTTAGCTACTAGGTCACTTCCTATGTGCTCCCTGTTACACATTCAGAAAGGAAGAGTATGGAGTCATTCATGCAGAAAAGCATATATGCAACTAGTGTTATCTGATGCCAGCTGAAAACTACTGTTGCAGAAATGACTAATGGCACAATGCACCCTTAATTGTGCACCCGCCATCTGAGATACGCATAACAGGCCATTTCTGTAGGTGTTATTATTACTAGTAATGTAATCAGTATCTTCATTTCAGTTTTGTCTCACTGAAACACCAAAGAAATGAAGCACATTTTATACCGATTTAATTTTACTTTTACATCAGTTTTGTTCCTGAGATGAATAACCTATCATCATAGATCTATTCTTGCATTTGAAATTATGTTGACATCATTTCACACTTAATTGGGAGTCAGAAACAAAAATCACCAAAATAATACTTATAACATCATATACGATTATCCAAGGTTTATGTAGCAAAGCATATGCACACTGGCATTGCTGGAAAACACAAATTTTAAGTATTACATCGCATTTGCCCTTTATTATAAAAATCCCTTTCATTGCTGATTCAATTCATCTTACACAATGAATGCCATCTATCAGAGCAACAGATAAGATTAGCCACGATATATTGGACACCATTACATCATTGAAGGGATTAATGTGATACAGAGTATAGTCAGGCCTTCCCAAGTATTGGTTTTAATGCTCAGCATGGAGAGTTATGTAAGAAGGAGCGGGGTTTCTGGATGACACAATGATGAAACAGAAACCAATTAATTAACAGACTATCAGAATGATTTCTGTTACTGCTGAGATGTACTGAATTAGTGTTTTTTTTTTGCATTCTTGCAGAAAATTTTTGCAGAAGGAAAGAGGCTGAGGATTACTAATAGCCACACTGCAGTCTTTATCGACAGAGAATTGGCCTCCTTCAGACGGCTTGAGTTAATGTTATGCACCTCTTCATTTGCTTCTTCCTTTCAGTTTAAATCTACAAGGGGTTATTCTGGGCTATTCTGTGGGAAATGACAGGATGTTATGCTCCATGTACCAAAGGAAATATTTTAAAAACAACATGCAAAACAGCAGCATACATTAAAATGCACAAATGTGCACACATACAGAGATACAGACATTGATGGATGTACCTGTGCAGATGTCATAGGAAGTGATTAGAGGTGAAGCTGATTTACAATCAATAGTTCAATAAGGTCATCTGGAGGATTGTACTGTACAAGACTGAAGCCAGACAGCCTGAAAACAATCAACATCTAGGGTGACAGGAACCAGATGTGCTGCAATCACAGCTCAGAGGTGAGAACGTTCCCAGAGTATGAGGGAGCGGGTGGACCAGAGACAGCCCTTTGACTCCCTACACTCTGGATTTTCATGTCACTGATCCAAACCCGTTTTTCCAAAGCCTGGATGACTCATACAGCCCTTGTTTGTCTATGAGTTCCCTGGTGTCCGCTCTAGAATTTAATGTCTGCTGCATCACACTATTTTGTGTTTCCTGATACTCTGACTTGCTCTTGACATCCTGCGTTTTTTTTTGTTTTTTTTTTACAGATCTGGCACGTTCTGAAACACACAGCACAGATAGTTATTACACCACTGAATAACTAAAGTAAAGAGCTTTTAGTAAGATAAAGTTAAAAGTAAAAAACCCACCCTTGTCCTTCTACCTTCAGTCAGTGTCTTTCTAGCAAGACTGTTACACATATCTTTAGATGAAACTAGAATCTGCCAAATTTGTATGTACCGTGATGGTCATTTAATGTGTGAATGTATGCAGGAGAGTGTAAAAATGCTTTACTTTGCACTAGAGCCGTTGTACTGTTGCTGGTGTAGGAGGAATCGTGACAGAAATGCATTCTCACATCTTTACATGATTTCACACTCTTAATCTCACCAGAAGTCTCCCAGCTCCCATGGTAACAGCCTTGGCTTCTCTTTGGTTCTGTAAAAAGAACAGCTGCTTCGGAAGTACATTGTTGTACTTGGACCTTTTTTGGGAGGTTCAGCAAAGTTTGCCTTCCATCAAGCCTCACAAAGAAACTATATTTGATTGCTCCTCAGACCCCAAATGACAGCTTTATATACAGTTGTCCTCCTATACGTGTGGGGATTGGTTTCAGGACCTCGTGCGGATACCAAAAGCTCAAGTACCTTATATTAAACTGGCATAGTGTCTGCATATGACCTACGCACATCCCCCCTTATACTTTAAATCATCTCTGAATGTCTTATAATACCCAATATGATGTAAATGCTATATCAATAGTGGTACCGTATACTAATTACATAGTACGTCAGCAACAACATGACATTTTTCTTTCTTTAAAAAGACTGCTTTTGTTTAATGGCAGGCTATGAGTACACATCACATCATTCACGTGGATTTCACATAGTGCTCGGTGTCTGTCAAAGTCAAGTCTTTGCGACTTAGCTTTTTTTTGATTGGTGGTTGGTTGAATCTGCAGATGTGGAATCCGTGGATATGGAGGGTCGACTGCGCTTATGAAATACCACACCACTTATAAGTGAAGTTTAGAAGTGGGCAGTGTGCCTGTGAGCAGAAGGTCACTGATTCAGGTCTCAGGGTCGGCAGTGATTTCACTATTGGGCCCTTGAGCAAGACCTCCGACCACAAGCAAATCCATACTCCACTTATGGAGGCTTCTGCACCCTATTTCTTGTTTATTATTTTTCTAACCTCCCCGGTAAATTTTATCATCAAACCGAAAGTGGCAGCCCCCCCCTAAGGGCCAAATCCTAGCATCTCCCTTGCCCTCAACCTCCAGCTCCTCCAGGGATGGTCTGACCTGGTTTTCCAAAAAAAAAAAAAAAAAAGTACATCGGTTTGGATATCAGTATCTGCTAAATAAAATATAATGTGAGTAGATAGGTAAGCAAGAACACTTGCCCTTGTTTAATGAGACTGTATACAGGGATTATGATCTGGATTGAGGGTGACCCAATACAACCCTAGAGGCCTGGAAGGTGTACTGCTGCACATTTAATCCCAGCACTCAGCAATTATTTGGAAAATAAGTCATCACACCTTGTGTTTCAGGTGTAAACCAGGCATTAATGAAATGACAGCTCTTAAACCTTCAGTACTGCTTCCCATAAGGGATTTATGTAAATAGAGACTAAAATGACCTT
>JAODUD010000062.1:11258291-11269092 GCA_026784285.1 Stomatorhinus walkeri | reverse complement strand
CGCCTCCCACCGCTGCAGTTCATGCAAGATGCAGGACCTGACCGCCGTGAGGTGCCGTGGAAGGACATTTGCCATGCAGACGACCATCATTCAAACACCAGGCTTTAAGGTGATTCTAATAGACACGTGTCTCTCTGATGAAAGGATATGAAGACATATAATTAATTTGATATTAACCTGCGATAGAAAAAGCAGTGTGGCAGCTTTTTAAACAGGCAGCTTCTCTGTTTAGTTTTGCACATCTTATTGGCCACCATAACACTTCCATGGAAGCAGATTCATTTGATATAATTACTAAGACATATCTAGTTACTGTTCACAGTATATTGTATGCTCATTAGAATAGTGAAAAACATACGTTGCTAATTTGCTGGTGTGTTTGTCACATACGGATCCCGATGTTTTCTCCAAGTCCTGCAGTTTCAGTTGGAAACTGACGCCGACCGAGGCCCACTTAATATACTCTCAGGAGAAAATGAAAACTTTAAATAGCTTCTTCTATGCGGAATAATTTACACACACGGCTATGAATGCATCCACTTTCATGCATTGGCACACGCACAACACACGTAACACGAGGCACGCTTGCTCCTTAACAGTTATAAAAATACTTTAAAGAAAAGATTTTGGCTCCTTCGTGTGTCTTCTTTCACTCATTAATCAGTTTTAACAGGAAAACGACACCCCCCATTCTCAAATATTGTGAAATGAAGAGACATGGAAATACCTGTGAAGTAAAAAATATTTCAACAGAGAGAAATGTGATATAAAAAGGAAAAGCATTATAATGCAATTTTGTCCTAAAGGGCCCAGGGACTGATAGTCCGTCAACTACACGGTAGTTTCATTTCTCCAAGGCCCAGTGCGTATATTACCTGTACAGTCAGAGGCGTACAGGAAGCCCTCATGCAAGCTGCTTTTGAGAATCCCGTTCTGATTGGGTGGGTTCTGTGGGTATGATTGTCTGCGTGAGTGCATCTCCATGTGGGCGTGGTGCACGAGGTCGTCGTCGGCCATCTTGCCGCAGGCGTAAATCCCTGGGGTCCCGGCATCGCCGCCCTCTGGCTGGCACAAGGTGGGGAAGAGGTCCGCCTTGGCACAGCACATGTGCCGGTGGCAGGTGTGGCAGCGGGGGCGCTCATGGCTGCTGCGTGGGCTGTCCGAGTGTGAGCTGTGAATGCTGCCGCCATCCACGCTGGACGAGATGTGGTAGGCATACTCACGCTCGCCAGCGCCACCCCGGTGGCGGGAGAAGTGGCGCGGCTTAGTCCTGCCCCTTAGGCAGCGATGCAGGTGGACGTGCGGTTCATCCTCAAGGAGCTGCTGGCTGTGCAGGACGGAGCAGCAGGGTGCCGCCGGCGACAGGCAAGCCACGGGGCTCTGTAGGTTGGTCAGTTTGCAGTGTGAGGAGGCCGCGTGGCCGTGACCCAGGCAGGGAGGGTCTAGGTGGCAGTGAGCCTGGGCCTGGGCGTCCCCGTTGATGTTGACCTTGGGCCGGCCGCCGCCAAGACTTTCGCAGGTATTGGCATTTCGTCTGGATGGACAGCAGGAGCACCAGCAGTGCCACACGTCGTCACGCTTGGCACAGTGGTGGATGAGCACGAAGAGCCCTAAGGTGACGGAGAAGGCTCCATACAGGCAGCTGAATACTAAGTCCAGGATATAGCCCTGGGAGACCGCCAACGCGCCAAAGGTCCAAGTGGCGAGGAAGAGGAAGAGCGTAAACGCAGCGGCCCGCAGCTGGGCCTTGAAAGAGTGCTCGTTGGCCAGCATGGAGGCATTGGGGCAGGTGTGGTGGTGGCCTGCGGGGCACGTGGTCCCCGGCTCCCCACTATGGCAGTGACCCACCTCAGCCGTGGCCAGCCGCTGCTGCTCCACTGTCACGACCCTCAGTTCATACTTGCGCTCAGGGTGCCGTTTTAGCTGAAGGAAGGTGCACAGGAAGTAGATGCAGGTCACCAAAACAATGAAGGCCACGGGTCCGTAGAAAGCTCCCAGGCTGGGTTCCCACGCCATCCAGCAGCTGTGCAGAGGAAGGCGCTCCAGTCAGTCGCAGTCATATGCTGAGGTTCACACATATGTATACTAGCAGCCAAAGTTGTGGAAACGCACAAAAAAAATTTTGGCATTACGTTTTAAAAATAGCTATATGAATAATGGCAATAATGTTTATAAACAATCAAAGAATGTTACAAATATCATAAATTGGACGATATATAAGTAACTGAAGCAACAGTACACAGAAGTCCCATCTGCTGCTAAATGTGACTGCTACTCAAAAGACGGCAATTTTCACACACAGACTGCAAAAGTTACTTGAGAGTCAAAAAGATGAGTTAAAGTGTGGTATTTATCGTGAATGATAACGAAATGACCTTGAATTATATGTCTGAGCAAAGACTTACTAAGGCGCTTCCTCTCCCCTGCCATAGTTGTCGATATTCGTGGCCGCTGTGATTCCGCAGATGATGAAGGGTACTCCCCCACTGACTAAATAAAATCTACAGGAAGGAGAAAAAAGGGACAGACAAAGAGACAGTGGTAGGGAATTTAATAGTTCGTACATGTAATTAATAACAAGATGGGGATTTAATAGGGATTAGATAGTGTTGCATCTTATTGGCCATAAATACTGCATGATGATAGGACAGAATGACCTTTTTCTTATACAAAACCCTAGTTTACAATCCCATAACTACATAATCGAGTAACTGCGACCAATGACATTAAACCAGTTTGTTGTGTATGTGAGCTTGTTTAGTTGAAATATGTTAATATTGAGATGTTAATTTGATAATTTTCCTCTATCTGCGCCTCCGTTTGTGTATATCGCCGCTGTTCACAGAAACATCTCGCTGGATGTGCGCCATCTCCCATTTTTGACCGCCATTTCGGATAAGTAACCCCCATATCACCACAAGAAACATCATACAAACAACCCCTGGGTGAATCGCTCTTAACAGACAAGTGTTTCAATCAGCTGTGCAGCATTGTCGGCATCTCCCAGCATGCCCTGCGAAAGCTGCATTGGCACATCTCTCACTCCATGTTGCAAAATTCAATTACTATTAAGATGTTCTTCTAGGTGGGAAAATAGCTATTAACAATCTTGTCACTTGTGGGGAGATTCTCCTCTAGTATCAGCAGGAAAGCCATAAATAAGACCTTAGGATAACTTAGGATAACTACAATAACTCAGGTTTCAGTAGCAGTGTATGATGTCTTACATGATATCTTTCTTCAATGTTAAAATGCACAAATAAAGTATTAAGCAGAACTTCTGAAACAAAGAACAGTAAAATGAGGTTACTTTTAAATTCGGACAATAACATTAACTAAACTGGCACTGGCTCATCCCAAAAGAAGGCTTCTGCTAGTGTGTGAAATCCAAGAGGAGTGATCACATTGTCAGTGGTGAATCATATAGCATCTTACTCTCACTATTCAGTTAAATAAATTGCTGGCGTTTGGCTGCGTATACCAACCTTACTAGTTTAATTTTCCTATTTTTCACTGCATACAGTATTAACTACAAGCAAATGTAGTTGCACAAACTTATAAAAAACACAAACGTTTGAATATGGGGAGGACTTGGAAAAAAAATGGAAAGGTCAACTCAGACCAAAATAGAGAGCCGTAGCCTCATCTCTGGTATTCCTTTTCAGCAAAACAAAATTACTGCACCCTAAGAGACATTCTGCATTTGTCTAATATTTGCCAATTTTTTACAAGAAATCCTTCAGAATCTCACAGATGGGTATACAAAAATGGTCTTTGCTGAGCCTTAGAAAAAGATCCGTTTTCTTCCTACTTTTGACTTTAGATTATTTAAAGAACTCAAGTGATCACATGACCTTTACTGATTATGTGGCTCAGGATAAACCCTTGATGATTTTCCATATAATCTCTTAATCAGATGCCTTTTTAAGCTGTTTATGTCTATGACATTTCAAAAGAGTTAAAAAAAATCATTCAAAAACAGCACAGATGCTCCATGAATAGCGACTAAATTGTTTTTTTCCTCCTGTAAAATAAAAGGCTACTGAGTAAGTAAAAATGCTGACTGAATGCAAAAAATTCCAATGGCCAAAAAGGAACAAATAACTACAGAACGGCAAACCTTAATTTCTTTCAGTTTGTGAGTTCAGCCACTATTACACCAAAAGGAACTAGTTAAATAAAGTCTGTTGGGAAGATCAATTAAAAATCCTCCATTCTTTATTGCCTCAACTATGAGACTCAAGTCCTGCCTGCATGTATATAATATATATAATAGAAGCAAAATTACAGGTTAATAAGTACATTATAATGCAGAAACATATCAAGAACACTTTATGAAGCCATTAGCTTGTCTGTCCGGAGTTTCGTGTACTAATAAAGCAGATCTGAAAGCCTCCAGCACAGTTTTAAAAATGTTTGACAGAACACCATTCATCTCGAATAGTTTGACTCTGAGTAACACCGCTGTATGATCTGAAGGTCTTCAAAGTCTTCAGAACTATGGGCCATCATCAAAGAAGCGCTTTCGTAGCAGTGCCAGGGGCGAGGCTGGCTGAGGTGGCCAGTGAGGGTGCATCACACAGTGACTGAAATTGATTTGCCACTAACAGCTAAGCCCTGGCCAGGGTCCCTCAGCCACAAGCATTAGAGTCTATCCTGGCATATCAGTGCTCTGTCAGGAGCCACGTTACCTCATTTTAAAAAGTGTACTGTGCAGATAATGAGATGGGCCCGTGGCACTTCCCTGCAGAGGACCCCACAGGGTAGACCAGAATATGCCTGTAAGCCATCACTCGTTCGGGCACTTGCTGTGTCACATGTGAGGGGAAGAATCACTGCTACCATCAACAGTTAAATGGAGGAACATGATGCTGAGTCACTCAGCATGTTAAAAAAAAAATGACTGACAGGCGTAGACATTAAGAAATTAAACGTGCCTCACGCTGTGGCATTGTAGCGTTAGCGATGTGCTCGCCACGCCGTTTTCTTTTTCCACAAATGGCTTTCGAAAATCAAATTACTTGAATTGGCAATAAACCAAAAAGCACTTGCACAGTACCTTCCTCTAGCGAGGAAAATTGTGGAGTCTAGCAATGATCTTCTCAGATTAGCACATCACATACAATAAACAAAGAAATTTCATACTAAATAAAAGGTACAGTGAAGTAAACCTACCAGCAAGTAGAAGATTGTATTACGGTTAGTGACATGCATGAAGTATGGTACCACATGTGTTATAAATGCTATGCTAATAGGAAAAATTGCGGAAGGGAAATGCTTCAGAGAAGTGTAAGTGCTGAAATCTGATTCTGCGGCCATACTATTTCACACTGAAAGTGCTTTTGAATAAACCTGAAAATTCAGAAACAGAACAAATCCAATATAGTGAAGGATATGGCTCCTTGAATCAAACTAATTCTTTAATTCTAGTACATTAGGTCAAACACTGCAAGAGTTCTTTCAACTGAAACATTATAGCTTTAATGTTAGTATTACTATAGAGCTCCACATGCTGATTAACAGGATGGGGCTGCATCTTTTAGTATAAGGACTTTCTTCTTAGATCGAAGATTTTGTACAGATCAGTTGAACAGTCTTCAAACAGATATGCTGAGAGTCTTTTTCAGAACATAATGTGTAAAAAAAAAAGTTCAGTACTTAAGATATTAATCTTTAGTGTGAAGGTATTGTTTTGTCAAATTTTGCCTCTGAGAGGAGGAATGCAGACAAATGTGTATAGAAAAAGACACATGTTCAAAAATATTGAATATCAGCAGCAGTTAAAGATGGTTTTATATTAAATAAATAAGCAGAAAAACAATACCTTCTCTCTGAAAGTACAGTACCTCAGAGTTTAAGTTACTTGGTTTTAGGAACAGGTTTCTATGACTTGAAAACACTAACTTTCCTTTCCATCTTGCTTAAATATTGTATCTTAAACTTATCATACTACTGCACCAATACTGCCACACCTATGCATTGCTGGCACAGTCTACAAAGCCCCCAGACACACCAGCCCTAACTGTGTCAGGCTTACCTAAGTTGTATCTTAGCGCGTCTGGTAGTTGTCAGTTAGGTTGCCCTGGTTGCCCTGATGTGTTGCACCCTTTATATGTACAGTAAGGTCTTAGGCCTGGGCCCCCAGGTTGTGCATTTGTCGCGTGTCGCTGCGAGAGTCATTGCTGTCATGTCTGTGGCTCCCTGAGGTGTACTTGTACCATTAGTAGTGCATATACATGCTGTTCTCCCTTCACCTGTGCCTGCCCGGCCACGCTGTGACAATCTGACTTTATACTATACCATACCATGCCATACCATGCCACACCATACCATGCCATACCATGCCACACCATAACATACCATGCCATGCCATACCATACCATACCATGTCATACCATACCAACTTAATTTATACGGCACTTTAAAACAACCATACAGGACCACAGGATTGATCGTATTGATCTTGTACTATGCTTTGATCACACCCTGATCTGTTCTGTAATACAACAAAACACCCCAATTAGTACAATAACACTTTGAGACACTCATGCAAAAAAAGCCTTGTAATATATTCTAATACATCAAATCCACACTAACAGAAATTAGATCTAGAATAAAGGTCTGATTAGCCAATGGATGGATGGCCAAGAAGAAATGCATTATACACTGAAGGATCACATCATATTAGATTGATGACCTTCATGTTCAGGATGAGGACAATAATAACATATTATCAATAAATCACTGTACGCACATTCAAGTTGAACAGTAGGAAGGAGTGATTAATGAGCAAATACGTGCACTACCAGCTATTTCCACTGGAATATCACTGCTCCTCTCTAGGGCAGTGTTTTCTGAAACCGGTCCTCAGGGACCCCCATATGCTCCACATTTTTGCACCTTCCCAGTTCCCTGTACTCTACAGCACACAACTTTACTGCACCCCTTCGCACAATTCTTAATGAAAATCCGGACACCAGTGCCCCTACCTGTCTTTGGGCAACAAAAAGTAACCAACACAAATAGTGGAGAACATACAGACTCAAGCTGGGATTCGAACCCCCAGTCATCTGCGGAAGGCAGTGCTCTCACTATCCATCCATTCTCCAAACTGCATATCCTTCTAGATCACAGGGGGTCTGGAGTCTATCCTGGAAGCATGATGTGGGGTACCAGCCCATTGCAGGGCACACTTACACACCATTTACTCACACATGCACACCTATGGGCAATTTAGTAACTCCAATTAGCCTCAGCATGTCTTTGGACTGTGGGGGAGGGGGGGGCAGACGACCTGGAGAAAACCCCACAATGACATGGGGAGAACATACAAACTCCACACACATGTAACTCAGACAGAGACTCGAACCCTGGTCCCAGAGGTGTGAGGCAACAGTGCTAACCACTGCATCACTATGCCACCACCATGCCACCCCCATACGTATATCTCCCATGTTTAATATGGCTGATTAAACCATTGTGGAATTCTCAAAAATGAACTCGGCTATAATCTGATGCAGCTGAAATGATAAATAAGAAACTTAATTGAATTCCTATTCAAATCAGGGAGGAACATTCACGGCTTTTCAATCATGTGGAAGACTAAACAATCCTCCATAAGAGAAAAACCAATATCATTTTCTTTAGGTGGGTGATCAAAATGAACTTAATCTGCAAATAGAGAACATATTAAAAATTAGCTTCCAAATTCCTTTTAAGTATTAAACATGTTAAGACAGCAGTCAAATAGATGTTTCCAGGAAATACATTTAAAGCCTTAACAGTTATATTCTTTTAATGGGATTAAATTAATCATCATGCAAGATCCATGAAAGAGCACATATTTTTGTCAGCATTACGTATCTAATAACATTTATTTCTTAATAAGGTTTGCAAGTCTATGGCAAAAAAAGCTATGAAATATTCTGCCGCAGTGCTGAAATAGCTCTCGAATTCAAGAACGTCATTCCCATTTCAGTACAGATCGGTAAAAGATCCCCACTGAACAATCATCGGTTTTTTGAAGTAGAAAACAGCGCAACCAGGTAGAGCATATCATTAGCATAGCTGAATCTTTGCATGCATTGCATGCATACATAGTGTACTGTATAGTGAA
Source organism: Stomatorhinus walkeri (assembly GCA_026784285.1). Lineage (NCBI taxonomy): Eukaryota > Metazoa > Chordata > Actinopteri > Osteoglossiformes > Mormyridae > Stomatorhinus > Stomatorhinus walkeri. The sequence goes on along the minus strand of JAODUD010000062.1, from coordinate 11,260,976 downwards.
TCAATAAACACTGCATACCTCATCAGGTTTGATTCAGCAAGGTAAGGAAAATGGTAATTATATATTGGGGAAAGTGGTTTGGGTAGTCAGACAAATTTCCATCCCAGGCTAGTACTTGAATGCAAACTTCAGATATCTCCCTGGCTGCTCAATAAATCACATCTTAGGAGAAATCACTCAGCCAATGTTACCTTTAATAATGCTGCATTCACACACTTATTAATCACCAGTGTTGAGGATGCTACTTTTAAACAGAAGCTTTTCAAGCTACAAGCTACTTATGATTAAAAGTAGCTAAGCTACAGCCAAGCTATTGTTTTAATATAGTAGTTAGCTACACTACAAGCTACAGGGAAAAAGTAGCTAATTACACTGAAGCTATTTCATCGAGTAATAATATCTGTGCTGTAGGACAAAGCAAATTAATTTTAAAACATGAAACACGGTGTTAAAAGTAATATGAAAATCTATATTTTTTAACAATGTGATGTCAAATCATTATAAGGTTTCAAAAAGCTTATCTGGTGTAATTTTATAAACAAAAATGTATAGTGTACTGTATATAAAAATTATATAATCTTTAAGTCAATTGTTTGGTGCTTTTAACCTTTTAATCGCGATTTTCTTGGTTCATTGTTGTTAAAACCTTTTTATCACCATTGAAGTTGCTAACACAGAAATGGATACGATATATTCTGTACTGTGAGCGCTGCGAACAGCAGCCTCGGGGCAGTAGCCTGGAGCATCTCGCCTGGATGCTTGTGCTGCCAGCAGTTGGGGCGAAAGCCATCACACATTCACGCGGGGCAGCACCCGTGCTGCCAGTCGCGGAACGGTGATAAAAATCAATCAGTCATGAGTTGCATAGGTCCTAAGTCAACAATGACATGCAGTATTTTTGAAAATGTAGCGCTTTGCCACGCTACAATGCTATGTGTAAAAAAAAAAGTTACTGGAAAAGCTACAGTGTTTTAAAACTAAGCTTCTGAAAAAAGTAAAATTGGTACCATCGTTAAATGTAGTTAGTTGTGCCCCAACACTGTTAATCACATGCTTAAGAGGTACATAAGCACACATGTGCTCCAGCTTGCACAAACGTGTTCAATCATGTGACTGAGTAATGTGTGATTAGCTGCTCATCAGGAAATTCGACTCAGGAAGACCTCTTTGCTCACCTCAGCATGGGCTGCTTGGGGTTCGGGGGTGGGTCTCCGTCCTGTGTCTGGTGGGACGTCTTGGTCACCTGTTTGTAAATATTCCGTGCGGTGACACCAAGCCACAGCATGGTGGACAGTGTGGAGTAATGGAGCACGATGCCGACCTGCACCGGGGAGAGTCACATGCTCAGGTAAATTACAGGTGCGTGTTCACCCAGAGTAACACGCCGTAACTCACTAACACACATATGCACTTAAAACAGACAGGACCAATGTAACTGTCAGAGCACTAGCATGGTCTGATTGTCCATTATATATATGTATGCGTAGTAAAGCCTAGGTACATGGAGGAGCATTGAAATACATCAGCTATTCCTAAAACACACTTGACACTGTAAAATATTTTATTTAATTATGCTATTAAATAAGGGCACTTAATTCAGTATGAGGGAGTGCTGGGACAGTGGGATCAGTATGAGGTACAATATAGTGGTTTAAATGAACACAGAGAAGGTCTAATGTCAGGGAGAAGTGTTACTGGATAGAATGAAGAAGGCAGAAAATAGTAATGTAGCTACAGTACTTTAGGTCAGTTCTGAATAGTGGGGTTAGTGTGGGTCAGAACAGGGCAGGACAGCTGTTAACCATGTGCTCTTACATTGCAGCCGTGACAGACAAGTTTCAGAGACAAGGCAGGTTTTTAGACTTTTTATTAAAATCAAAATCTAGCGTTTATAATAAACAAGAAGGCTCTGGATCATTACACAGGTGCACCAAAACTGTCTTTTTGACATTAACTTTTATGGTGAATTGTGTGATAAAACAAAATAATCTCATGAAAATCAAAGCATATCTCCAGCACCTGCAAATGGATAAAATATTACTGTAATCCATCCATCCATCCATCAATCCATCCAACTGGACAGTTTCACATGAGCCTGGACCCAATATACATAAACAAGTAACCTAAAAATACCTTTTATGCTGTGGGATTAATATAGTGTACCTCTAATCTTAGGCTTGTAAACTAGCATGTGCAAAAATTTTCTTAAATGACATACGAATTTCACTTTTTGGCATAATAAGTTTAGAGCAAGGTTAGAGATCAACAGCAGGAGGGTGAGAATGTTGTATAAATTGAATGCTGGCAAAAAGCAGGCAGCTTAAGAAAGGCAGGGTCCATATTTACGTCATTCAATAGTGAAAGGATGACACCAGGTTACAGATTTTCTTGCAGTTAGTGGACAGGTTTGGCACTTGGGTTGATGGTGGTTTTTATCATACACTCAGAGCTGACGGGGGGTTTCTACACACACAGTGATACATAAGGACCACCGAGGCTGTGCATGTTGCCGGGAGGGGGAGAGGGATTTCACGAAAGCCCCCTTTTCCCGCAGATAGTCTGAAAGTCCTTGAAGTTTCCCTGGCAGGTGGTGCGGTGCAGTCCTGCAGAACCTGTGCTCTGCATCCCTGATTCAAGAATGGGGGTGTTGTGTTGTGTGTGTGTGTGGGGGGGGGGGGGGGGGGG
>JAODUD010000062.1:11235244-11258191 GCA_026784285.1 Stomatorhinus walkeri | reverse complement strand
GGGGGGGTGTAGAATTCCCCTAAAGAAGGCTTGAAAAATGATGCCATCATTATTTGAGGCACCATAGTCAGTGTTATTCAAATGTACCAAATGCAACAGGAAGCAATGCAGACCGAACAAAACCTGGATTTTTTTCCTTTTTCTGTTACCTTTTCCTACTGTTTCCTACTGTTCATGTCAATTGCTACCATCCAGTAATACTTTAAATGAAAAAAGCTAATCACTGGCCAACAGTTTTTTACTGTCTATTTGTTACACAAATCAAAGGTTAATCCTACCGCATCGTTTGTGCTGAATTCAAATATCTAATCAGAATGTACCAACCACGTAATGATTTTGAGTTATATACAATAAACCTTAGGCTATACCTATATTTACAGTATATGTGCATGGTGGCAGAGACTCATCTAAAAGTTAATAGTGAATTTTTTTTCTGAAACATCCTTCTTAAGGGTCCAGAAGTCGTCAGGCAGCATACTGGGACTCCATCTGCCTTTTCCATATCAGAGAGAGAACAGGATCCTGTCTCAACATGTCCAAACATGTTACAGCCTGTAAACTCTGGCAAAACAGACTTTCCCCCTTCTGTAAAGTCCCTTAATGCTCTAAATTACTCTTAAATATGCTCATACATTCCTAATAAGGATATACTGCCAATATAGCCTAAAATTACATCACTGTTGACAAAAGACAGTTTATTATTATATATTTATCATAATATATTTATTATTTATTAGTTTATTATTATATATTTATTATTTATTACAGTTTATTATTTATTATTTATATATCTGTCAAAAGGACAAAGAGTTAGAATGTCAGAATACTGGTCGTTGTCAATATTCTTTACGCTTTGGGCCTGTATATGTTTGTGTGTAGCGCAATTACTATTCTAATACAGTGGTACCTCAAAACTCAAACTTAATCCATTCAGAACTCCAGATCGAATCCTAAAATTTCTGATCGAATCTTCCCCATAAGAAATAAGGGATCTGATCGAATTTTCCCCATAAGAAATAATGGAAAACCAATGAATTGGTTCCCGGCCCCAAAAAATTATACCCAAATATGTTTTTTTTAGCATTTAAATACAAAATGAACCGGATAAAACAAGAAGAGCATATACTATACTAAACACATCTAAGGACATTTCTCAAAATTTTCTAATTTTTTTTTTAAATATATGTTTTCAACTAGTGTAAACATGCATGACGCTATCACGCAAATGCGAGTCTGAGACTGAAGCGTTACCCTTTGTCTCCGCTGAGAGACGTACTGCGTGATTTATTTCCCCGCGCATACAAGTTATCTTTGGTTGACGTTCACGGTTTGACTTCTGAGATTCAGATCTAGCTCTAGGTAATTTTTTTTCGAACTGGTTTCGACTTTTAAGAAATTTGAGTTCTAATGAGTTTGTGTACCGAGGTACCACTCTACTTATACACTGATCAGCCATAACATTAAAACCACCTGCCTAATACTGTGTAGGTCCCCCTCATGCCTCCAAGATAGCTCATACCTGTCAACGAATGGACTACACAAGACCTGTGAAGGTGTCCTGTGGTAACTGGCACCAAGAAATTAGCAGCAAATCCTATAAGTCCTGTATATTGTGAGGTACTGCCTTCATGGATCGGACTTCTTTGTCCAAGTCAACACCTTGAAAACTTTTTCATGTTCCTCAAACCATTACTGAACAATTTTTGCAGCGTGGCAGGACTCATTTTCCTGCTGAAAGCAGCCACCGCCATCAGGGAATACTGTTACCATGACGGGGTGTACTTGGTCTGGAGCAATGATTAGGTAAGTGGCATGCATCAAAGTAACATCCACATTAATGCCAAGGCCCAAGGTTTCCCAGCAGAACATCGCCCAGAGCATCACTCTGCCTCCGCCAACTTGCTGTCTTCCCATTAGAGCATCCTGGTGCCATCTCTTCCCCAGGTAAATGACGCACACACACACGCAGCCATCCACATGACGTAACACAAAATGTGACTCATCAGACCTGGCCATCTTCTTTCATTGCTCCATTAGTCCAGTTCTGACACTCACATTCCCATTGTAGGTGCTTTTGGCGGTGGACAGGGGTCAGCATGGGTACTCTGACCGGTCTGTGGGCATGCGGCCCCATATGCAGCAAGATGCAATGCACTGTGTGTTCTGACACCCTTCTACCATAGTCAGCATTAACTTTTTTTGAATCAATTTCTGCTACAGTAGCTCGCCTGTCCTTCTGGACATGAGAGGTTTGCCTCGGGCGCCCATGGCCCCATTGCCAGTTCACCGGTTGGCCTTCCTTGGGCCACTTTTGGTAGGTACTGACCACTGCATACAGGATACAATCCACTAGTCCTGCTGATTTGGAGAAGCTCTGACACAGTCTTCTAGCCATCACAGTTTGGCCCCTGTCAAAGCCGCTCCGATCCTTATACTTGCCCATTATTCCTGCTTCCAACACATCAACTTCAGGAACTGACTGTTCACTTGCATAGTATAGCTTCTGAGAAACCCAATATTACAGCTGCAGGCAATTCTCAGGGTGACCACCAGAGGGCTGCAGTGAGAACACCTTGATTTCTGTAGAAGGTTCACAAGCTTTCCAGAATGTTCTAAACAATCACGTCTGACCAGCTCTTGTTTCTGTTCTGTATCTTGCCCCTCATTGTGTCACTGATTTCATCTGTATCTTGTGTTTCTGTAGAAGCTCTCTTTGTTCTTCAATCTGTTCTCAGTCTTGAACCAGCTTGGTTTGACACAAGCGAGTCTCCCAGCCTTAATGATTATATACTTTGTAACTTTTTTTTTGTCATTGCATATTCTTTGGTCTCTCCAGTCAGGGTGTGTCTACTTTTTCCAAGTAAGTGTCTTATTATGAACTTGCTTTTCTTTGTTGCCTGTCTGCAAGTGGGCCCAAGCCATAGGACTACCACACCTAATAACACCCTCTGGCACTAACTCCTAGGGGACAGTCATAGTTACATAACAGGGTGGAAGCACATAGCAAGAGATCGGATTCCTTAACAGCACATCATCATCACAGCAACGCTCCTTGCTGTATCTGGGATACCTGAGCAGAGAAGAAGTCTGAGAATCCTTTTCATGCAACGGGTCACAGGCTATGCAGTGTTGTAATATGCAATATGCATTAAATTTCAGGAACAGTTCACTGCCAATTTTGTTCAGCTCAAATGCTTACAGTGAAGACTATCAAAATCAGAACTCAAGAGCCGGATTTAAATCGGATGCTTATCAGAATTGACAATGGTATCCTGAAAGACCCCTGTCCATTTTAAAAGATGTGAAGCAAAGCCTTCATGACTGGATACTCCGCTATAATGTATCACTAACCCCTAAAAAAGCTGGTTAATCCCATTTGTTCACTTGTTTAAGCACATTGTCACCTCTGGAGCTGCATGGTATGAAACAGACATTAGTGTTTAAGAAGTCATATGTTGGGGATTTTGATGAAGCCCCTCTATGTTCAGTGACATTACTTCAAACCAGCAGCTACTGATGTGATTACACACCCTGAGCTGCAGATGCCCTGCTGCTGGCATCTGAACGCAAAGCTGCGGCATTTACACCACATACATAAAGGCATGAGCCTTGCACCAAATGTTTCTTACACCACATACGGGTACATATACCATGGGCAGTGAACTTACCGCTTGACAAAAGATGGGATGTTTGATTCGATTGATGCCACCAGCAAACACAGCGAAGGTCAGTGCCGTATGGAAACTGAAGTTGAGGAGCATATGCCATCCCTTCCTACTGATGCGGATTGTGCTACCAAAAAGAAATAAAAAAAATAACAGAATAAATGCAAATCTGTCAAATGAAAGACCACAAAGATGATATACAAACCCATAGCTTGTTTTATTACTACAAACTACAGATGGCACAGTAAGTAAGGTAAACATTAATTAGCCATAACTTTATACATATTCCTTCATACTGACTGCTTCCTTAGTTTCACTTAATTATTAGCAGCTAAAGGGCAAGGTGTATTACTTGCAAATAAATTTGCGACCATGTGTTTATGGGTTTAAATCCCAGGTGGGATAATCATTTGTTCGGTTGAATGGGGTAATTAACTTGAATTACACCAGAGAACATCCATTTTCATAAATCATTGTATGAGTGAGTTGCACTAGGATAAAGAAGTCAGTAAATAAAGAAAAAGATAAAGATCCATAGTGCTCCCAAAATTCAGTCATTCATGAAGGACAGAGGTTTTTTGTCCCTTTATAAATGAGACCATTCTGAAGACACCCAGCCATGCAGCTAGAGTTCCATCTCTGTTGAGGCATGGCAAGGGAAGCTGTAAATCACCTAACAGCCAACTGGAAGCCGCCTGCGTGGAGAGCTGGTTTGGGATGGACTGGTTCAGGTGCATTAACCTGCACCTGACAGGCATGGTCAAACCAGAGATGAATCCTGCCCGGTGACTTTCCAGCACAGAAACTATGACTCACAGTCGATCTGCTAATATCCTGAAAATGTCCTACCCCTAAATTTACGCTGGTCTCCTTTGCCTAATTGTCCTTGGCAGATGGAAACTATTATGTGAGAGACAATATGCGGCATAACCAAAAATGCCTGCTGGTAGACCTACTGGCTAACCTTGCTAACGATATCTGAAACATTTTCATTTAATTGAGGTGGAAGCGAAACATGCATATCCACAGACACGTTATTGTGTGGTGTCACGGTTTATTTGGCTGAAACATATGATTGGTGGAGAACACAGATTCCTTCCAATTTCCCATTCCCAATTGCCAACAGCAGCTACCAAATGGACACAATGAAAACACAGAACTAATTTTCAGGCTTCAAATCTGGTTTAAAGGCAAAGGGGAAACAAATGGATGGGGCTAAAATGCAACTGATCTCAACCTGTGTGTGATCTGAGAGCGGAGTGTGTGCGGCGCAGCGGGTTAGGAATCCATGCCCAGGATCTGAAGGCTGCTGGATCAAATCCATAAGTGATGTCACCACTGGGCTCTTGGCACAAGGCCCTCAACCCCAGTTTCCCAACAGACACTGTCTGACCCTACCTTCTGATCCTCACTTTTTCTTTGGACAAAAGCGTCCACTAAATATGTAAATGTGTTCTTTTGCTATGACGGCTGTTTATCTTTTGTGGGAATCTGTGACAGAAGGGCTAATGATCAAATAACCAAGACTTTTAAACTCTAAATGTTGTTACGGTAATCGTGCACTTTTATGTCTTCATGCTAGCAGAGCAGAATGTAATATATTGGACTAGGACTTCCATCTCGAATGTCGAATGTTGCAGTTTCAAATCCCAGGAGGGAAATTGCTCTAGTACCCTTTAGCTAGGCACTTAAGTGGAATTACTCTAGTAAAACAGAAAAGGTCATGTGTATTGGAAAAGCATTTTTAAAAATTTGGAGTTTACTTAACATATTATTAATACATAAAATAGCTGACATATCAGGAGTATCATTATAAATGTATTACATTTTAGATCAATCGCCTCATTTTAATTTGTTTTCGGGTAATTCAGTACTTTCAAACAGCACTTTATTTTCCATGATAGCTTTGTAAAATGAATGGGGTTGATGAAACTTCTCACTAGAAGACCTATTACTTCCACATTAACAGTTTTTTTCTGTCTGTAATAATGCCTTCATAATTTATGTAGTACTTTGTAAAATATTTCATAATATTTCAATGGCAAATTTAAGAAAGATGTAATACAACTATTTGAAAATGCCACAAAACAGTGAATAATTCACTGTTCAAAATAGCTGAAAAATAGCTATTCATTGACCATCCCTCTACACATTTTGGGGGAAACGTTATAGATTTTTACCACCATTCTTCTGAAAAAAATTTTCAATACCTGCCCGTAACATTCCTGGCAATTCTACAATACCTCTGGCACTAAAGTACACTATAAATATAACATTTAATAAAATCTCATAGCATTTATTACTTTTGCTCTCTTTCTGCTTCATGGTGTATACACAGATGTGATAGATAGCGTCACATGACATCTCCTCACAACCGGCACCAACAGAAAAACATCCACGAAGCATAGTGAGGATTCTGCCATGCTGCTAAGCTCAGACCCACTTGTTACAGCTTTTAATCATTTATGTTCGTACATAACAGCTTTCCTAACATTATTCCAGTCCTCGTATATTATGACGACTTTAATAAGGAATCGATAAAAATGAATGACAAGATAAAGTAGTAATTGGACAGACTTCTCAGTCAAATTTATTGCTAACAACGTATCAATCAAAACATTACTCTTTGGAAAGCAAAGCTCTTGGATTGTCTGAACTAGTCAATCACAGATCACCCATCAAGGCTCCGCTGAACAAATGAGGCCCTGCTCAGTCATCTGTGCACCACAGAGACATTAACAGTGTAAAAGAAACGGGATGCTCACTTCAGGCAACGAGGGAAGCACACAAACATCTATATCTCTGTGGGGACTCTCTATTCATCTCTACGGGCATAACCCTAATCCTAACGATGACAACCTTAACCCCTACCCTTTGATTGCAGGCAAAGCTTTTTATATAATTAAGTTTCCTCCTTGGGACGACTGAAAAAACAAGGTGAAAATAACAGGTTTTATTGACCACACACACACACGCACACACGAAACAGGTCTGTAATTACATCTCCATTCATTTCTATTGGAAAAACTGTAATCCCAACATGATGACCTTAACTGCTACCTACCCCTAACCTTAACCATAAGTAACCAAACAAAATACGAGACTCTCAGAATTTTTAGTTTTTTGACTGCATTCACAGTCAAAAAACTGCATCTTTGTGGGGACTTAAAAAAACGTCAAATGTCAAAATAACAGGTTTTTATTGCACTGTGGGGAACATTTGGTCCCCACGACGCAATATAAACATAATCCACACACACACACAAACACAGAAAAGTGCATTAACACCTGAAGCTTTACCTGTGGTGCACGATGTACGTAATGATGGAAGCAAACAGGCACAACAACATGACAGCTGTGCAGGCATACACAACTGGATGCAGGAACTCGCCGAGGTAAGGGGGGAAAGACAGCACCTTCTTCAGATCCTGTGGGAGAGAGAAGGACAGAGAGCCGCCTTAGCCATGGGGCAATGGGACAGGCAGGCGTTGGCTGAATCAATTTGGCATTTATCGGGTTTTGTCTGCAGATATGGAGAGACAAGCCAAAGTTATGGTAATGTCTCCTCGTGGGACACGCACGTACGCACACGCACTAGGACACAAACACTTAAACACACTCACATGGGCACGATGCAATTATTGTATCAGAATAAAGTACAGCAGCCTATCCCATATCAAAAACTGTCACATAAGGGAATGCCACGAAAAATCACTGTCAAACTAATTAATCACCTGATGATGTCCTGTGTATCCAAATAAAACTGCATTACTGCACTATAAAAAGAGACCTTGCATTTTATTTTCTATATAAAAAAAAAATAGATATGTTCTTCTAATATTGGTATTAATCCCTGCCTCACGTATTGCTAATTCTCAATGGTTTACGAATGTGCTTAATATTTTAAAACAACATTATTCTATTGTTAAATTTAAGTACCACCCGCTCCACTTTTTCGGTTAGAGTGAGAATATCTTTATTGCTACAAAACGGTAAAGTACACGATGATGACAAAACGCGTCCTAGGAATAATCCTGGTAACAATTGTGATTCGCAAACGTGAAGCCAGCACAGAAAAGGTACTCAGACCTTTAAATACTTGCTTTACTAAACTAAACAGATGCTATAGATTCTGAATCCATCTGTACTAAACAACCTAAGATTGTGCAATTTGTTGGAAATCCTCTTTAAAGGTGCGTAAATAAATGAAACACAGCTACTCTGTTCTACCAGTTACATATAAATGATAAAGATATCAAAGCACTGAACAGGTATGCAGTACAAGAATACTGACAGATGAGGACCGTTTAATCCACAGGAGACCTTCCTCCTTTGAACCTGTGATAAAAACTGTGTTTCCCCCAACGATCGACCCCAAGCTGCCTATATTTGGTGCCTGTCCTGACCCAGTTATCAGTGAAGGGACCTGAGGGTGTAAGACTGTGAATCTAAAGTGCTCTTGCACTTGGAGACCTGAGCTGAAACCTCCTGTGTGGCATGTCCGTGGCATGATGAAGCTCCACGTTTAGGAAGGACAGTGGCACCAGGGCTCCCAGCTCCGTCTCTCTCCCAGCACACTTCCGGAGCACAGCCACTGGAGTACCATACATACGGCTGTCCACCTTTATCTAGTCACTGGGACCCAATGGACTAGAACTCTGCTCGGGGTCATACAGAGCCATGTGTGGGCATAGTAACGGAAAGCCTAAAAATAATTTATATTTGTAAAAATGACCCTACCTCCCTCACCAAAAAAAAGGATAATTCAAGTGGAAATTCTACTGGTCACAAGCCTTCCATTCTGCAGATGCAGGACTGTCCATTTTCTATACCCAACCTAAACACATCTAGTAAATAGTCTAACCACCGATTCTAATTAATCCAATTTTTAAGTGACCCTGGAGTGATTATGAAATGCCACACAGCAATTAGGGCAAATGATTTTGCTGAAACACAGAGCAGCATTACAGAAATTATGATATATCCAGTCATATAGTAAGAAGTGTAATTGTAATGCATCACACAATGGCTACACAGAAATTGCATAGTACCCAACAGGGTGAGGGTGGAGTAATTATGAGTCTAGAGTAAGTACTGAACAATGAGTCAGATAGGACTGCTGCTATTCCCAGAGGTGGAGATTTCAGGTCCAAAGAGTAAAAATCCAGACCAAGATTTTGTTTCAACCAACCACTTGAGTACTCTGTGACTGTGACTGTGAGTTTAGTACTCTGTGACTGTGAGTTGAGTACTCTTCTCTAAAATCTTGGTCTGGATTTGTACTCTCTGGACCTGAAATCTCCACCTCTGGCTATACCTGTGTTCAAGATCGATAAATACTGGTGATCAGTATTTACAGTATGTCGCTGATATGGAGAAATATTACACAGACTGCATTTACTATCTGCTTGTACGGCAAACATATGCCTGATTTTGGATGCTCTTGTAATACCGTTAATATGATCCACCTGCTCTTCAGTCAGGATTACAGGTACCACGCAAGAGGTCAGCTGAAATTCCTGAAAGTAACATCTGGTGCAACAGGTTTAACCTGCACCTTTAAAAAGCAGAATTCTCACGTAAGAGTTACAGATCCCATGTATCCACTACTGGGTTAATGGGAGGGGAGGGGGGGGGGAGTGTCCCAGCCCACAAAGGCTCAAGGTTCAGGATGCCAGTCTACTGCAGGCCAAGCATACATACTGTACTATAGTCATGCACCACAGGCAATACAGGTGCCTTTGGACTGCAGGAGGGCTATTTGGAGGTAATCTGTGTAAAATGGGGCAAACATGCAAACACCACATTGGCAGTGGGAGCGTATTAACAGTGCAGATTAATATTAGTATTGGTTGTAGGAGCAGGAGGAGGAGAAGCTTATAATACAGAGCTTCCAGGTGTTGACTTCGAAAACGCAAATACTCACCCATAATATTATGTACAGTATATATGAATTGCCTTGTACAACACTTTCATACAGTCACATTTATATAGAATATTGCGATGACAGTTTAATGTGGACATTCTGTATATTAGCTAGAAAACTAAGAAGCCATTGCTCCTAACTATAAAATGTACCAGTCTAAAGCGTGACAGTACACGTTACTTAAGAGACAAGCCTGTTTAATTAGAGCTGTTTCACACAGCCTTGCAGCCTTGGATCAAAATGTTGTACTTATTATTATTATTATTACTATAGTAATAGGTAGCATGGCACTTATTCCTCTCCAAGCTATTGTCCCATGTAACAGCAGAATCCATTACAGCAGTTTCTCTGTACATTAATCACAAAAAACCTGAATTATCATCAGACCATTCTATCAGAGCGTACTTTATTGTTCTCTCTCAGCAATGTTTAAAGTGGGATTTTATATCCATGCTTTTCACCCTTCGTCTGCAAATTAAATGCAACCCAGCTACCCTTCCTTTCTGGATGCAAAAAGGTGATGTTAATTAGACGAGATCGTTTTACAAAGCATGGACACACCACGTTAATATTGTTACTACACATCTCACCTAAAAGCCAGGGAGGCTGAGTAATTAAATGAAGTTAATATACTTCTGCATACAAGCTCAGATTACTTCTAAATGATGATACATGCGGAAGCCCAGAGCTGAAAGGAGACTGGCAAGACTTCAAAGATGTGGATATAAAGATTGCTTGACCACAATGACAGCACTCTCACGCATCCACGATCAGGATTTCAAAAGGTTGAAACTAGTATCCACTGCTATAGAAGCAGTTATATACAGCACGATACGCATACACAGGCACAAGCGCAAGCACCTGCAGTGCTTATTCACAGCTGCTGTGGCACGGCAGGCCTGCGTAAAGCCTCTCCTGTACTCTACAATCTCCGCAGTGAGACACTGTCAGCACACTGTTATCCATTTACCCAAAAAGGAAAATCCGTCCTGTCTGCTTCACCACCACATGCAGACACCCAAATACACAAAAACACACAAAAGAGCTTAGAAGACTAGCAATTTGATTTACATGATGTACCAAAATAGAACAGGAGCAGCTGTGTAATGCTGGGGTTATTCAAATTGTGATCTATTTTTTTTCGTAAATGGAATTTTCACTATGATGTGATTTGTGCTAAATGTATACATTTCACACAAATATACCCCTGTACCTCCAGAACCAAGGGTTTGAAATCCCACTTCTGTTCTGTATGGTGGAGTTTGTCTGTGCTTCCTTGTGGCACTCTTAACACGCCCGCAGTACCCGTGTGTGTTCATGTCTCCTTCAATCGGGCTGAGGCTGCACCGCTGCCTTTTGCCATGTGCTGGCTGGGACAGCCGTCGATGACTCTCTACTGAATGGGTGGCTGGAAAATGGATGGGCAATAAGAAACAAACTCTTCCTGCTTAGGAACTTCTTAAAGTTCCCAAAATGCTTGTATAGCTTTACCCAGTAAAAACCACACTGTTTTTATTGACCTTCTTCTATTTTACTCAGTGGAGTAGGCCTGATCATTGCAAGATTTAACAGTGACCTCAGTGCAACAGAATTATTTTATATGCAAATCTGGTATTTACAATTTTCTGAAGAATAAATATTGCACAAATATTCACTCAGTATGACTGTTCTCTATAACCCTGCCAGTTAAATCCTTAATGGAAACCTCGCATCAAGCACTTAAAACATTTTAATTTTCAACTGAAGTGCTGATATGTTACCTAGGAACAACAAACAAATCCCGTTGTCTTCTGTTCAGAGTTTGTAAACTGGTTCGTTTTGAGCAAATTGTATGCCTCATGGTCACAAGGTTAAGCAGCTGGATTTGTTGTTGCAGATTTCTAGCACCCAATCCCAATAATAACATCACCCATTGGCCTAAAAATGTTACAATCAATGTCAGATTGTAACTTTCATTCATGATGGACACTGAGTGATTTAGACTGAAAAAATTGAATCATTCCAGAAATAACACCTACATGATAAACTATAGCTGCATACATGTCATCACCCTGCCTTTCTGTTTAATACAGGTGGTCCCTAAGACAGGTGGTAATGTTTTAGACTGGCATGCCTTTTCTGTAGCGCACGCAAGTCATGCAAGACATGCTGAGTGCACACTGCACTTCGTATCCACCTTACTCCACCTTCTTTGAGATCTGAGAGAAGGGAAGATGAATTGCTGGTATTATACTCCGATTAATGAGGTCACCGTCCTCCTTACATGCATGTTTAGTGCTTTGTGGGCGTGTATGTGTTAGGCCTTTTCTCCTTACTCCAGTCAGCCTTGAAAAGGGGAACGCTGTCATTGAACTTTGCAAACTCCAAAGCTGTCATGTGCTTCTGAGCCGCGAGCATCGCGATGCCCTTATCTGGCAGGCCCATTGTTTAAATGCTTTTCTGGGTCATCCTGAATCTTCAGGATGGCGTGGTAGTGTACCCTTAAGCCAAACCTCTACCTAAAAACACTGCAGCATAAGACAGCATTTACAGAATTTATTTCCTCCTTATTTTTATCAACCACGTATATATAAGGTCTACAAATGCATGAAATATATTAAATTGATTTTATATTTAAAAAGAATATGTATCATTTAGATGATAATACCATCAATACAAAAAAGCAACACATTATCTCGCTAAAACACAACCATGTCCAACTTGTTTTACTCCAGTCATACATTTCCCTTAAACTTAAACACTATGATCAATGCTGAAAGAAATGTTTGTCAAAATGCAATGTATACCACAGACAAGGTAGTTAAAATAGTCTACATAGTTTTTTTTTAGCCTTCATTTTGCAATGCATATAAACAAATGTTACCATGGACACATTTGCATCCCTGCTTGCACGAGATATGTGTGTTTGTTTTTATGTGTTTTCATATGTCAGAGGGTATTTAAATGATGCCTGCGTTTTTAATTTTGGATCTCTTCTTCTCTGCTGGGCTTCCAGGTCTCTTCTGCTGTCCCCAACCTTCTGCAGAGCAGTGATAATTCTACCACTTCAGCTGGGGATTTCATTACGCGACTCAATTCCGATTTTGCATACACTGATGCTTAGTCCATCTGCCCCCATAAACGAAATTGTCCTACCTATTCATTCTTATACAGCTGGCTTGTTTATCTCCTACTATAAAGGCTGCCTTACAGTCCTGACAGCAAGGGGAGTCTTTGATAAGGTCTGACCAGTTAAATTGTGTGGAATCGCACATTATTTGAAATCGAACCACGAAACAAGGAAATTTTCACTGATATGCCCCAACATTATAAAACCTATGTCCTCTGGATTCACTTATGTAATTTAAACAGGGAAGGACAACATTGTTACAATTTCTGAAATGCACTGGCATTGACTTTCTACATAAATCAGTTGAATTTGATATTAGATTAACGATCAACGAGGGGGTGCCAGCACGGTCTCCTCAACTGCACAACACATACCTGAGAAAAATCTATCAATGAAAAGCCAAGTAAATAAATTCCTTCTATATTTTTTCCCTATTAATCTGGAGGCCAGTGGTGGTATCAGATCATCTAATAGCCATTGCTGCTGCAGATCTTGTTTTACCTACAGGCAGTCAGTCACAATCTTATCAGGTTGTTTTGTCCACTCTATTTTTTAAAAAGATATCCCACAATGCACAAGTAGCTTTAGGAATACATGCAGGGCAAATATAAAGAACATACATTGTGTTATCACAAAACAAACATCTGCATTCCCGTTTTGGGAAATACATTCAGATTGCACCTAAAGGACCACAGAAATCATACTGTCACAAACGAAAAGATTATTTTGGCTTCATGCCAATTCTGAACAAAAGTATGATTGCAGGTCAGTTGGATAATAATGATGTATAGGAGCTGTTATAATAAAGTCAAGAGTTCAAATGTCAAGAAATGAATTTATGCATCTTTTGCACCAGAAAGAGAGTCCCGAATTCCCAGAGATCAATAAAAATAAAAATAATATATTATTAAGCACAATGGTTGCATTGACCTTCCAGCTTCTGCCGCTTTTTGTCTCAAAATACACAGCCAATTACAACACAATTATTTTGAATTACCTAAGGAGTGTTATCCCCCAAACTAAAACAAAACCACAGTTACAAAATAAACCATAACCAATTTTCTGCACTGGGAAGACTATGAATGAGCAGTGTAGCAAATTGAACCAACTATACAATAGATCATAACAGTATCATTTTGCCAAATGATTCATTTACACAAAAAATTGGCTGTAATGATTATGCTACATTACGGCAGAATTCTGAAATACGTATTTCCGCAATGTTTCATTTTAATGCTGAGACATTTGCTCATACATATACTTAAGACAAAACCTATTAATATTTAAATAAATGTTTAATATACATTAGTAAAATGCACTAAAGTAAAGGCAGCAATAAAATTCATAACCTGACCCATTAAATTTGAGTCCTGAGTATGTAGTAACTGTATGTACTCTGATGACTCTTTAATCGAAACAACTTCTCAGTTTCTTACTATAGTCAATACAAAATCATTTATGTTGTCAGTGGAGCAATAATGGAAGGAAACATTAATGTTTCGAGGTTTGAGGAAGAAGAAAAAAAATGCATTTAAATGTGCAGGACTAATTTAACACGGTCAAATTCATAAAGGACTCCATTTACCTCACAGTAATAAACAAATACCCAAACATTACCACTTCTGCTGTTATTGGAAATGCAAAATGTTCAAAGGTGTAAAAGACAATACGAAACCACATAAAACACAAAAAAAGATATTTATGAACTTTTTGGGTGATTACCTTTCTAACAACATCTGCCCTGGTATAAAATCATATCTTGATCCAGCTATACTGCATGCCTTGAATAGAATAATTATGTAAAGATGAATTCATTTAAATGAGTGCAAATAAGTCTCATTCAAGTTAGTCTAATAATGTATTATTTGGTTAAAACTGTAATAAATGGGAGATAAAAGGAGAACCAGTCAAAATGTATTTATGCAAATGTATTTTGGCAGCATAATTTAAACTTTGCAACAAAGAGCCATTTTATTATATCACAAAGTGTTTACCATGCAAATCCAGCATCAACAATAACTTAAATTCCTATGTTTACTGAAAGTGTGGTATATTCAGGCAATTAATAAATTATTCTGAAAAGCAGTGTTCATTTAAATGTATTCTTTACATTACATAGGATGATCATGCAGCCAATTTTTCTGCCGTTTATGCATTACAGGATCGCAGTGAGCCTATAAGGACTGGCAGCCCAGAAAGCACTGGGACCACAGCAAGGGACACCCTGAACTGGACATCAATCCAGCGCAAGGGAGATGTGAGGCCACAGTGTTATGCACTGAGCCCCCATGCAGCCCTGCTGGAACATCTGAAATTTAAATAACTGCAAAGTCACTGCACATTTATTTAAACACAGAGGAACTGAAATACTAGACAGTGAGCACTGTCCTGTTCATTAATAAAAACAAAGCTAGTAAAATTAGGCTGGATGCAGATAAATAAAGAGCAATGCTGGTAAATAATAAATGTATTATTAGTAGGTAGTACCCAGCACATTTATTGAGCTATTGTCATGGCAACCTGGTGGTACATATTAGATGCAACACCAGTACATGACAATCAATGGTACAATGAAACTGGCTTACTAGCAAAAATTAATCTGGGATGAAGATGAAATATAAATGTATATATTTGAAAAAACAATGAACAGAATTCAAAAGCTGGTGCTGACTATTATCACATTGCTCTTCACATACATTATGTCTACAAAAAAGTCACATTTATGATCAATAATTTCAGCACAGGCAAGAAATCATTATTATGACTCATGCTATCAGCATTACATCATAAAAATAACATAGTTAAATTACACAAACAACACAGCCATCCATCCATGATCTCCTTATCCAAGACAGGGTCAGGGGGTGAGCAACACAGGCTAGTATATGATTATTTAGTTATTATGGGCAGAACACATCAATCACATAATATTTCATTATGAAAAGTTTCAATTGTATTGTAGTGCTCATTACAGTGTACTTTGCTCAAATGGAACAGCTAAATTAACATTTATAACAGGAAGAAATACTTAAACAGTAGATACACTCTGTGAAACAAAAAAAATACACTGATGAAAATTCTGGTCCTCTAGTGTTACAGGGTTTGCAATCTGTTCATGCAAGCACACTTTTAAATCTATTCAAATAAGAGGAATCACGCTCTCAAGGTTTAGCAGTAGTGATAGGTGTGTTATTTGGCTTTTCGGGTTTGGAATCTTTACTGGAAGGTTCAAATCCTGTGGCTAGAAAAGTGATGTCACCATTGGCCCCCTAAAGAAGGCCCTTAACCCCAAATGCTCTAGGCATCCGACCCTTCTCTCTATTCCTCACTTGAACAAAGGTTCCTGCTAATAATAATAATAATAATAATAATAATAATAATAATAATAATAATAATAAAGTGTAATCTGCTTAATTTTCTCCAGCAAATGAAAAATCACACAAAATTGTTCTATATAATCTTCTTACTCCTATATAGATCTAAGCAAACATGCAGCCAATTCACAGGTTTGGGATCCTTTATTGGTTTTACCACAAACTGGATGGTACCTGACTTCATTCACTATAACAAAAATGGGTGCATTTGTCATCAGGAATTGGGATTTTTTCTGTGGAAGCTGGAGAACTCAATCACAGTATATTTAGCTCAGCAGACGTCTCCAAAGACACCACTATGTTTTTTGTGGTTTTTTTTTGTGAGATCTACATCTTGAAAGGTCCATGATGATGGGAGAGTTTTCCTGCTGGATCTGTCCATGGTGCTGATACAACAACATGCATCCTTCTGATAATGATGAGGCAGGTTCTTTTTTTAAAAAAATCAAA
Organism: Stomatorhinus walkeri; assembly: GCA_026784285.1. NCBI lineage: Eukaryota > Metazoa > Chordata > Actinopteri > Osteoglossiformes > Mormyridae > Stomatorhinus > Stomatorhinus walkeri. The sequence continues at coordinate 11,241,667 of JAODUD010000062.1, read as the reverse complement.
TTTATTAAACCAATAAACTTGTTTAAATCTAACACTGATGTTATGCAAGGTAGCAAGATGACATGTTATACTCACCCTTTTGCATTCGCAAGGGTTAGAGGGCAGAAGATCCCCGCAAATGTGAAAATTGGCGAATAATACTTGGGTCCATTATTAAAAATGTCAAATTGATGGCAATGAAAAGTTGCTGCGAGAAATGCAAGATTCCACAGTCACAGAGACAGCTAACACTGGTTAGCTCAGAGTCAGGCTGGTTATGGAGGCAAAGGTGCATGACGTACTCAAGGCGAGATGCATCCATCCCACAGCTCCATTTAATCGTCCAAGGGCAACTCGCATGTAACCAAAACCGTGAATTCAAATTTGTGAATCCGGAGGGGGGACTGCACACTGATATATAACTAATAATTAGCGATAACATCAATGCTTTCAATATAAAAATTATCCGACAAAATCTATTCAGTATTCATGCCGAATATGATACTGTTTGCAAGGGAAATGCATGCAAATTTTAATCTGCAGTAACAAAGCCATACTACTACAGAACTTTACATATATGACACAACTAATTTAAAATGACGTTTAAGCTTAAGTGTAAATTTCCCCCAAAGGAAAGTGCTAGCACTAGACTTTGACTTCGGAAATGACCACAGAGAATTAAAACACTGATGCATGAAAGAAAAACAGTTTACCCTATCTTAATGAGTTTAGCAATATAAACTTGTGAGACACTTAAAAAATGATGAACATAGACTATAATTTCATGGATGGTTCAGGTCTGATTGACCTTAATTATACAGTGACAAGCACAATGTAACTCTTAATGGATGGAGTTTCATACAATTACTTTTAATGAAATGCAAAGGTCTTATATTAGCAAAGAGGATGACATTCATATCCCTGATGCAAAGTGTGGGAACCTTTGTCCATGCTATTGGTTTTTAAAGATTTGGGACAATCAATCAGTGAAACTACAGAATGTAATTATCCCCACTCAGTTTCTATAAGGCACAACAAAAGTCACCCAAACTAAATGCCCAACTAGAGACAGATAACTATCTGTTCAGCCACACAAAGTAGAGACCATTATTAATCCTTTAGGATGTCAGACAAAACAGTATTTTAATTTGTAATTGTATTTTTAAATACAAGCATCTTCATTATATGAGTTATTTCACCACTGCTCAGTAAAGTGACGTGGTAAACAAATGAATGTGATGAAGAGATGTTTGAGAAGAAATTACATTAACTCTGAGCTAAAGCTGCCTCTTTAGCAGTACTAGCTTTGTCGTCATGAAACAACAAATATTACCAATCCCATCTCTTACAATGATATCCATCCAGATCTCAGCTACAGTCTCAAAAACATACTCCATAAAGGACTCCACACAAATCTCTCAGCACGAGCCTACTGGTCTGAAGTTCTATTTGCAGACCAATTATCCATCCATCCAGCCAGGGCTGGGTTTAGAGGGCTTTAGCCCCAAATGTTCTTAACAAAGTGCCAGTTCTTCTTGTTTTTACAATCACTATCAAATCACTATCATCGTGTTCCGATACACAGACTAAGCCCTGGAGGTCGTCTGGCCCCAAAACCACCTGTGCATCCGTTCGCTTTTCCAGCACAAGGCTGAGAGCCATCTCATGGCATGGGCATTCCTTGAACTGATCTGGATGCCATCTCATGGCATGGGCATTCCTTGAACTGATCTGGATGCCATCTCATGGCATGGGCATTCTGTGAGCCGAGCTGGATGCCATCTCATGGCATGGGCATTCCCTGAACTGAACTGGATGCCATCTCATGGCATGGGCATTCTGTGAGCTTAGCTGAATGCCATCTCATGGCATGGGCATTCTGTGAGCCGAGCTGGATGCCATCTCATGGCATGGGCATTCTGTGAGCCGAGCTAGATCCCATCTCATGGCATGGGCATTCTGTGAGCCGAGCTGGATGCCATCTCATGGCATGGGCATTCTGTGAGCCGAGCTGGATGCCATCTCATGGCATGGGCATTCTGTGAGCCGAGTTGGATGCCATCTCATGGCATGGGCATTCCCTGAACTGAGCTGGATGCCATGTCATGGCATGGGCATTCTGTGAGTCAAGCTGGATGCCATCTCATGGCATGGGCATTCTGTGAGCTTAACTGAATGCCATCTCATGGCATGGGCATTCTGTGAGCCGAGTTGGATGCCATCTCATGGTATGGGCATTCCCTGAACTGAGCTGGATGCCATCTCATGGCATGGGCATTCTGTGAGCTGAGTTGGATGCCATCTAATGGCATGGGCATTCCCTGAACTGAGCTGGATGCCATCTCATGGCATGGGCATTCTGTGAGTCAAGCTGGATGCCATCTCATGAGATGGGCATTCTGTGAGCTTAGCTGAATGCCATCTCATGGCATGGGCATTCCCTGAACTGAGCTGGATGCCATCTCATGGCATGGGCATTCTGTGAGCTGAGCTGGATGCAGGAACCTTTGTTCAATATAACTGCAGTTACTCAGCGCTACAACAGAATGATGCCTTCTAAAGGCAGGCAAAGCCTAGTCTTGTTCACTGAAACAAAAAATAATCCAATGTATTGTTTAAATGTTAATACTTGCTGAGATTAAAAATACACTAGTAGTAGATTAAGGGAGCTATAATTCATTCGCACACTTTAAAAATACTCTCTGTATCTAAACTGTATCTTCTTAGACAAATGTTGAGTAATACCTAAAATTGATTATTACAACAGTGAATTACAACAATGTAATACTACTACTACTACTACTACTAATAATAATAATAATAATAATAATAATAATAATAATAATAATAATAATGATAATAATAATAAATAATAATAATAATAATAATAATAATAAGAAGAAGAAGAAGAAGAAGAAGAAGAAGAAGAAGAAGAATTTATACCTGTCCATCACGTTGTATAAATTATTATAACAATATGACCAAGTATGACTAACAAAGTACATCAATAAAACTGATTAAACTCAGTTAGAATATCACGCAACAGGTACAGAAGGCACATGGCGAGTTAATAACACAGGCCTCCTAGACACTGTCCAGGGAAATATGATGTCACAAGTAAATGACGACTCTTCGTATCGGGCGCTGCAGAGGAAACTGCGGGTGTGTGGTGACTGCATAAATAAACGTAAATTAATCTCGATATTATTCGCTATACTCCACTAAAGACCCGAAATGTATGCCTTCTAAGCTGATCTGAAGTCACTTCCATTCACTAACACTATCCGGCAACCTCACTATTTCTCATTTTCGGACAATCAGACAATTGGCCTCCTGTCGCACACTTGCTGTTTTGCTGTGTATTTAATATGCATATTACTACAGCCTCACGCTATGATTGTCCGACATCTGCGCCCCATCGGACGGCACCTGATCGGTATTCCGTGCACGCCTTGCTCTCACTTCAACAGCTGCCTGCATCAGTGTCCTTCCCTCGCACATCCCTTATCCTGATAGTTAAAATTGCACTGTACTTTGACAATGAAACACTGAAATGTTTCAAAGAACCACAAAAGTACAACACAAGAAATCAACCAATGCGACTACGACGTCAAATAATTTGCAATCCGAACACGCCCCCCAGTTTGGCATAACATGCAGCGCATTTCTGGTCGCTTAGTCCTGCTATGGAAACATACGGAATGATGCTCTTCTTTGATTAGTTTGATCCTTACAGTTTTGATAAGGCACGTCGGCAGCAAACATGCAAACAACAGTCCCATGCTATGCAATATAAATACACATCTTGCTTTAAACAATAAACAGGGCATAGCTCTTGTTGAGCATATTGCGGTATAATGGCAAATTAGTATACCACGGACGTTGCACTCGAAAGTAGATGCTGAATGGGCGATCACCGCATGCACTTAAATAGCTTAAACAGCATCATTGTAAAAAACGAGCAAGAAACTGATTAAGAGACCACCGATATAGCGTATACAGCCAAAACAACAGGCGGCAGAAGTGATCAGCAGCCCTACACATTTTTTTCCAGTTACAAAAAAAAATCTGATTTTCGTAAACTTTATGTACAATGAATTAGCATTTAAGAAAATGCAAATGGAACTGGGGGTTCTTTGTGTAGCCCAGGGCTATAAGCCACATGAAAAAAAGAACAGCCGTGAGGGAAGGGAGAGAACTGCTACACTTTCAGAGGCATGACTATCCAGGTACTCACCATCAGCACTGCGAAGTTATCGTTGCGTGTACAATGAATGACGGTGGTGTTTCCAGCAGAGCCCGTTATGTGGCAGCCCTCTGCCCTCCAGCCCCCGTGTCCATCTAGAAGGTCAAAATCCCAGTAGGCTGCAGTTGGGTCTACACCCAGCGCGAAGTGCCTCAGAGCGATGGTGATGGACTGGGAGAGGCTCCCGAGGCGGCACCCATCTGCAGGAGCAACAAACGGAATCAGGGAGACCAAGTGGAAAATCCCTGCCTGCGAAATGCTCAATGTTAAACTGTATCGTGTATGTATGCATGTATACATGTGTGTATGTATATCAGTGTGTACACACACACACGCACACACACACCTTTGTGCGCAGTCTATGATCACACACACGTGTGTATCACAGTCTGTTTACACATCCTTGTGTATGGTATTACAGTTAAAGAGCAAGTAATAATAATTGATAGAGTGCTGGTAATTGCATAAGCTTAAACCATATACTTCATTCAATTGTGTCATGCAAATGGCACATGATTCCTTGTTTGTTTTTTTTCTTGGTGTGATACGGTTCCAATACAACCTTTGCACCTACTGGTATACAACGCTAAATATTATACGCACAGTAACCTTGACTACCACATTTATCGACAGGACAATGACGTCCTTTGTAAACGCTAAAACCCGACTGAACAAGCAACAGCGAAAAGATAGAAAAGCACAGTCACGTCAGCGGCAAAAATACATTTAAATGCATTAGACGTTTAGAATGATCCGTAGAAATTCCTTGTATAAAATCCCATTTCCATGACCTTACTATAATTGCAATATTCCTGTTTAAAATTACATGTACTAACATTCAAATAGAACATTTCCTACAAAACTGTGGCTCCAAGCACTTTACTAAAAGAAAAAACATTCAGAATTATTACATTTTATAGGCATATGTTTATATCATGTTGTTCACCAAGTTAAATGCAACTCGTTATCCAGTCATGACTGAAAAAGGGGTCCTTCTCTTACCTAATTTTGTGAAAGCAACTGGTGTTGAAACACTCCTACGTTTTCCATCATCTGCAAGATTTGATGAATTCCCTGTGCAAGGAAAGAGTTTCCCATTTCGAAAGACAATAAAGTGCAGCTTGCAAGTCGAGTTATCAACAGATTGCAACGCAGGGGATGTAGGAGTACCAGCCAGGGGTAATTGGATAGAGACGACTGCCACTGTGTTCTGTGGACAGAATGAAAAACGGGAAAGAGGGATTAAGAAACTGTGCACAAACTGCTAACTCACACAAAATAAAGATTTAAAAGTTAACTCACTCTCCACGCGCTAGAAGCTACCGAAACAGTATATGAGTAGCAATGGAAAGGTGTTTAATTCGTCTCTGTAAGACGCTCCCCGGTGTATTCGGTCAGACTCCCTGCTGCAGAGGTTGAAATGGTTCTTACCATTTCTGCTCGAAGGCACATCAGCACTGCAGCGGTGATTTAAAGAGACAACCTACCAGCTCCTATGCTTCTGTATAGCGCAATAAACCACCGCGCTTTACCGACATATCCCACAAAACCGCCCAGGAAAAAAAGCATTTACAAATAAACCATCAGAAGTACAAAAGAAATACAATCAGTAATACGATTAAATTATGTAAGTTATTAATTAAGAACCCAAAGTCTGTCTGATCATTTTAAAGGCAGGTTAAACACAGGAAGCATTTTACTGGGATATTAAACATTATATTGATTTAATAACTGCTAAATTGTGTCGCCTTTTGTAAGGTCATCGGTAACATGCATGTACACAATGCTATGCTGTAATGTACCAAATTTAACGGTGAAGGTTTGCTTTCAACATTGGTCGGGAGAAAACCAGCCACAATATTGGTGCGAACGTGTCCCTACCGTCCATATGCACATCTACGCCCTTGACTAAATTCAATTAAAATTAAAAACTTATATCTAAAAAGAACCACAGTAAGTTTGCTGATCCATATTACTTTCATAAGAACAGTTACAGAAAATCAGTCATGCATTATACAATATGCTTTTATATTAGGGCTTACAATATCAAGTATTTTATTGATATACACGCCAGTGTCGTAATTCAGCCTTTTAAAGCCGCAGGATATGTTAAGCTTTGTAACTCTTAATATATTAGTTGTTTAACAACGTCTTATGGTGGAGGAAGTTAGCTGGTTTACATGTAGTAGCCTATATAT
>JAODUD010000062.1:11218829-11235144 GCA_026784285.1 Stomatorhinus walkeri | reverse complement strand
TATATATGTAAACTAGTTCATGCATGTCATGTTTAAAGGAGCAGCAAAATATGCCTTCTGTGTGGGATTATGAACGACTTGAATAAGATGGATAAACCAGTTATAGTATGCTTTTACACCCTGGAGATAGTCTACCAAAAGGCCCTTTCATGCATATTTTCCACAGAAGAATTTCATACATTTCTTGCCAAATGAGATTAAAAACTATAAACTTGACGACGTCTAAAATACTAATTTAAAGCAATTGGATCATATGTCATTAAAGAGACTACCCGGAAGGGGTTTTATACTGTTGATACTTTTTTCTTTGTTAATGTTCTTAAAATAGTCATTAGGCAACACCATTGTTGTCTTGAACTCAAGAAACTTGTTTGAGAAACTTTGAGCAAACTACCATGGTGTGAACCATCATTCATAGAGACAATGGGAAGTCATTCTACCAGCATCTGTCTTTCACGTGCATTGTTCTTTTTCACAGCCAAGTACCAAACTCTTTAGAGCACATTTCTGCTTTGAGAATTAAACTGGACCCTCTGGCTTTCGTTACAGCATAATATCAGAGTCAAAATGGGGAGGGGATTCAAAGGGAAAAATGAAGGTTTTCACTGACTTCCTTGTACTAATATAAGAAATACCATATATACTAAAATTGCTCAAATAATTATAATGTTATGTTAAATACATAACAAATATAGTAAAATAAATTGTGCGCATGGAAGGGGGCGCAGTGGAGCAGTAGTTAGCACTGTAGCCTTATGCCAGGGGTTCGAATGCCTTTGTCCCGTTTTGTTCACTGAGGTCTCCGGTCCCCCCCCCACAGTCCAAAATTATGCTAAGGTGAACTGGAATTACCATCCTGGCCTGTTCCCTGCTTTGTGCCCATAGGCTTCAGACTCCCCCCCCCCCCATGAGCCTGAATAGGACAAGCAGTTACAGAAAACGGATAGATGGATGTTCTTCTTATTTCAGGAAAGTTTCTTATACACTCTAATTTTCTCATATTTCTCAGATGATCTTTGCCGGCTTGTCTTAATATGCATAAAGTACAATGGTAAGTACATGAAAAATATTGTATTCTGCATTTTCCATGTCAGCCACTATTGTATCTTAATGAACTCTTCCATTTCTAAGGCACTTGGAATCATGCCTTTATTCCACAGAAATGATGTCACCATCATTTTGCAAAGCTTACTGCACTTTAAGTCTTAGTTGAAAGCGATTTTTCTTTTGATTTGTTTTAAATTTCCACAATGCCAGAAGAATGAAAAGATTCTTCAACCATAGACCTACAAAAACTACAAATTTACATTAACCATAATACTGTCCAATTAATAATTATTGCCAATTTTACAAAAACAGTAATGCCACAGTTTTTTTTTTTATTATTAACTGATTATGTTGTATAAAGGACACAATTGACCAAATTCCATATTTTTTGATGTTCCTTTCATAAATTCTATATAACAAATATGAGAAACTGTATATAAAAAAACAATTATTCATATTTTTCATTATGTATTCACATCACGAGTTATCTTTAAATTACAGAAATAAAAAAAACATAAAGATGTAAATTTAAGAGCACACAGAATTGTAATTAGCACTATAGGTACTACAAAAAAATGCTAGAAGTGTTATTTAGGACAGATCAACATATAGGTATTTATTTTCCAGACTCTTTTGGGCCATATGTCACATCTGATTCAGAATCTGTGTTGTTGTCACGGTAATTCTTGCCCCATCTTTCAAAAACAGTGAAAGTTTGCCATGCTGTAGCCTTAGTAACAATAATCACCTCTTCTTTCTGAATTACCCCAGTAAGTCGTTACTTGTGTCGAAAACAGCAGGCTGAATATATAGCTGTCTGAATTCTCATCTGACTCCAGGCCCTTCTGTCTAGTGAGGAGATGCCTGTATTGATGTCTGCTGCATATACAGTCCATCATCATCCTGTCCACATATACTTCTCCGATAGTTCGTTGAATTTTTGTTTGATCTCAGTTGCCATGTGCTGGCAGGGGTAAAACATGCAGCAACTTCTGCCTTCTGTCTATGGCCCAAAACTGCAAAGATGAACACTGTGAAGATACTCTGGGTGAAAAATAAAACACAATGCTCACCGAATCTGAAGTAGCTAACTGTCAACTTCACAACCAACAAGCTGCACAACACACATGATGATACCTGCGTACAGCTAAAAGGAGCTCACGCTAAAACTTAACATATGTAAAAACATCAAAATGTAGGTGCATAAGGATGGGAAAAATGTCTAAACATATTTCAAAACAATATAAAAACAAATCTTACGTGCCTTGTCATATTGGGGTGTAGCTAGGTAGCACAGAGCAAGAGAAATACTGCCATTCAGTTTAATAGTTTTCAGTTTTCAGTACAAAAATGAGTAATCCAACAACATTACACCCTTTGTTTTTTGAACAAAGAAACAGAGGAAAACATTAGCAATATGAGTGTCGTTTTTAATATATAAATAATCATTAAATATTTGTGATTACCATTAAAATCCTAGAGGTACTGAGCACTTCTGTTACTTGATTACAATTTGAGTGGAATAATTACCATGTCAACCTCTGCATCCAGTATGTTTCTGTATAACAGTTACAAAGCATATTTTACCAAAAAAATACAAAACAATTTCCTAAAATAACAAATTTTATTAAATTCAAAAGCGAAGAAAAAATCAGCGTAAGACTTCATACTTCAATTTGACATATATATACATACATACATATAGGGATGTGAATTTAACGCGTTAATTAGATTAATTAATCACAGAAAAAAATAATGCGTCAATATTTTGACGCAATTAACGCGCCCCGCCCCCCTATAGACATGTAACGTTACACTTTGTAGAACTGCAGCAAGCTAGTAACAAAACTAACAAGATGCAAAACGAAAAAGACGAAGAACTGCATGGCTAGCTAAAGGGCCATTTTAAGTACAAAAGTTATATATATTTGTCTGGCCATATAATTAACATAATAGATGAATGCAAATTAATGTTTAAGATGGAGGTGCCATTACATGGTTCAGTCTCTAAATTGCTTGTACTGTGTGCGATAGCCTCACCTGTAGCCCTGATCAGGATTAGTCGTTACAATAAAATAAGTCATGTTCATTGTTCTACACAGGCCAACTTAAAAAGCATTCGATTTGCCATTGTATTGTTTCAGATATGAAATGTGTCTTAGCTGCCAAACGTAATTGATGGGAATTATTTTTTTTCAGCTACAGCTTGTGTTTCTTTTGAACTTGCTGTCAGAAATAATAGCAATGCATTGTAAAACCAGCTACAATAAAGAACACACCAAAAACAAGATGCAGACTGCAACTGGCAGCTAAATTGCATTAAAATGTATAGTATGAAGTCTGAGTTGCCATATTCCACTTTCATTGGTTCAAGTAACAAAAATAAAAAAAAATAAATAAATAAAGCGGGTGTCAGATGTAGATAGTTGAAAGGGATATTTTGCAACAAGGAGTGATTTTCTTATTGTAGTACTTTTTCAAATGAACCATGAACAGTAGAAGTTATCATTTCTGGTCCCTGTGGACAATCTGCTATTCCACGTTTTATTTTTGTTGAACTATAAAATTCATTGCTGTTGATTACGTTCTGGTTGTATTTTGACTCATCTCAACATTTTTTAATTTGCAGTGCATTTCATACACAACATGGACATCATGGACAGCTATAACAGCTGCCACTCTTCTGGGAAGGCTTTCCATGAGATTTTGGTGTGTCTGTGGGAATTTTAGCCTATTTATCCTGAAGAGCATTTTGAGATCAGGCACTGATACTGGATGTGGCGGTCTGGCAATCTCCATCCTAGTTCATTCCAATGGTGGTTGAAGTTAGGACTCTGTGTGGTCCAGTCAAGTTCTCCCACACCAAACTCACCTAATCATTTCCTTTTGGTTCTTGTTTTGTGCACTGGGGCACAGCCATGCTAGAACAGCAAAGGTTCTTCCCCAAACTGTTCCCACAAAGTTGGAAGCATAGAATTATCCAAAATGTCTTGCTATGCTCAAGTATTAAGAGTTCCCTTTATTGGATCTAAGGGGCCTAGCCCAAACCCCTGAAAAACAACCCCATACCGTTGTCCTTCCTCCACCAAACTTTACAGTTGACACAATGCAGCCAGGCAGGTAATATTCTTCTGGCATCTGCCAGACCCAGACTCATCCATCAGTCCAGTGACAGCGTGCTTTACACCACTCCATCCAATACTTGATATTGCACTTGGTGATGTGAGGCTTGCATGCAGCTGCTCAGCCATGGAAGCTCACTCCATGAAGCTCCCAGTGCAAAGAATTCTACTGGGGTTCATGCCAGAGGAAGTTTGCAACTCTGTAGTCACTGAGTCGACAGAGCGTTGCATGGCAACTTTTACGCACTATGCACTTCAGCATTTGGTGACCACACTCTGTTACTCTTGATCAATTGACTTTCTCTGCCAGACCCAGGAAGATGGGCTCCCCCTCTGAGTCTTGGTCCTCCTAAGGTTTATTCCTTCTAAGGAAGTTTTCCTTGCCACTGTTGTCTCTGGCTTGCTCACTGGGGCTTTGGGTGGGGATGCTGTAAAAAGCTTTGAGACAATGTAATGCTGTGAAAACATGCTATACAAATAAAATTGAATTGATTTGTTTCTGTTGTTCCTAAACACTTCCACTTCACAATAATAATAATAGTAATAACTTAGTTGACTGTGGAGTATCTAGCATGGAAGAAATTTCACAAACTGACTTATTGCAAAGGTGGCATCCTATGACAGCACCACGCTTGAATTCATTGAGCTCTTCAGAACAATCCATTCTGTCACAAATGTATGTAAACCTAACTGCATGGCTAGGAGTTTGATATTATACATCTGTGGCAATGGTTCTGAATGAAACACCTGAATCTGATGATTAAGAGGTGTGTCTCAATATGTTTGTCCAGTTTATACTTTTGAACAAATGAGTAATGTTAAATATGATGATCATGTCCTTGAGGAAGTTCCACAAATTAATCAAATTAAGATCAGGTTATAAAATCATATCCATAGTATTATTGTTAAAGCCACTCTTGTGTAATTAATTTTTTTTTTTGACTTATCAAACCAGAGTATGTGACTAAAATGGTGCCAACAGGGACCTCCAGTAGGATTCCAGCATTGCTGTTAAGGATATAAAAGGTTTGTAATATATCTCGCCAAAAAGAGAAACCCACCCTTGTCACCATAAATGCAGTTCCAATCAGGCTGCCCAAGTATATCCTTTCAATTCAATTGTGTAGTCAGCCCTGGGTCTAGTTATTTAAATATTCTCTGCTTGTGTTGGTGGCAAATTCAGCATTCTGTAAAACGCGAGGTTCCTGTAACATAGTATTACATTCATCAAAATGAAATGCAGTTGCAGAGAAGGTCTTTTGTATCCATCAGATTAATGTATTTGCTGTAACATTTGATGTATATTGAAGGCACCAGGCAGCTCTACCTCAGGCAAGGGGAATATATTGTGATAATAGAGGCAGAAATATGCTGCAATTAATGTTTCTTCAGTATCATGAGAAACAGTAAATCATGTTTTCATTTAATTTAATAATTAAAAATAAGTGTAAATGGTCCCGAAGTGTTAGGAAATGCAATGAAATGGATATGCTATAATAATAATTTATACACACACACACACACATACATATATATCTAACTGCATATCCTGAGCAGGGTCACGGGGGCCTGGACTCTATCACAGATTGCAGAAAGCACAAGGCAGATGCACCCTGGATGTCCACTGCAGGGCACATACAACCATACATGAAAAGCAACTTAGAGCTTCCAGTCAGCCTAACTGCATGTCTGCAGGAGAGAAGCCACACAATATGGGGAGAACAAGCCACCAGCAAGCAAGAAACTGAATCCTGAAGCACAGTATAAGAAATTAGCATGTTCAAGCAACAGAAACATTCATTTTGATATATTTGCCATTACCTAGTAATGATAATCACACAACTGTCTTTACTAATTAACTAATCTTTTCATTAGTCGTGTTTATTGGCTTTAGTTCGGTCCACAACTGCATTTTCATGCATGTCTTAGGAAATCTGCCTAAGTTCTTTAAGAGGATAAAGGTCACATTCACTACAACTGTAATTAATAATTGTAGCACATTTAATTATAATTGCCCTCCAACCTACGAAGTTTATTAGTAGCAGAAAAATTTGGCTAGAATAATTTTGTCCATAAAAAACAACATTAGAGTTTCAGCATAAGGAAACCGTAACGGCAGCTGAGCTCGGCCTCAAGTGCATGTTTATCTTATTTATAGCGTATGACGTACCACTCAAGGGTGGCATGGTGGTGCAGTGGTTAGCAATGTCCCCTCACACTTGTGGGACCTGGGTTCAAGTCTTTGCCTATAGGAGTGAGTGTACCCTACAATGGGTTGATGCGCCATCCTGGATTGTTCCATTGAACCTCAGGACTCCCCACAACTCGGAATAGGACATGCAGTCACAGAAAATGAATGTATCTCTATAGCACAACTCTAACTCTCAGGAACAACAGACAGCCACTCTTCTATTCAATCTCTAAATGACACGCAATCAGCCCACTGCAGACTTAAAATACTACGCTTTAAAGACATCATTAAATGCAAGAAGGAAAGTATTACAATGCAGAAAAGCTCAAAATAGTTTGGAACCAAAGTAGCAAAAGAATGAACATTCACAGCAGCACTGTGTAATATTTTTGAAAAAGAGAAAAAAATTGTAAATAGCTATTTCTACATACCACAATAATATTATTTTAAAACATAGTGTGAAGTGCCCATTTGATCTCTGGTAATCCCCTGTTTTTTCACGTATAATCTGAATTTCATTAGAGAAATAACCACTGTTCATTGTTGGCTCACATTTCACAATTTATGAGGCATTTGCAAATGGCCATATTGTTTCCATGGTAACACTGTTATGAAAGTTAACATTTTCAAGACAAACCCTGTATTTTCACTTTTACGTCATTAAGTGAATATAATGGCTGTAGTGGTGCCATTTTAGGGGCTTAATGGACCTAACAACAGCAATGATAATAATAATAATAATAATAATAATAATAATAATAATAATAATAATAATAATAATAAAAGAACTGTTTGGAAATTAAATTATTCTGGATTGGACTGGCCTCCACAGTCCTGTTCCCTGTGCTTGTGAAATAGACATCAGGCTCCCTACAAGACCGTACTGAATAAGTGGTTGGTGGACGGATAGATGGATGGGTTTATTTTGGCTTTTTCAGAATTGGCTATTAAATAACAGTTATTAAATAAGTGTTAGAGAAGCAATATTCTGTTCATATGAGTTACATATGAGGTTGCCTTAATGGAACCAATATTCTGTACATTGAAGAGCCTTCAGCACAGCAATAAGGTACCTCAAGGCATTTGGCGAGAAGCTGACAAAAATCCTTGACCTCACATGATATGATCTGACAAAAGTGTAATGGGAATGGTGATGTAGCTACTCCGTTCCTTCTCACGCCATTCACCCAAATGAATACAAGCCGAGAAACACAGACAGGAGCATTTGGCAAGGTTTTGGGGCAGTAAATACATAACTTCAAAAATTAGGAAAATGCAAAATTATAAAGCCCTAGAAAATGGCACTGCTGGGGCAGGAAACGACTGATTTTCCAGCAACAAACAGACAAATGAATGGATGAATGAATGAATGAATGAACAAACAAATAAACAGCTAAATAGCCAAATAAATAAATAATCAACCTCTTGGAAGTGATTATAGCTATAATGCTGAATTAGATATTTGTATGAGCAGACATTAACCACTGACCAAAAGCTTTAGTTTAAATGTTTTTGCTAAAACGTTCAGTGTTGTTTGAATTTAACCCCCGGATGGTCTTAATAATACCATTGCTGAGCTTGCATACTTTTATAATATGATGCTTGATCTCCTAGTAGTGCCTCCCACCAATTGCTGGGAAGAAACTTGGAACTATGATCCAATAAAGACCTCCATGAAATGTAGCAATAAAAACAGAGTATAGAGTTACTGGGACCCACCCCTGGAGCCAGGCCAAAGGGTAGCATTTGATGGCAAGTGCCTGGTGTTAGACCCACCCGAGTAACCTGACCTGATTCAGTTCAAAATGGCTATAGGGAGGGATCTTGTGGGCTCACCACCTCCAATGTGATGGTTGTGGGTGAGATGCAGGGCTCTTTGTGCAGCATGCATTAGCAGGAGGGACCCACACTTGGGCAATGGGCACTGGAAAGTTATCTCTGATGACAAAGGAGCTTGAGATAGTGTAGGAGCTGGAAAGGTTTTTGGTAGATATAATCAGCCTTGACTCTACACATAGTACAGGCTCTGGAACCAAACTTCTCAATCGAGGACGACGTGTTTACTAATCTGGAGTTCCCCATGGTGAAAGAGCTCAGGTGGGTCTAGGGATGCTCACAAAATTCCAGGCTGTGCAGCTGGACTTTTTCCTAATGTACAAGAGAGTAGCTTATATGCAACTGCAAGCTGCAGAGAGAAAAACTCTTCACTGTATTTTTGTGTCAATGCACTGAACAGCAGGTCAGACTACAAAGCCTTCTTGAAGTGGGTGAGGTAATTGAAAAAGTCCCCCTCTGTAGACTCCATGGTGCTTTGTGTCCAGAGGGTTGTGATTCAGAAGAATGGCCTTCCAGATCTAAGATCTAGTAGTGAATTGTTATTGGATTTCTCTGCAAGAGATGGATTTTCCATAACAAATACCATGTAGTCATAACTTGTACATGGCACCAGAGCACCTAAAGGCCAATTAGCTGACTTGAGGGCAGGTACTTGGGACACCTAGGTGAGAGAGGGGAACAGCTGTCAAGTGAGTTTGAGTCACTGTATAAAGATGGCCCAGGATGACGCAGAAGGTTTGTGGAGAACATCTAGCAAAATATGAATTCAAAAAGAATAGGAAGCTGTCAATCTGATGAAGGAGGCCTTTAGTGATTGCTTTGTGGTTCCCAGAGATAGTTGGTCAGTACCACCAGGTCATATCTTGAATGTGAGGAGTTTGGAGAGGCCATGGAGAGACTGGGCTGAAGAATGTTTGTCTGCTCAAGTGGGAGGTGGAACTCCACACAGGCTAGGTTTAGCAGATTTGGGGACGTGCTGACCAATTCTGGGAATATTGTCAAGCTGTGGGAGAGACTATACCTCCCATTTGGCTTAGGAACATCTGTGGATCCCCCAGAACAAGCTAGAGCCTGTGGCCTTGGTAAAGGATGTCTGGTCAAACCTGCATGGTGAGCTGCCACCTCAATGGGAAAAGCAGGATGATTCAGATAAAGTTCGAATTTAAAATATGAATTTTAATATCTGTTGCAAAATAATCATTTGAAGAAATGATCTTCAAAACTGAAAATGATAAAGACCTTGGACTAAAGCTCAAGGCTTCAATCAAAACAATTATAGCAAGTGATTCAGTTTACTTTCAATATTATACAAGCTCATGGGAGACTCTCTATGATTATTTATTTAATTTTCCAAACTTTCACTTTCAAATTAAAATAATAAACCATTATGAACATCCAAATACTTTTTAAAAAATATGATAGCAGGTACTGTAGTTATACATCACATCAGTTGTTATGGATAGGCAGATTAAATGTGTCACCCCCCCAGTCATTGCCTATAGTTGAACACCAAATATTTCATGAGTAATAGAGAATACATAAACTCCTGAATTATGGAGCCTATAGACAATTGTATGGAAAGGGATAGTAAATCTCTAGAGCAAAATCAAATTTAAGGAACGTTTCATTGAAGGGATATTCAAAGGCATTCCCACTAGCTTGGTTGAATGCTAATCAAATAAACTCTCAGCAATCTGCACAGATCTGGTTCAATTTCAAGGGTCACAAGGGGCTGAGAAAACAGTCCAAAAGATTCGTACATTCATGAATTGCATGTAAACTGATATTATTGAGATGGATATTTGGTGTAAAGGCCCCAAAGCTGCTGTGATAATTATGTTGTTTCAAAATGCAGATGATAAAATAATAACATAATAATGCCACAGTAATAAGAAACAATTCTGCTCTAGAAATTGCTGCATTTTGCATGTATCCCTAAAGCTTGTTGTATAATTCACAATACATTATTCTTAATAAATAAACCAGTGTTGTGTCTGAGTAGCCCTGGTCGAGTCCGAATGAAGACAAATCAGGACCGAGTCCAACAGAGAAGCAACTCTGACCTAAGACCAAGCCCAACAATGGAGAGGGTCTGAGACGAGACCAAGTCCATTAACGGAGCCCGAATCCATACTCAGAAAAACACAAGTTAAGTTCAAGACTACACATCTGAATTAAAAAAAATATAAGTTGAAAACTAAACGAATACCTACATTTTTTTTATTATTTAAATACTTTAATTAAAATGACCACCAAGTAAGAAATAATTTGATCTAAGAAATAAAGGATATGTCAAACACAAAGCTAACAGAAACACACTTCCACTGAATCCTACACCAATTATTGATTACAGTGCAAAATGAGCACATCCTGCTGAATTCATTTGAAATAGTATCAGTAGCCACAGAATATGTTTAAAACCAGGCCATCTCGATTTAGGGGCAGGGCAGAGTGCGAGCCAACTTATTCGTAGGTCGAAGCCACATCCAAACTGTAGTGTTACCATGCAAGTTATGTTATCCTCAGATAGAATTTAGATTAAGTGTATTACCAACGTACCCATATTTAGCTAAAATAACACATTCAGATGAAAATGTGGACGCATACAATCAATGAAAAAATAAAATGATTTAATAAATTATTATTAGATTAAACTTATTAATAGATAAAACATTAACTGCACCTTTATAATGCCTTTATAACGCATTCACGGAAAATTCATGAGCAGAAAATGGTTTGGCGAGATTTCTGTTTGATCCCGTGGTCAACATTGAAGACTCCAGAAGGTGCATACAACTATGAGTACAAAATCAGCACTTTGCAGGTATGCTATTTCATATTTTTACACGTCACTAACATTCCTATAATACCCTGAGTACAGCAGGAGTCACAATGCCCCAAGGCCAAACATCAGCTACCATCATCTACAGTTTCTCTGAACCAGAGTATCTCCAAAATACAGTTCCTGGTACGTCTCAACAGTGGCAGAAAGATGCTGACACAGCAACTGTACTCAACTGGCTACCACTGTATCCTACTGTCACAGATGCTGTTCATACAGCCCTTTGCATGGGGACACATTTCCAATGACAGGTGCTGTCACCTCTGTGCATGTTTTGTTTAGTGTCCCCTTGACTTAATTGTGACCTGAATGGAATAAGCTGTTTGAACTGTCACTGTACATCTTTAAACCAATTTTCTACACAAGGTCAGATTATAAAGTAACTGACTGAGCAAATCTAATCATTTAAG
Source organism: Stomatorhinus walkeri (assembly GCA_026784285.1). NCBI lineage: Eukaryota > Metazoa > Chordata > Actinopteri > Osteoglossiformes > Mormyridae > Stomatorhinus > Stomatorhinus walkeri. Next base: position 11,223,696 of record JAODUD010000062.1, on the reverse strand, counting down.
TCCAAACACCTGACCCTTGCTTTTATTCAATTTTTAACTTCATAATGATACATCATAATAATAATAATAATAATAATAATAATAATAATAATAATAATAATAACCTACATTTAAAAAGTAGGAAAATTCTAGTAGTGTAGTTAAAAATTAACAAGTGGGTCTTTATACAAAAAGCAATATACACAAAATAAAAAAACCCTAATTACTGTTGTTCAGCAATGTTTAGGATTTAAAAGCAGGATCCAAATTCTTATGAACCTTAAATCCAAGATGGTTGACATTGTTTACACAGTTCCTGAATACAATGGGAAGCAGGTTTGCAATTAGCATATTGGGTTGATCTTTTGCAGCCTGTCATATCATGATCCACTCAGATGAGACATTTCCCTAGTGAATATTTTAATAGATAAGTGAATTATGAGAAAGCAGTTCATGCGATGCATACCTCCTACTATGCAGGTTAGTGCTGGTAAAACAAATGAGATGCTTCAGGATTGTGCTAATGTTTAATAAGAATAACCCTTATATGCTCTAATAAACATAGCTCTGCTTTTCATTGATTTTATTACAAGCAAAACTGATCCTCCAACTTAGAGGAAAGTTAGAAAGAAAAGCAGTTTGGGAAAATACATGCAAATCTATTTATATGCATATTTTTCCATATTTTAATGCAGTTGTGTTTTTTTCTTCTGTTGGAAATAAATGTATAACATTTTAATTATTTTCAGACTCAACAGCTCTGCATCTATTAAACATAATTCCTTGGCATATACAAATCTTAATGTCATTTAATATGAGGCAACTTCTGCTTACTGGAATAGACTCTAGGCTCACAGCTACACTGCACTGAATTAAATGATGGATTGATGGATGGATGGATGGATGGATGGGCAGATGAATGGATGGATGGGATATATTTGCATAAATGCAGCATACTAAGTTGCTAAAAACAGAAACCAGTTGATGCCCATAGGAATCAAGGTAGAGCACAAAAAATTATAAATAGTTCATTCAGATGGTCGAATATCGCAATACACATTTACATACAGATGAGAGCAAGTCTGAGGGTTGGAGTGCAGAATCAACCAGTGTGCAGTGCAAGTCTGAGGGTTGGAGTGCAGAATCAGCAAGTGTGCAGTGCAAGTTTAAGAGCTGGAGTGCAGAATCAGTCTGTGCAGTGCAAGGTTGAGGGTTGGAGTGCAGAATCAGTCAGTGTGCAGTGCAAGTCTGAAGGCTGGAGTGCTGAATCAGCCAGTGTGCAATGCAAGTCTGAATGCTGGAGTGCAGAAACAGTCAGTGTGCAGTGCAAGTTTTAGGGTTGGAGTGCTGAATCAGCCAGTGTGCAATGCAAGTTTGAGGGCTGGAGTGCAGAATCAGTCAGTGTGCAGTGCAAGTCTGAGGGCTGGAGTGCAGAATCAGCCAGTGTGCAGTGAAAGTCTGAGGGTTGGAGTGTCGAATTAGCCAGTGTGCAGTGAAAGTCTGAGGGTTGGAGTGTTGAATTAGCCAGTGTGCAGTGCTCCTAGCAGCAGTTAAGGATATGGGCTTGAGCGTGATGAGATTGCTCAGCTGGCAATGAGAGTTGAACAGAAAACCTTAACCCACTGACCTACGTACCACAACCAAACAAGGCAATAAACACACTGGCTTCACTGGTAGGGCACTTAAATTCATGACAAAAATCTGAGAAGACTGAGCCACCACCAGTTTAAAGGCTGTATAGAAAATATATAAGCAGATATTAAAACTAAAACACTTAACATTATAACCAATATCACGTGTTTGAAATAACAGGATATACTGTAGATATTAAGCTATACTGCACATATTAAGCTATACTGGATCATATAAAAGCAACCATCTTTTGGCTTAATTGGATATTAAATAAACACAAGCCGGTCAGGTACAGCAAGAAGAATCTGGCTGGTGCTAGGTCGTTTTATAGATTAGGAGACTGACAGACATCCACTGTCTACATAGATGTAAACTGCACTTAGTGATATAATGGATTTACATCAGCATCGTTATTTGCAAACATTTTTATTGCTACCTTTATAAATGGAGCAGACTGGCTCTCCACTACACTGAACACTATTCCAGCTTATCTCCATGACATCCCAGCTGCTGACCTCTAAATTCACTCTCTCCCTACAGCTTGGCGATGATGGAAAGGTGGATACTTTGACATCTCCTCTAGTCTCCCAATAATACCTCTCCTATTGCCTTTCTATTTTATTCTCTAAATCTCAGTCCATACCACAGGCCTGTAGATCACTTTTCATTGTCCTGCCTTATACTTCCATCATTTTAATCCACCAAAGTATACTCTCCACTCCATTTCTCCTCTGGGTTCCCATATGTCCCTCAGAAAACCACATGTAAACTCTGCTATCTAATATATAAATAGGTTGCAACAATAAATTTACCGGAGGTGCTTCATCAAATTGCAATAATAGACCGCAGCCCAGCATCTCCAACCTAGTGAACTGTTTAGCACAGTTTCCAGCTAATACACAATATATACCCCATATACACCTTGTGTCTAATAATAATGTTGTACACATTCTGAAAAGTAACATTAAATGCTAAATAAACTGGAATGTTAAGCACCTCAGAAATGTTCTGTTATTCTATGCCTCTGATTCATAGGGGCCTTTATTTGTGCAACAAATCTTTAATGAGTCTCACCAATGTCGCTATAAAAAATCTGTTAATCACTTAAAGGGTTTCTGCAGACAGGCCAAAAGGCTGGCAACATGGGGATGTTAAAGGGTAAATTATGAGCTTGTTCTGTGACTAACAGATCATGTGCATGTTTTTTCTAAATCATCACTTGGCCATCGTGCCATATGTGTGACTGATAAACACTGCCTTTACCAGCTGTAGTGCGCACCCTGGTCGTCAAGTAATGGCCCGTTTCTATGCCAAAAGAAACTAACTTGATGCAGGAGAGGGTTCCGCAAAGCCATCACTCTCATGCTTGGCAGTTAAACTGAGGTGAGACACAGGAATTATAGTGCAGAGAAAACCAGTTTTTTTCCCCCCAGGAAGTTAGGGTCCAGTATGTGAGTCCGTTGGGCGTACGGAGGATAGGACAGCCCAGCAACTAAACAAGATACGGTCAATGAAAAAAGCTGATATAAAATCAGCGATTGATGCCATGAAGTTTTTACAACTGTAATACTTAATTATTGTTTCAAAGTCCGGCAGCAGGTAAAAAAATACCAAAGACTATATACAGAAATAAAGGTAAAAGGAGACTGGGACACAGCATAAAACAAATTAAGGAAAGATTTCTAATGGTAAGTGGCTTGGGCAGATGAGTAAGAGGAATGTAAGACATTGTAAGTAAGAGGCTACTCTGGATTTACACTCCATACATCCATCCATCCTACTGTGCTAGTGAAGAACATGAGGTACACTCATTACAGGAAGTAAAATACATCAGCTTAATGTGGGATCTTCTTCAGACAGAGTCTGCATGTTGCTTAGTGCTGTAGCTTCTCTTGAGATTTTATAGAGGTATTTGCTAACATTTCAGCTACGCACATCAGTGGTAACAACATTTTGCATGTCAATGCAATATTGCACTCAGAACAGGACAATAACTAAAAATCCAAAGGTTAATTTACTCTGTTTATGGTCCTTTGTGTCTGTTTCAAATTGAATTGTAACAAGGAACAAGATTGTGCATTAATCAGGCCAATTACAGCTTCAAAATCATTTTAATGGAAACCACACAGTAAGTAAGGAAGCACATAAGAAAATGAATGAATGAATGAATGAATTCAGCATAGCAGGAGGCTTTTGGTTGTAATACATACTCTGAGCCATTGATAATCCAGTATAGGATCATAATGTGCCTAGGGCCCATCGCAGGAACCACAGTGAAAATGACAAAGGAACCCATGGACAGGATACCAGCCCATGTACACACACATGCCACGGACCACTAAAGGACACTACCGCTTAACAACACCAAAAAATCAGTAAAAAAAAAGTCCTGTATAATGGAATTGAGAACCGAGCAGAAACCTGGAAAACCTTCTTTCTCTGTATAGTAACATACTTTTTCAAAGCATAACCTCAAGAGCAATCTGACTTGCTATCCGCAACGCTTTCCAAACATGTCATAAAAACAAAAATGGTAATGTACTCTCAATGCTTAAATGAATAAACTTTTTAGGGAAGGTTAACAGCCAAGCACAACAATTACGGAAGAATGGGTTCTTTATCTTTCAGCTCTTTCAGCCACTGACACAAGCAAAGAAAGGGGGCTCTCTCAGCTTCAACAAATGGCCAATAATCCAGGCCTCTGAGACGTGCCTCATAGCCACAAGCGAGTCTGTTTGCTCAGGTCTGTCTTCAGCCAAAGACAAAAGGTTACTGTTGAGCAATTCTTCACAGATCATAGTCCTGCAAGCCGGGAAGTGTGCAAGCACACCCCAGTCCCTGCTGACCCCAAGCTATAGCTCTCCTGAGGCAGCATACCTCATGAATGGCTTCATATTATTTAGTTTATTTGTTAATGTGCTGTATTGACAGAATGTGGTGTGCTATAGGGTGATAAATAATTCACAGCCAGAGCAGCAGTTGCTCCCTTTTGCACAGCTTGTAATTCCACTGCGCTATTAAACAGACGCCATATTACTTTTTACAATTAAAAAAGAAATTAAAAAAGAAACAAATACTGATTTCCAACCATCTAATTTCCCTTAAACTGAGTACTATGGACAATATAGAAAACTCCACACACACACACACACACACACACACACACACACACACACACACACACACACGCACACGCACACACATGTAGGGTAAACATATCCTTATGGGGACCGCTCATTCATTTCTATAGGGAAAA
>JAODUD010000062.1:11199316-11211464 GCA_026784285.1 Stomatorhinus walkeri | reverse complement strand
GTGTTTGTGTGTGTGGGGGGGGGGGGGCGGGGGGGAGATGCCTGGTAGGTCAATGGAACAGTGATTTGTAGGCCAGAAGCAAAAAGGAGGCAGATAAAACTGGATGGAGCAGATTAACTAGTGCACAGTGGCAGCCATGGTCAGACGAGATGTGGTCGAATGAAGGACGATAGGAAAATGAGAATAATACAAAGGAAAAAGAAAAAATAGAGCAAAATAGCCAAGGTGAAGTAGGTGAAAAGAGAAATGGATCAAGGAAGAGAGAATTAGATGCCAAAACAGTGGTAAGTACTTTTGTTTTTGGTAAAGCAGAATAGCAGGTCCCTAGTATGACCGCTGCTGATCAGCAGACTCAGAACCCTCTTTTTCCTGTATATGTGACAGAAGACATTGTGGACTGTGAAAGTCACAGGGAACATGCACTCACACATTCACAAACTGTGGGCAAATCAGGGATGCCAGGTAGCCTAATTGCACTCCAGCAGGACCCTGGCATACCTGGGGGAGAACCAGACAACACAAACTCCACAGAGAGACACAGCGGAGGTGAGATTCAATCCCCAGCTCCAATGGTGTAATGCAGCGGTGCTACCCAGTGAGCCACTGTATCACCTAGAGCAGTGTATCCCGACATGGTCCGAAGGGACCCTCAGACAGCTGGGAAAACTGACCAAGAGCATCAGAGCGTTTTTTTATTCAACTTGTTTAATCAGAATCCATGAAGTAAATGATTCAAGACCTGAAATCATTTCAGAGGAATATGCATAAAATTACTTTGTAAAGGACGTGATAGAATATTACTCTCTGTCTCACATTCATTGACTGATGTCATACATTTCAGTAAAATCAAGTAACTGTCCATCTGGAAAACTCCCACGTGAAATCATAACACCAGTAAATTAACGACGATCTAAATGATTCCGACATAAACTGTAAAGTCAGTTATTGTACTTACTGAGGTTACAATGACAATCATGCAAAAGTATCAACACGCACAGACACTGTGGTGGGCTTTGCTTTTTTGAAGGGTAGAATGGCTCTCTTGGGATCGCCCAAATAAATAAATAGATAAATAAATAAATAAATAGAGAAATACCGTGACTGAAACCTTACCCATTTAGGCGAAGCTGACTGACTGGCTGCAAAAGCCCCCAATCTCCCCAAGTTGAAAAGGCTCCCCCAGAGCTCCCTCTGTCTCGAAAACACTCCCCCATCCTTATCAAACATAGAAGAGGAGCTGCATTTTGCACTGTGCTTAGCATTCAGCGGATGGCCGCTGCCTCCATAAAGGGCAGACTCTGCAGGGATTTGGTCATGCTCACTTCAAAGAGAGCTACTTGAGGTAACTGACTTGTAAAGAAATTATTTTTAAAAACGACTCTCTTTGTATTATCTTACATACATTCATCCACTTTGCGAGAACTCCGTGTAAATAATGGATGTGAAACAGAATCACAACCCACAAATGAATGTTAAAATTCTTTTTCGACAGTAAAGTTTCCATAAATACCATGAAAGTTCCCTTAAAATTTTAAGCCAACTTGGGGAAGTGATTATCAGTATACCCAGGATACTCCTTTCTAGCTCAAAGCTTACATGCAATATTGGATTAAGGTGTCAGTGACTCACTCTGGAGCAGTTTGACTGTAATTGTTTTGGGCTTCAGGTGTTCAGTACTTTTTTCTTACTTTGCAGACAGAAGCAACAGAAGCAACGGCTTCCAGCTCTGGCAATAGCCTGAAGGGAGACAGTTATGTCCCATTTCTTATAGCTGTCATAATTTAGAATGATGCTACATGTTGGGCTACATTACATCAGCTTGCACTTAGGTTTCTTTAATCCCCTTGAGTAATGAAAACGCACTCTACTCCCCAAAGACTAACCCTGCTGTTAAGGCATTACTAAGCTGAGAACACCGCATAGCTCAAGGACTTTTGCTCCTACTGCTGGCTACCACATGGGAAATCTTATATACTTGCTATAACACAAGGTACCACCCCTACTACTGGCAACATGACAGAAACAAGCTTTTCCCCTGACTACAGCAGAGTATTCAATGGCTACAGCATAAAGCCCATTCCTTCAAGTGGATACAACATGGACACAGTAGCTCCCCCGGCCTACAACCCAGTACGTGGCCTGTCCCATTGAAAAAACACACACACACACACACACACACACACACACACACACACACGCATGTCCCTAAAAAGTAGTACTGTGTCAGAAGCCAAGGGAAGGGCAAATGAAAGCGATTCGCAAGACTGCCACTTTGAGCCATAGCATAAGCAGATACTCGAACACGTCCGGAGATCTGCAGTGAGGACTCTGGGAATTGTATGAGATTTACTTGCCTTTCCAAATGAGCTTCTCAGTACCTTGATGTGCAGACACGCACACTCTCTAGTTCTCTGCAGCGCAACGACAAAAGGACACTTCTCGTTTGCCTTACATTGTTAAAGCTGTCACTCATGCACATCTCCGATGCTATTTCACGTGTTTGGAAGCTGGTGATTTGAAAGTCAGTGTTAACACTATGCAAAATTATAAAGTAACAGTGTGACCTTGAAGCAACAGTAATGCGGTAAACCTTTGTTTCCTGTGTAAATAATTTCAACCTAACTTTGCTTTTATTAAAGCTATTGTGTAAGATGTCTAGCTTAGTGGGCATTAGTGGTAGGTTGGAAAGTGCTAAAATCCTATGTGCAGTACCAAGTGAAAAAAGTTTAATATATTAATGGGACACATAACCAGATCCTGTACTCTTCATTTTCAGGAACTGGGCATCTTGTCAAAACTGAAAGGAGAATGGATAGAGCAAAATTCTGTTCAGCATGACAATGATCCCAAGCACAAGGTCAATGCAACCCAGGAGCGATTAAAGCATGTTTTACAGTGGCCAAGTCAAAGTGCAGATTTTAACCCCATAGGGAATCTGTGTCTTTGAAAATTGCAGTCAACAAGCAACATCCAATCAACAGGAAAAACCAGGACCAAGTCCACCATGATGAATGGGCAGAAATCACCCCTGAGCACTGGAAAAAATCTGGTAACTACTTACCCCAAAATACATAGAGCTGTTATTTCAATAATGGGTATCTCTACCAAATACCAATGTGTAGGAGGCAAATATTTATGCGGGCAGCATATTTCAGTTTTTGATTATTTTTAAATCATTTGCAGACAATTTTGACTTTACTGTGAGTGATTATGAGTTGGCAAATACCGTCAGGAAGAATATATGTATGTATCATTTATAATTCAGGCAAATCTGATCATTTTGAGGTGGTTCAATGCTTTTGCAAGACACTGCATTCTCCTTGTGTGTGTCCAGCAGAAGAGAATAAGTATAGGCAAAGTTATTATCATAATAATGTAAAAAATACATTATTTTGTTGCAGACAACGTAACTGTAAGATAAACTGGGTTTCTTGGCTGTGTAAAACCGAGCCGCCTATCCAGCTTGTTAGCCGACTCTGAGCTGGAGGTCGTGAGTGGGTGGACCACAGTGCTTTGGTGCACCAGAGGTCTGCAGCATTAATGCCATTTAATTTGCAGAGTGTAAAGAGAGCGGCATGCTGCAAGGCTATGAATCAAAGGGAAATACATTCATTTTCGCTATCAGATACTATGTACCATTAAGGTAAGTTATTGATGACATGGATTTTAGGAGCAAAAAACGCCAATGACAACATGTACAGAAAATGGAACGGCCTAGCTTGTGAACCTCGGTTGATTCACTCAGTAAGACGATGCAGAAGCAGCTGATTCCTATTAAATTTAAACTTAGAGGGAGACCATAACAGTTTGACCTTTTTACTGTCTTGGGGTAAAACATATTAAGTGAGTTTATCGGCTTGATGGTCTCAGTCTCCCTGTTTTAGAGCATTAAATCTGCTCCTTGTAAGCACCACCCATGCAGACGGCTATAACCTCACGTTCTCCAGTCTGTGGTGGTTTGTTGTTGTTTTAACTGCATCCTCAGCTGAAGCCAGACTCTTACTGCTGAGAAGGCTGTTATATACCCATTAAAGTTTCACCTGGCAGGGCTGGCTGCAAGCGTCAGCGAGAGCCAAAGAGATGGGTAGGGGGGGGGGGGGAATTAGACGGCAGGACCTGTAACACTGAGTAGGCAGAGGGATAATAAAGCATAATTTTATGTTTGAGACGTAAGCAGAGTGCATTTGTTAAAACTACAAAGGGAAAGTCGTATGCGGTACATCTTGATTTTCTCCACTACCTAGAGGGAAAATACATTCTGCTCACCCATCCACACTTTTGTTAAACATTTGCAAGAAAATGTGGCTGAAAGCTCCCAGTCAAGCGAAGGAACCAACAAAGGCTTCAGAGAGAGTGTTTTGAAAATGGGTCAGTCTGCTACATGAATTATCAGTGGTGTGTGTAGGTACATTTGCATATTTAATTGTTTTATTCTGTCAGACTCAAGACAGTTACAGTACCACACCTGGGTCACAAATGCACTTCCTCTGTCTCATGACTAATGCACAGTGTCCATTCTAAACTGTAGAGACTTGGCAGCAATAGTATTGCCAGCATGACAGACCATGGAATATATTTCAATAGGGGACTTATGCATAAGCTGGAAGCCATTCTGTAAAGCACGATACCTCGCAGGACAACAAAAGCCCGTCACAGGACCTTCTTATAGTAGTGGTGACCAATCTTGTCCGCAAAGAGCCGGTGTGTATGCAGGTTCTCAGATAACCTGTAGGTCAACTGTTCAAACCCAGGTGTGAGGACTCCTCAGCCAATCAGTCCTCTAATTAGTAATATAATTACAGATTTGCAGCAAAAACCCACATACCAAAGACCCATTCTGGACAAGATTGCCCACCCGACTGAAACCAAAATCTTTTTATACAACCAAAAAATTATCATCTCAAAACCAAGAACTACATGGGGCTTCTTATTATGCAAGTGCGTACTAAAGCAACAGTAGAAAAAACACATTAACATAGTGATATACAAAACAAAAACCCAGAGGTGAAAAAAAAGAACGGCAATTTAAGTTGATTAGTGGAGCAGAAAGTGTTTTAACAAGGAAATATATACTACACAAACAGTAATTGCAATGCCTGTTCAAAATGTTTACCCATAATGTTTTGTTTTCACCACTCCCAAAATAAGAATACATTGGAAGAGGACTAGTTAGAGTACAGTGAAATGAGCACTGGCTGTTTGATCTACAGCTCCCGCTGCTGTAGAAAGTGGTACACTGCAGCCCGTCCTGCACACTGGCAAATTCCAGTCATCGCGTGCAGGCACATAAATACCTCTGTGTTCTCCAGCCGGGTCAGTAGAGCACAGAAGAGCGAACGGCAGCACTTTCAGCCGGGCGGACGGAGCACCGAGCAGAGGATCAGCACATTGTCCACAGAGGGATGTAAGGGCAGTAAATGTTACAGCACACTGTAACGCTGCCAGAGGGCTGAGGACCTGGACACCTTTTCTCATTATGCAGTTACAATGCGCTTTTCATTTGTCATTCAGTTCAGGGAATCTAAAGGAGCGGCATGAGGACTTAGGATTTATTCTGGAAGGGATGCAAGGTCATTGCACCAATCAGATCCTTATAAACAGTTATTTATTTCAATTCCCTCCCCCCATTCCCCCACCGCATCCCTCCCACTACCAACCACACGGCTTTTTCACCACTGTGACATCATTAAGACACACAATAGTGAATAATATGGAAAGTACCCACTTTCTGTTAAAAATAGTGCATGATGATAATTAAATAGGCATTTCTTACTTGGAAAATCCCTCGGAATGCTTTACAGAAAAAAAGAAAGGGAAAATGAGAGAAATGACTTCTAGGGTTACAGTTCATACCTAAAACGAGCAGAGATACAAATAAGGGTTTTCTTGTGTTACTTATTAGTAATCATTCAATGTCATAAAGTAAACTGCACATTTCAGGAGCAGAGTTACATCAGCAGCTGCTTTGCATTTAAATTGACTTTGAAAACTTTTAAGGGTAAAATGTAAAACACGAATCTATGATAGCAAAGAATGCTTTATAAATGGGGTACATTTTTTTGTAATTTGAGTCAGTGGAAATAAAGAACAGTAGAATGTTTTGGGGGGGAGAAAAATTTTAATAAAATGTCTCCTTGTCATAAATGACAAATTATAGTTATAGGGTTTTTTTTTATTATGTCAGCGCTTTATAATCAGAGAAGGCAAGGAACAGAAGCCTTCATGGGCTAACTGCAGTTGCCCTTCTGCCCGTTCGGGAACAATTTCTTTACTGGAGTCGCATTTCTGGTTGCTGGTGCCAGTTAACCCTTACCTTGCTGAAAAGTCCATCCAGGGGGCTACTGAGGTTGGCGCTGTTGCACGTGAAATTGAGCAGTGACTCCCCAGGGATTCCAGGGGGCCTGTCACCTCCTCCGTGGCTCAGCCCCCCCCAGTCAGGGGCCAGCGGAGTTTGCTGGAGTGCTGCACAGGACAATCCCACGAAGTCTGACGGCTTAATCATGAAGGCCTTCAGGGCGATATTGGGAGAAGCCTGACAGAAAACAGCACCAAAAAACACTTGACCCACTGAGAGAAAAAAAAAACAAAATGTAGAGCTTTGTTTTTCGATCCAATGGGATAGCTGAGCCACCAATGAACCACTGTGTCAGGACTTGAAATGACCCAGTTTGTTTTGTTAGTAATTACTGTGTGCAAACATTCCTCGCTGTGATTGTCTAATAAAATGAAAAATACAGCAAACCAAAAATGCACCAATTTGTTATAACGTTATTATAACCATAAAGATGTTTTTTATAATTTTATTATTGATGCAGTAATAATAAAAACAAACAGCATAAGTAATTTATTTTGAATTAAAGTTATACAAATGCCACTGAAATAAGTCAAGTATGTATTTAGTTAGTTACCTGTGAAGACAGAATTGTCTTTCTTCCGTGTACCTTTTTATAAATATTCATATATACAAATATTGCATTTTGAACAGTGAATAACAAAATCTTATTACATGGAGTTACACGTTTTCCTGTATGATTTAGTGTATTATTGAATGCATGCCTTGTCTTAAACTGATGACGGTGGCAGATGATTAAACCTTATCTTCCCTGATTCATACTTACAGTAATGACTTTCTTTTTTATTTTTTCCATGTAACTGTCTATGAAAATTCCAGGTGCCCATTATTTCTGCAACTGCATCTATTTGTCCAAGATTGTGCACAGCTGTAGCGCCAAAAGTGAAAACGTGAAATCCTAATATAAGGTGAACAACATACCCAGTTGATCACTCAGGTGCCTAGATCCCCGCCCCACCCCCCGCCTCCACAGACAGATGGACAAACAGTCTGCTAATTCTGCTACCAAGTAAATCTTTACTTATCTTTTCAGTACAGTGTGATGTATAGGGAGAGACAGACAGAAGGACCAAGGAGGATGAGGCGCGGATTAAAAGAGAAGACAAATAGCAGAAAGGCAGAAGGAAACGAAGGAGAAGGCAGAGAAATGGAAACGGTACCTTTGATATGGCCTGAGTGTGGCGGGAAAGTAGCACGTCAGCGATGCGCTCCACGCACTGCACCATGCGGGTGCAGGCCCCAGCTTCATTCTGCGCCATCCACAGCACGTGCTCCTCCACCTGCATCATGTTGCTGGCTACGTCCACCATGCAGTCGGCAAGCTGAGAGAGGAAAGATGCCTGTGACTCAATTAAAAAAAACAATGCAGCAGACAATCATTTTTTAAATACAAAATTTAGGCATGCTCTTTAGATCAGACAATTATTTTCTGAAGGAGATTATTAAAATATTTACATAAATGTCACTGTAAAAATGCTCTCTTTCTGAGGAATGTGAATGAGATTGCCAGTAATAACAGCCAGAGCACTGATCCAAACGTCTCATTTAACTCTACAGCAGAGCACTATAATTTGCATAAGACGTTTGCTAAAGACACCAAATGAACAGAAAGAAGAGTGTGTTCTGTTCTTCTCTTTTGTCATATTTTGTCTTATACAAAATGAATCATATGTTATGAAGATTACCTCCCTTTTTCTTTTTTATGCGCTGTGCTTTGCAAAGTGATATTCATCATTTAGTTCAGGCTAAATGCAGTCATGACACAAACAAGGACAGAGGACAATGACACTCAGTTTTGAGCATAAAAGAGCAAAACTAGAATTTATGATCTCACTGAAAAGTACTGTATTTCTTTACTAGGAGATTTGCCATATAATGTATAAGAACTTGTTATAATTTTTCCTTTTTAAATATGTTGACTTTTTAAAAAAATTCATATAGGAAGCAGGAATATCTCTAGTGGCTAAATTATTTTTTGACATTTTCTGCCTCCATTCTGCCAATATAGCATTTCCAGTGTAAAAATGTCTAATGAATTCAGGAACAAACGAGGCCAGACCAACAAACGCCACCTAACAATATGTAGTCTCCTTAAATTGCATGTTACCCCGTTACTGCACTGGTGCCAGGCCTAAAACTGCCTGGCAATTAAAGCAGTTAGTCCGCTATCCACCAGTGCCGAGATTGCAGCTGTTGCCCATGGAAGCTTTCCTCTGGGGCCTCACTAGGGGGCACCAAAGGAATCAGGAGAGAACATCATCCACGTGGCTCCCTTCACCTGTCCGGGGACTGGGGACGCCAAGGGAAAGAGTTACCATTACCTGTTTCACACATCTGTATCAAATGTAGTACAACACTAAAGAGGGAAGACCAGGCATTAGGGCAGCCAGCAACATTAGCCTTACAACACACAATAAAATGCTGTACATCTTGGATTTGATCCATGTAGCGCATGAGTCTCTCCAGGATGTGAGTTACATAGATGACATCCATCATATCGTTGAAGTGCGCCGCTCTGCTGGTGAAGGCTGAGAGCTGCTGAGCCAGGGTCTGTGCATTGGTGACATTGACAGCCATCTAGAATGGAACAGAGCAATCTTATTTAAAGTTTGCAAACAAAATAAAAAGTAACAGGACAACATAGTTTCTGAGAAGCTCTAAGCTTCATGGCTAAATCGTATGTTCAACCACAGCTTTCATGAAAATTTTTCATAGATGTAGATCCTCCCTGCAGAACAAGCACTATACCTGTTAATGGGGAAGAATGATGAGGAGGTTAGAATACCTGGCTGAGGTCATGCAGAACACGAGTCACTTCACTGGTGTATGGGCACTGGCTGTAGTCCTCTTCTGCCCAGTTGCCCACCCGGTCACACCTTCTCCAAGCCTTTTTCCCCCGAGAAGTGGGGTTTTGTTGGTAAGACTTGCAGGGTTGAAAGGCCAACACTCCAGCCAAAGTCTTTAGCCACCTGCTATGACACAGCGATTATTTGATTGACCAACCCAGCACACTCCTCTGCTTGAATATCTTAATCTCATCTTTCTGCTCTTATTTATAAGTAACATTTCTATTAACACAACCATGTCAGTGCCATAGCTCAGTTCAAAATAGTTCCTTCAAAACAGAAGGAATGAATATTTCAAAAAGGAAACGAAGGCAGTACACCTGACGAGGAGGGAAGTCATTAAGGCTTGTCTGCTGTACTTCAATACCTTCCATTTCTATCTAGGCAGCATTCTCCACTGTCAGCTTCAGCACTGGCTACTTAGTAATAAATGGCACTAATTCTGTTGAACAAAAAGGTCTCATTTTCCACACCATTACTGCTCTGCGAACACAAAGTAGTTATGCAATGCACTATAAAAAAAACACCCTGTGTGAAAAGCATATGAGCTCATGCATCCTCACACACCAGGGCAATAGAAATTATTGCCACATGCATCACTAATAACCCCAAGAGCCAATCAGACACAGTTTCCATCAAGTTCCCACCTGAATTCACCCTTGTTGTTGGTGACCCTCTCTGCAGGGCAGTAGAGTGTGGACGTCTCCAGCACCACTATCTCCATACTTCTAGAGCTGTTTCCCCGGATACTGGTCACCAGGCATGCCCAGTCACCCGACGCAACCATATCAATGTTGCTAAGGATGAGCTCACTAATTAAAGCAGAAAAAAGTACAATTTAGCAAGCAGAATGTAGAACAAAGAGAGAATTTGACAATGACTTTTAATTTAAAGAAATAATGAAGAAACTTCAAATAAGATGCAAAGCAACACACATACAGTTATGCAATTTTAATGTTAATATTTTTCTGGATAAAAATGCCAGAGAAACATAATTTCTAAGAGTTTTCTGTAGATTCCCATTTCAACTAGCAGCAGTGGCTTGCAGTGGCTTCAAACACATTTGATTCTTCAAATCCTGAATGTTCATGTTTGCATAGGTTACTTGACATTTAAATTACAAGTGAATTGATAGCACTCAAAATTCCCCCAGCAAAACGATGGTTTTCAATGTACAGTCCAAAGTAGTGCTCTGTGCTCTGCCACTTCAGATAACGTGGTGGTAAGGACGTCTCTTTCCCCCAATATTTGGAGAAATGAATAGCACTCCCTTTTCAACTTTTTAACATTTTTGGTGATCTCCCAACATGCAGTGCCTGAGACATTCCTTCTCGATATGAACATTTTGTGATTTCTCATAAATAATAAAGCATTAATTTACATACCAGCCTGGTGCTTAGATCCTCGCACTAACATTTCCTTTTAACTTTCAGGAAGTAATGCATTTGAGGTATTCACCACAACAACGTTCATTAGAATATTTCCAAACTCCTGCATTTTCTAAAGCACAGGATGTGCTTAAAAACAGGAAATGTGAGTGACTGATTTAAATGACATTTTGCCCTGGGATTTTCCAACACAAACTCAGGTGAATGGCTTTGGGATAGAATGCAGTGTCTAATAAGAGACGACAGAAAGGAAGGAAATATGCTGCAGATCATATTCTCATATACTACAGCCTAAAAAATTTGCATGCATGCAGGATTTCAAAAGGGGAATAATAAAAAAAAAACATGAACAACAGCTGCACAAGCTGTTCTTGCCCCCCTTGCTAATTACACTGAAACATTCAGTTAACCTTTCAGTTACAAGAATCCACTTACCCTTAAATCAGTCATCTTCTGTTGTATCATACTCATAATATCTAATTAGTTGTGGACCCACTTATGACATTTTAAGTTTAGGGTAAATCCTCTGATATCTCTTGCCAGGGTTCAGAGCTCAGCAGACACACTACTCCCAGTTCTCCCACAAAGCCACAGTTCAGAAATAACACAGCCGCTTCTGTTCAAGGCCTTCCCTCAAATAAATGAAACCACAAAATGCCATATCAACTCTCCAACAGGCCCGAAAGAGCAACATTTTGAGCATAAAACGGCATCAAGCTTTGCGATGTTCATACATTAAAATACGTGATATACGTATACGTGAAATAACAGCAGAACCTTTGCTTTCACATCACTAATATTGTATATTGTTGATATCTGCTATCAAACATTTCCTTGGTCTTTACTCCATGCACTAAACAGCTAAAGGACAAATGAAAGACAACTAAACAGTTGAAAAGCTACATCTGTTTACTCTGAAAAATGTCTCTGCTGCCTGATATGTGCCCTTGACCAGCTAAAGGCTTTCATAACATTCTATGTTTGAAGGAATTCTAAGATGCACTGGGCATAACGGCAGATCAGATGGACGTCTCTGTAAGCCCTCGACCCAAAGAAAATCATCAAACAAGATAGGATTAAACAAGCTGTCAAGATGTCAAGAAAACACGAGTTTATTGGACAGCAATACCCCTACCTCATCCCACAAACTTTATCGCTCTGCACAAGACATCCGTTAAAGTGCCACTGTAACAGTGAGAGGCCACTGGGGGACAAATACAGAGAGGCTAGCACAAAGTGTCGACCTAAATTCATATAAACACTCGACTATTGTAAAGCCGTCTGCCCGGAATTCTTCCCAATGGACTCATTAGGGGCGTTTATAGTCCTCTGATGATATTTAATGATTTGTTTGTGTAATGTTGCTTATGAGGCTGTAAACATCAGAACCCGACACTTCCAGATCACATTCCAGACATAAACCATGGTACCATCCCTTCCCCAATTATTTGGTTTTCTCACACATATGAAAGGATCCTTATGCCTGTGTACAGTAATCCCTCACTTATCGCGGGAGATAGGTTCCAAGGCCGACCGCGATAACTGAATTTCCGCGAAGTAGG
>JAODUD010000062.1:11182868-11199216 GCA_026784285.1 Stomatorhinus walkeri | reverse complement strand
GATCGAACCATATCGTCGTCCCAAATACTACTACTACTGTATATTTAAAAACCCGCGAAGTCGTGAATCCGCGATAATTGAACCGCGAAGTAGCGAGGGATCACTGTATATGAGTGTGAGTGTGAATGATAAAGACTACAAATGCATGTACATACCTGCCCCTTTCTTTAGTGAGTAACAGGCAGTTGGTGGCAGAACTTTGTGGCTGTTAGATAATGGCAAGCAATAATAAGAATTGCATAAAAGGACTTGAACTGCCTTAGGTTGAAAGCTTTGTAGAGTGAATTTGGTATAAATATCTTCCTCTCAGTACAGTCCTATTATTCTCTCACTTATTTAGGTTCATGCTGAAACCTTTTCCCTCCAGAAACCGCCTGCCATTTCATTAGGGAATATCTCAGCATATCTCAGGTGATGTAGCTAACTCTTTTCCAATTAGCCGTGACCATTTTCCTTCAATCCACTGTTTACCACCAGATGTCTCCTTCATAGTTGCCACGCTGCTTCACAGCTGACACCCTTCTGGGATTGTCTGAAGCTATGTACAGTCTTCTCTGTGACGGGGCCATTGATTAGGGCTGACTCTATCACAAGGAGGGAGCATTAGGATGCACGTTTTGTGTGAGGTTTATGGAATAGCTCACAATTTCTCTTCCCGTCTTCTCCAAACCCATCCCCATGTCATGTAACTGTGATCAGATGAAGAAAGTAATAGGCCAATTAAATCCGTTTCCATGGTGACTGAAGTCTGCCAAGAGCAGCGTAAGAAGAAAAGCGGTAAAGCCAATCAGCTGGCTGTGTCTATGTGTGTGTGAGTGTTTGAGAGCATGATAAAGAAGGGAGAACTTTTTCTTTTTGCTTTTAATTTATTCTGTTGTTTTTTTCCTGAATTAGATCAGGTTGATTAAAAATGGAGGGGATTAAGAAAGATACCTGAAGTAGAGGACAGCTGCAGGCATTAAAGAATTTGATTAATGGTGCATGACTCACGTTCTGACTGTCTCTTAACATCATTTATTGTGTCTTTAGCTGAGCACCTCTACTCAGCAGGGATGAGGCCTCAAAGCATATCATAATTAGTCCTTCTCTTCAATTATTTTTGGGCTAATTCCATATAAGCGACTGTGTTGAAATACATAATAAGAAGGTAGTCACATATTTTATACAACGTAGTATGCAGATTTTATTAAATTAGTTTGAATTTCCCTACATCAGACACATTGTACAACAGTTAAAAGTACCTATTAAATGGAATTTAATTGTTGTCTTGAAAGAACAGGACGGATTCCATGATGTTATACCCTCTGAATACGGTTGATTTATTAAGATTTCGTGTTGTGAAAAAGAATAATTTATTTGTTTGTTTGTTTGTTTGTTTTTGAAAACCCAAAACCCAAACTACTCAGAAGATTTTAACCTCAAGCACAGGTCATTCGGGGTTTCTGATGCTTGTCTGCATTGAGAAAGGTGCATAACTTAAGCAGACATTACTAAAAGGCTTCAAGGCAATCATGCCAATTCAGAACATTCAAGTAAGACCAGAAATTCCGTGCAGGGGAGACACCTTCAAGAGTTAGTTCTAAAATTGTCTGACAGCAAATGGTCCATAACAATGTTCTGTAGGTTGGCAGGCAAGTAAAGCGGTGAACATCCCATGTCTTGGTGTTACTTTAAAGTCCATGGTGAGGATGCTGTGCTTGAGGAAGGTCTTGCCTTTGCTATTCTTTCAGCACCTATGCTTATAATATGAAAAGGTAGAAGGCATAGGTGATCTGGATACAAAGGAACTGTTTTTCTTGGCGGAAGCATTTATAGGGTAGGTTGTTTTCCATGTAAATGAGAATGAGCACAGTGCCACCCTCTGCAGGTGAGGAAACTCTGCCAAAATAAACATTGCCGTATACGATTTTTATTGCAAGAACACACGTAATTAGTATTTGTAGCGGAAGCAGGTGCTAATTGCGTGACTCAAAACTGGAATTATACTAAGTACTAAATCTCCCTCTACAGGGAAGTGCTGTTGGCCTGCTAGCAGGAAGTCTGCACCATAATGTGATGCAAGTGAACTGTACATTGTGCAGCTTGACAACTTACCTACGTAAACTATCTAAAACCAGTCTGATATAAAGTTAGGTTTAATGGATGGAAAGAACTGAAAAAGGAAACATTTCTACACTTCAGAGCTGGAACATCCAACTTTAAAGACATCCAAAATACCTATTTTAAAAACACAGATGGAACAAGCAAAGACACCGATATATTTATGGTTTGGTTTTTCCATTTTTTTAAATGGTATTTATATGTAAATATGGTTTATTTTCATATGACAAATCACATGTCATTATAGACAGTCAAAATTCTGTAAATATTGTTCATTAAAGCGCTGTGATTTCACCTCGGCAATACAGTAGATAAAAACATCATTAACAGCCAATGTCTACATCATAAAAAACAGAAAGCACTCATAAAGCACCATAGGAGGGCCCACATCGGTATAAATATGTAGCAGAAGAACAGATGAAACCAACATACCTCATACTATATAAATTGCCCATAACGCCCACAAGACTGTTAACTTAGGGAAACATATTTCTGTCAGTAGTCAGACAATATTTACAAAGGTCTCAAAGGAAAAGGTCATACAGACCATCATTACTAGTGTTTGCTTCTACCTGAAGCCAAGGCCAAGTCAGATGGTACAGAAGAATGAAATAAAAGAAGGAAAAAGAATCAGGACAGCCCGAGTAGTGGCAACAAAATGTCTCCTTTTCACGTTATCGCGGTAATTAAATGGTAGCATCTGCTCTGGCTACCATGTGACCACTTAGCCTCAGCCATTTTTTGAGGCACTCATCAAATTCCCAGAATGGGTCACTGCATCTCTGGCAGTCCGCCAATAGAAGTGTGTTAAGTATTTCAAGAAGTATGAGAGACCAAATTGCTGGGTTCATTTTTGATGAGAAAAACAAGTAATCAAAAGTGTGGCTCTGGACCAAACTAACATGAATGAGGGATCTGTATGAATGGAGGTGCTTATGCATTTATGTGTGCGACTACAAAAGAGCTTATGGCTTTTGTGAGCCTTGTGAAGGATTGCATGTGTGGTATGGTTCCCACCTGGTAATCAGGCAGCAGTCATGAATGATGCTCTCCTCTATGAAAATGCCATTCTCCTCTTGCGTGTGCACGACCTGCCTATTATGGCTCCACTGCAGTGTCACCGAAGAGTCCAAGTAGGAGGCCGTGCACTGCAAGGGCAGCCGGTCACCTGGGAACACCACCTGCCTCTGGGATGGGATGAGCTGGAACAGTGGTAGCTCTAGGGGTCCATCTGAAAGACACCAGTTACCTTGTCAACAACACAGCAATTAATATCAAGGTCAGAACAGTTGCAGACCTGTCTGGTGTCAAGTGTGAGGTGAAGAGCCTATCAATTATTATTATTTTTTTTTGACTGTCATCCAGGAGGAATCTGCAAATGTCTTTGCACCTTGTTTGTTTGACACTTTATGTACGTTCATCCATGCACTATGTCCTTGGTGCTGTATACACCACAATTATAATCTTAAATATGGTGATGCCCTGCTTTAAACTGAAATATGCTGCATGAAAAAAGGAAAAAAGGAAAATTGGGATACAAATTTTCGGTCAGAAGATTGGTAGCCTAACTGATAGTTCTAAACAGAGTCGACCAATGTGGTTGAGCCAGTTTGTTAAATGGGTAGAATACTGAAGGAGAATAAAAATGAATACAGGGACAAACCAACTTTTTTGGTATCATAATTGTGTAGTTGGTTTATAATAACCAAGCTGTATCCAAAGGATGCACTTGTCTTGATTTTCTTGGAGATGAACACCTTGAATTAGCATGTGGTTCTGGAACCATGAGATATGGAGATAACATCACATCCTGTTTTGACATGACGTAAATTGATCTTTGGTTACCAGGTCGCAAGACCGCTCAAAACCGAGTACAGAGAAAGGTGCCAGAGCCATATTTAAAAAATGAAAACAGCAGAAAATAAGAACTGCAACATACATAGTAGGTCTTGACAGACACCATTCAATCCATACATCACTCAACATAAGTTTCTACAATAGTTACTCACCATAACCTACCACTCACCAATTGAATTGCTGAATTGCAACGATGACATACATACCAAACTATAAATAAATTTGAAGACTGACCATTAATTGCTAAAATATGGATATGGAGATTCATTTTTAAAACGAGTTGCATGACCTCAAAGTCACTTTCTGAGGATATAGAGGAAAAGGACCGAGTACCATGTTATTTCAGTTCCCCTTTTATCTGTTCTCCTTGTCTGTGGAATTGAAGCCACTGTAGAGGTTGAAAAGAGCGACAAGTCAGGAGTTAATGAGGACGTGCTGGTGGCCATCCTCCCTGCAGGGCGCTTGGTGTCAGGCTGCGTGCTGGGGCCTGGGCCCCCTCTTATTACCGCGCCACATTTGCTAAACGTTTTATGGGCCGACGCTGGTGATATTTATGTTTCCACCCTGACTCTGTACAGTGAGGCAATTCTTTGACCTCCAACCCCCTCCCTCCCCCTCACTATGACCCCTCACTGCAAACCCCCACTAGCTAGATCCTCCACGTATGATACCCAAAGTCCAGGCACTGCTTGTGAATCAGCATAATGTTCTTACCACAGCTGTATTACAAAATCCTAATTTTAATAAAGTCCAATTATCAGCTTTATAAAAATGCAATTTAGAAAATACTTCCCATTGCCTACAGGAGAATTCAATAGGCTTCACATTTAAACCAAACAGATTGGCTCAGTTCTGCGTATTTACAGTAAAAGACAAAACTAATTTCACAAACTTGTTTATGAGCATCAGTAGCTTTTATTATAGTGCACAAATTGTGTAACGTGTCATGCTTTCAGTGGGAAACAACCTAGTTTTCCGATATTCTTTGGGAGACTGAAACTAAAGTGAAATGCTTAGAAAAGAAACTGATTACAATATCGATATAACTGACGATAGAGCTGCCACAATTACTTGATTAAACTTAATTGTAAAAAGCATTGATTAAAATTAGCGAAACACCTCAGTTCAGTGAGGGCACTGCACAACAGTAAACTGTGATGCCACATGCTGGTCGCAGGACCAGCTATGTACTATATTGTAATACCTTGCACCACACCGTGCATATCTGTAAACATTGTAAATCAATATGTGTATTTGTATATTTATGTTGTAAATATTACCATGTCATTTTAACCGTGTAATGCGTGCGTTTTGTTAGCATTCACATGAATGTGGGCGTCACGAATGTCGCATTAATTGGTGGTTTCCATGTCTGTGCTACTATTAGTCTAACCATTGGTAGCTATGAGTAAAGAGAAAAAAAAATCACTTTTCAAAGAGAAATTGTCTTATTTATTTAAATGTCTCACACACTGGCCACATCTGCATTTATAACTGGGATATCGACAAAATTTTCTGAAAACTTTACAACTCAAAGCTTTGGGACGGTGCAGGGAGACAGCAGTGGGGAACCAGAGGGAGATCCTGGGAACTGAGGATCGTGCCTTGCCGGGGAGCCCCAACGGAGCCAGTAGGCTGCACCCCAGCTCCAGACAGCAGAAGAAGCTGGCAGCATGGCTAGATGCACCACCAAATCGGAGCTCGGCAGGGAGCAGGACAGACCGTGGTGGAACTTTTCTTGCTAGAGCAGAGAGGGGCTTCCGGAGCCCTACCTCCCCCCAAATGCACCTGCTGGCAACCAGCAGAGGCCGCGATCCACCTGGCCCTAGCACTGCATAAGGAGGCACTTCAGGTCCTGCTCAGCCGTACCCCAGAGGATCAGCAGGGACTGCGCCGCTCTGGTCGCCATACTGATGTAGTGTTTCTACCTGAGGAGGAGAGTGAGACTCTGGGGCATTTGCTGCCAATCTCTGCAGCTACGCGTGGTGGGGATACCCACGTTTACCCCATGATGTGTAGGAAGAGCTGGCCGTCCATGCCGTTGTCAAGGCACTGGCACCAATGCGGCTCCGACGACACCTTCAGCCATGCTGGCTGATGCATTGTTGGAAGCAGAGACAGCAGAAGTGATCCTGTCTCCACCAGAAACACCCTGTCGTCTGTCAGCCATGCCATACCGCCCACTGTGAGACTGTGCCCGCCTCCAACCCCGAGAATCCTGAGAGGAAGATCAGAGTGAGGCGTGCCAGGAAAGAGTTCGCTCTTACCATAGAGCCCTCACGCCTGTCTAATTACAAGGGCTGGCTGGGCCTTTACAGGGACTGGCTTGTGGAGGGCACTCAATGCCAAACCTTAGTGGTCCATAGTCACCCTCATCCACAAAGGCACCAATCAGCCGGCTCAGCTGGGGTGGGAAGTGATCACTAGCACATGTGCGGCGATGAATGGGAAGCCGAGGCTCAGCATCATGCTGGCAGAATATACTACGGAGCAAGAGGTGTGTCTGGTCAACAACCGTGATCCCTGCATGGTATGGATTTGCTGTGCCATCTGGGGGCTCACACAGCTGTGCCCATAGTCACACACCACCTCAGTACAGACTCAGTGGCCCTCCAAATAGAAATTAGTTGCATGTGGAGATGATGGGCATAGCAGCAGGCTGTGGCGACAGGGACACCTCACCCCCAACTGTTCCGCTCACAGGCAGGGATGCATCTGGAGTGGAGAGAGCTCTCCACATTCGACCCGGGGACCGAGGCCATATGCTCTCACTGGGGGGGAGGGGGGGGGTCCTTGCAGAGTGTGATGGTCTGCTGTACTGGTCCTGGTAGTTCCTGGATGGAGAGCCACCTGTCACAGCTGCAGTGGCCCCAGAGGCACCATATCATGGTTATGATGGTGGTGCATGACGGAAGCCAGGCACTTTGGAGTGGCGACTAAGATCCTGGGGAAGCTGCGGAGCCGTGCGTATCGGGCCGGCTGCGGCCATGACACAGCACTGTTCCTGCCCTGCTGTGATGCGTGCATTGCCCTAAAAGGCCCACGCTGCCAGTCCCTAGCGCCCAGGCAGCAGTACAGAGTGGGGGCACCCATGGAGACAGACAGGGTGGACACTTGGGCCATTTCTCTCACAGTGATGCTGCTACATGCTCCTGGTTACTTTACCATGTAGCCCAAGGATTTACAGGTCCCGACCAGAGTGCACCGACTACAGCCAAAAAGCTCCTGGAGGAGTTCGTCTGCTGCTTTCGGGGTGCTGGAGGAGCTGCAGGTATATGGAGAGGGCTGCAGGTGGCTGGGCATCGCTAAGATCCTCAGCATGATGGGCTGGTGGAGCGGCTCAACAGTGCCCTCACCACGCAGCTCACCATCCGTGTCACCAATCAGCAGAGTGACTGGGACCGCCGCCTGCCCCAGGTCCTGTGGGCATACTGAGTGGCGGGGCACACAGCAGTCAGCGCATGCCGGCCGGGCTGATGTTTTGGGAGGGAGCTGTGCATGCTACTGGACCTGGTGATTAGACCTAAGAAGCTGGGTATGGAGTACCCGTATTGCCCTGGGAGCGTCTGAGGGGTGTGCATGAACTGTCCCGGAAACACAAAGCGCAGTGACCGTATTGTGTAGGGATAGCAAATATTAGGAAAAGTTCATATAGCAATATTCAAAATTGTTCCAATACATTTTGAGATATTTATAAAGCAAAAAATTTACCCAAAATAAA
Source organism: Stomatorhinus walkeri (assembly GCA_026784285.1). NCBI lineage: Eukaryota > Metazoa > Chordata > Actinopteri > Osteoglossiformes > Mormyridae > Stomatorhinus > Stomatorhinus walkeri. The sequence goes on along the minus strand of JAODUD010000062.1, from coordinate 11,191,538 downwards.
GTACAGAAATAGAACATTTTGTCTTTTTTTTGTGCACCTACAATATAAACCACATTTCTATACGTTGCTTTTGCTCAATATCATCTCTGTGAAATCCAAAATATTTCCATACAGCCAGGATGATTATGATTGGTTCAGACAGTGCATGCAGAGCTCATGCAAAAGGAGCATCAGTTTTTGTTAACAAATCCTAAGTAATCATGAAAAGGAACTGACCTTGAAATTGTAGCGGTTGCTAAGTTATATTTCCTGTATGATACAGTAAAAATGTTTTAGCATAACTTATTATTTTAACCAAGCTGATAGGACAATTGCATGTTGCTAACGTTGATGTTACATGGTGCATCGTGCAGGCCTGTTAGGCGGCACAGTGGCGCAGTGCGTCACACCGCTTCGTAGGTGTGGATTGTGCATGTTCACCCTTTGTGTGCGTGGGTTTACACCCAATCCCCCCACAATCAAAAAACATTCAGCTTAAGTCAACTGCAGTGCCTAAACTGGCCATATACCACATCAATTGCTACATATATTTTATTAATTATTACTTGATTTGTCATCATACTAATCAATATACTCAAATATTAATATAATCAATAATAGTAGTGATAGTATAACTGACAATATCCATAATTAGCATCAATGTAGAAGCATGACAGCGGCAGGATTTCGTTTGGAGAGACGGTGGCTTTGAAATTCAAATACATACATATGATACAAAACAATAAGCCTTCTCTGCGGTCTCAGTGAGATCTTTGCCAGCCTGAAGGGCTTTTCTGTTTAACTTAAGTGGTATAGTTGTTAAAACATCCACCCTGCAAGCATGTTGTGGTTTCAATCCACAGCTCGATCAAAATGTACCACACACTCATTAAAACCTTATTAATTTCCTCCTTCTGCATTACTAATATCAGCTGACAGTGCCCCGAGGTACACAAATTGTACGTATCAAGCTGCTTTACCCCATAGTTTCTTATTATCATGAGACCTTTGTGCTGAATTAGGTAGAGTCTGACATACTTCTAGCACTGAAATATAATCACAGGCATTATCAGCTCGCGGGGCCTCAAAAAGTGCTAATTTATAACAATGAATAACACAAGGTGTTAACAGCCATGCCAACTTCATTAATTACTTTTAAAGGGAGAACTACATCAAATGTAATTATACATGTTATAGCTTTCCCATACGAACTAATGCATATTTCGTATCTCATACTTCAGATACATTGCAATCACTCTGGGCCAAGCCGCCTTTCTCGCTGCTTCTGAGCATGTCTCAATCCACTGTGTCCTGTAGAAGCAGGTGATTAGATGCACAGTCTGTGTCCTGGCCTACTTTGGCTCAGCGGGCCCTCACATGTCACTCCCACTGCCAGGGTAAGATTAAGCAAGCAGAGAGTTCCCTCCAGCAGACCGCCGAGTGCTGCACTGCGCCAGTAAAAACGTGGCGATCTCACACTGCGGCAGTTAGCAAATTAACCAAACTGGCTCTGTGGTCTGGCACAGGAAACCCTAAGCATCTGCCACTGCATGCCAAGCCCAATTTTACTGATGACACATGTCCTTTCGTGGAGGGAACCACTGAATAGCCAGGGAAATTATTCAACATTAAAGCCACTGCATGATCTCATTTACGTTAGTCATTCATATAATATATTGCAGGAACATTACAGAGATGGGACCCTGGTATGACTAATATTTTAAAAGATAACATTATTTATTAATATTGTTTAGACACCACAACGATTCGTTCATTTTCAGAAGACTGCTTTTCCAATATTGGATCACAGAGAACCTTTTTGGCTGGGAAGCATGATGCACCATGGAGAGGTTGCCAATTTATCCCATGACACACAGACACACACACGGACACACCCAGACACACACGCAGGTTTGTAATTATATCTTTGTGGGGACCCTACTTTTGGCATTTTTAGTTATTTGATTGCATTCACAGATCTTAGTGGGGACCTGAAAAATGAAATATTTGGTCTCCACAATGTAATATAAACAAAATCTACACACACACACACACACCGGGCAATATAGAAACACTAGTAGCACCGAAACTGTATGTTTCTGCACTCTGTATATAAATTAGCATCAACACAGTGAGTCTTCAAGCAAGTCTCGTTACATGACCTACAGAATCAATTCATAGAAAATAGTGAAACAGATACCGTCACTTTACTTTCATCTTCATATGCTGAAAATATAATGCTGGACTGCTGCTGCATGTATGACTCCTTTAAAAATGTGATTTATGTGTTGCCTGCGAGAGGACCTTCTACTGCTTAGAAAAATAAATCAACCCAAGAAAACTAGAGAGGTGAGAATAGGTGAACGGAATTTCCCCTAATCTGAGGCACCCACCTGACTTCTGCAGGAAATGGTTGGCTGTTTCCCTTCTTCTGCCAATATTGAAAAAAAAAACAATTCTGAGGAGTCAAACTGAATGCCAACCATCCTGGGGCAAATTATGTTAGAGCAGTGTAAGGGTAATTGCTTAAAGATGTGTATTGGGCCGTCTGTTTCTCATCAATGCCTTATAAAAAATAGGAATTCCCTATTCCAAGTGTTCAATTAAAATAACCTGCATTTCACTGTTTCAGTATTTGGAAGGCCATAAGCATAATGTCATTAACATATGTTGTTTCAGAAGACTATAAATAAATAGAATCTAAATTGTTGAGAAACACAGTAAAGTAACATTATACAATTTCCTTTAAAAACAAAAAGAATCACTGTCTAATTTAGCTAGTTATTTCAAAAGTATATTGTGAATGGTAGTCAACGACATGCTGTAAGGCAGTACAATTGTTTGACGTTAACTTGTTCTGATGTTCAAATAAGTACCTGTCCATTCTATTCATTATAAACTGAAATATCATTGTCAACTAAAATGTCTTTTTAAAACACAGTTCCCCAGATACAGGCTATATGTTAATTGCAAAATACACCCACCATTCACTTCATCGCTTTAGTTGGAACACCACTGGTTTGCTCTCAGAACAGCCTGAATTCTTACTGGCATCCACCCAACAAGGTGCTGGAAACATTCCTCAGTGATTCTGTTCCATGTTGACATGATTACATCATGTAATTGCTGCAGATTTTCAGGTGCATATTCAAGCTGCAAATCACTCCTTCCACTACAATCCAAAGCTTCTCCATTGGACTCAGGTCTAGTGACTGAGGAGGCCAATGAAGAACACTGAACACATTGTCATATTTATGAAACTAGTTTGAAATTACTTGTGGCTTGTGACGTGGTATATTATTGTGCTGGAAGTAGTCATTTAAAGATGCTTAAACCTAGCCCATAAAGGCACGCACACGGTCAGTAACATACTCAGATAGACTACGGCATGTAAATGATACTTGATAGGTCTCAGGGGGTCCAATGTGTGAGAAGACAACATTCTCTGCATCATTAAGCCACCAGCACCAAACTGACCTTTTGACACAAGACAGGTTGGGGACATGGATTCATGTTGTTTACGCCAAAGTCTGACCCAACCATCTGCAGAAACAGGGATCATTAGAAAATGCAACACTTTTTTCATCTTAAACAGTCCAGTTTCATTGAGCCTGTGTTCACTGTAGCCTCAGTTTCCTGTTCTTAGCCGACAGGGGTGGAAACCATTGTGGCCTTCTGCTCTTGTAGCCCATCCATCTCAACGTGAATTGCTTTTCTGCTCACCGCTGTTTCAGCAACTGCAGCTTTCCTGTCAGCTCAATCCAGTCTGCCCATTCGCCTACGACCTCTGCCATCAACAAGGTGCTTATAAACCTTATAGGCTGTTGTACATAAAAATCCTAGAAGTTTCTGAAGTACAAAATTCACCCCCACCAGCAAAAATCAACAAATCTGGCACTAACTAGTGAGGTTTCTGGAGTTTAATCTGACAATTAACTATCTCGGCATGATATTATACAGTGTGGGTGCTGCCACAAGATTGGTTGATTGGATCAGTGGTTGTCAACCTATTTTGCACCGCAATTTAATTTTTACAATGTCAGCTCAGTTGCAACCCTATATCAAGTATATGTTTAAATGAACGATATGATCAAGTACGTAGTACACATTACAATTTGTTACAATCAATATCTATTGTACAAATCTGATTGGATGTGCAAATGAATTGTAAATTAAGCATCAGTGGTTGGATTGGTTGAGTGTTCACTAGAGTTTGCACTAAGCATTTGCGGACCCAAGACCCGTTTATATTGATTAATTCTAGGATTGGGGCTGGGAAAACTGATCATAGATCAGCATAGGAACTTGCTGCTTTTAAAAAGCTTATATTTAACATCTCTGCTTTGTGACCCTTACCAAACTTGCCGCAAACCAAATATGGGTTGCAATCCACAGGTTGAAATCACTGGATTAGAATACATAAATGAGCAGGAATACAGGAATATGTCATGAACAATATGATTTGAATACACTTATCCAAGGTTTTATAGATTATACGGTAAAATCTGGTTTATACCTTAGATACACATTATTAGTATTTATTAAAAAAAGACACTTGGCAAAATGTCAAGCTATTTATACACAATCATTGGCCATGTTATTGGGAACACCAAACTAAACATGAAAATAGAAAAACAGAGCTTGCAGAACGTGTGAATGTGAGACTCTCAAACACTTACAGTTGGATTAAAGTAACTATTTTCCATAGCAGAATATTGAGAACTTAAACAATGTAGCTCATCCATAAAGGTGATTTAGTTAATAAGCCATCCATCCATCCATCCATCCAACCATTTTCTCTTTTCTCAACATTTGCTTGTTCTGTTAAGGGTCTACGGGTGTAAGGCAAGGAACAACCCAGGATGGGGCGCCAATTTACACACCATTCGCCCCCATGTGCAGCCCTACAAGAAACTCCCATTAACCTCAGCATGTTTTTGGGCTGCTGGAGTACCAAGAGGAATCCCCACGATAACATGGGGAAAACATGCACACACCTGGAGTCCTGGCGGATGCCCAAACCCTCCCAGAGGTGTGAGACAACAGTGCAAACCACTGCAGAACTATGCTGCCCGATTTAGTTAATAATAGTTTAATACTAATTTAGTAAATAATTTCACAGTTAAATAATAACACCATTTAACAGACACTCTTTGACTTTTGTCCTTTAAATTTAGAAATTGTCATCCAAAAAACCTGAAAACTTCAGGTATTTATACGTAAGGCATAAGAACAAAACTGCACAATCATAATGCTGCCATTTCCGACACACAAACATAACTGAGAACAAAAACACATGCATAAACACCTGTGGATGCAATAAAGAAATAACCGCTCATGGAATAGATAGCGGAGAGTATCAATAACATACCACATTTCAGCTGGCTCTCCTTTAGCTGGCGAAAGTCCAGGCCATTTAGGTGAGTGGGGTATATACAGCGTGTGCCATTGCCTACATGGACTGAGTTTGCCCGTGTCCAGAGAAGAAGCCAGCCCAGGTGACAGTCACAGAAAAGAGTCTCTGAGCTGAAGTGCCTGTCAGGATACATCAAAGCTTTCAGATGTAAATACCTATCATCTGACACAGTAATCTGTGGTCAGTGTTTGAATACATAGCTGCATTTATGCATTTAATAACATTGTCCGTTAGTGGCTATGCACGAGCAAGGGTGGAGCTAAAGGTTTAGGGTCCCATGAGAACATATCCCAACCCAGACCAATCCAATTGTGTTCCAAATTGTTTAGGGTCCCTGTCACTCAGGGGCCAATGGAATCATTCTGAATGCCGCAACAAAAAACACCCCCCACCCCACCCCCGTGCATGTCCACACATGTATTTCATCAATCGAAAAAGAGGAATCCGGGAATCTTACAATATTTTCAGAGACATCAGGTGAGTAAACAATCCCTCGGGAAGAGAGGAGAAAATATTCCCTGAAATATTTCTGAAAAAAAGGCGGGGGGGGGGGGGGGAGGGGGCAGCAGTTTTAATATTTTACAGAACAGTAAGAATTCTATTAAAATACAAAATAGCTTATCTATTTATAAACATTCTTGCAGAATTTTTTTCTCATTAATATTCTAAAAATATATGCATATACTCACAACTTTAGAAGATTACCAAGGTCGGTGAACATTGCAGGAGAGAAGCAACCAATTCTGTTGTTGGACAGATCCCTAAAAAAAACACGATTGATTACATTTTTTCATCTAAAAGACTGAATTTAATTTAATGCAAAAGATCTATGAGGAACAGAAGTAGGGAGGCATATGTATTTCTGTATGTGGACATGCTGCAATGTGGATTACCTCTCTACACTTAGAGAAATTGAAATTTGAAAACATAAACACCGTGACGCAAACTTCCGCCCCATCCCCCGGGATCTTTCTTAATACCTTCCTTGCTGTATGTTTATCACTTTAAATTTCTTTATGAATTTCGATGGTTAAAACTCATCATTGTATTTAGATAGTTAAATGTTTTTTTTTTGTGTTGTCTTTTTAACCTTTTTTGTGATCTTAGTGATTCCTTTCATGCATCCATGAATCCATGCATCCATACCCTCATCCATCCATCCATCCATACATACATACATCCATCCATCCATCTTCCAATATCTTTCCTGGTCAGAGTTGCAGTGACCTTTTCTATCTTATTTATTTATGTTGTTTTGGATGTTTAAAAGTTTGCCGAGAGCACCAATAAAACATGAATTAACGGGAAGACTCCACAAACAGTGGTATACCCACTTCTGCATGACCTCCTTCCAACCACCTAACAGCATGAATGTTCTGAAGCTCAGAGTGCCGGGAAGCTAAGCCCACATACAATGGTTCAGTCATCAACACTCAAGAGCACTTGACCTCTTTCACTTAGTAAATTTCCATAAATCCTGACAGGTCAAGGTGGTAAGACTTGGCTCTTTCTCTTAATTTCCCTCAACTCTTCTTGTGTCAGAAATGTGGCTCATCTCCCTTCGCCAGATTTTAATTAGCATCCTGCTTTTCTAGAGCAGCTGTGCAGGGGTAAGAAAAACGTGTGCATAATCACCAGTCAGGGAGTATTTCAATTAACATGGCACCCCTCTAAGACCCGGGCACATATTCAGCAAGTCAACTGCGGATATGACATTCAAGTGAGGAAAAAATTCCCTCTCTGTCTGGCAACACTGACATCATTTCCACAGCATATGCCCATCTGTGCGTGCATGTCGGCTTACGTGTTGTAATAGCAGTTTTAGTACTAATATTAATAGTAGCGGCTGTCTATGTGTTTCTTGTCAAGAGGCCAGCGGATGCTGTAATAGATTTTTCCCACGTCTCAGAATGCCCACATGCCCTGTACGTCCCATCTCCTTTTCTGCTAAAGGGAAACCAGAGATGACACCATTCAATATGGTACTACACACACAGGGGTCTGACGACAGAAACGAAAACTGATATGTGACTTGAGGCTTTAATTAGTGACCAGCAATAGATCTCTTTTACACTGCTGGTGTGAGGTTATTGGCGACGGTGTTTAAGAGACCAATACTGTAATAACAATTAAATCAGATTAAGAATCTTTATCCTGCAGTTCTCTCGATTCACAGGGATTTAACTAGATTTCTTGACTTAGTTAATGTTTTAAATGACTAAACCTAGATGCAACAGATGAAAACTTGGTTAAAGACCTACTTTAAAAGGCAATTGACAACACATGGCACATAGGTTTTGGAATTAATGTCCCAATATATACAATTGTAATACTGATAAATACAATGTATTGTGTGTGTTCTATATTTTGTCTACTAATCACACATACTAATGGCCAATGGTACAACTGGCCAATAGTATCAGCTGTGTAATTCAAATAAGTATCTTTAAGGAAAAAAACTCATTTTTTTACATTTTATATATTGAGCACATCAACATTGCAATACAACATGCACTTAGGTTAATGCTATGCAATAACGTGAGAAAGTTGTGAATTGTTACTTCATTTATCTGTTTTAGCAATAATAATAGTAATTAACATTTTACTGTCTTTATAAATAAACACTTAATATATCTGGATGACTAAATCTTAAGCTGACAAAATAATTTTCCAGAGCAATTTTCAAAATGTGTATTTCCTGCCGTGCTAAACTGCTAATTTTGCAACGGGTTCATTCCATTTCTTAATTCAAAAGCACTCAGCATCATTTGAGATTTATTAAAGGCAAAAATACTTTATTTTTTTTCTGAATTTTAATGGTGGGCACATAAAAAGAACCAATACACTAAAATAATACTACAATATTGAAAAATAACTAATTCAATTGTAGTTGGATCACATAGCGGGATTTATATAATTAAAAAAAATGCACATAAAAAATCGTGGTTGGCCAGTTCTACTTCTCATGCCATGTGATGGCAGTTTATGCAATAATAGAACAAAAAAAATGATCAAATGATTAAGGCAAAAGATACGTGATATTATGGTGACAATAATGTTAAATTGACTGACCAGAATTAATACCCAACAATATTTGCTTGCAGTGTGTGTGCTCCTCTTAGATGAGACTGACATGTTTACGTCGACAAAGAAGTACATTCTGTCACGCTCCGTCCGTTCGAGCCTCGTATGTGCCACGCTCCTCGTGTGCAAACCCTGATTGAAACCACCTGTAGTCCACCCGTCTGATTGTGATCCTCTGTTTTCTGATTAGT
>JAODUD010000062.1:11140494-11167443 GCA_026784285.1 Stomatorhinus walkeri | reverse complement strand
GGGACATGGAAGCATCAACATACACACCAAGGTCTTTCTCATAATCAGCTACCTTTAATTCAGTAGAACCCATAAAACACCTGTGCTTTATGTTTCTGCTCCCTACATGGAGTACCTTACATTTGTCTATGTTAAATTTCATCTGCCAGGTATCGGTCCAGTCACTAACTAAAAACAGGATGAAGTGTCAAAAGTTTTTTTGTTATCACTATGCGGTGCTGCTTCAATTTGAGGTTGATCCTCACCGTAATTTGGCAAACTGTTTTTAAGTTTTGGCTCACATACCAAACCATCTGTGGCAGCAGTGGAGACAGAGCCAATGATGGACCGTGTTAAAACCATATGTGTTCCCCAAAGGCTGTGGAATACAATAAACTGTCTTTTTCCTTACCATTTTATGAACATGTATGTTTCACTATACATGCATATTTCCTAAGAGCTTATCCAGTACAGGTTCGAGGTGAGTCTAGACACAGGAAGCATAAGGCACCTTAGACAGGATGCCAGTCAGTCGCAGAACGTATATCACACATCCAAAGGGCTACTAAGAGACACCAATTCACCTAACCACATGTTTATCTACTCTGATAGGACGGCTGCACAAATACAAGCAGCACATGCAAATTCAGGAGTGAGAATTAAATCTAAGAGTGTTGTTGTTGATGTTACAATAAAATTAAATAAATTGCGACAAAGAAATATTCCCGATAATATGTCACTAGCTCAACAGTACTGTTGCTGAAAACAACAAAGATCCTATTAATGGATCATCAAAGTCTGAGTCTGAGCCACATCGGTCAAATGTCTCTTAGGCTGGGAAGGTATCTGTACATCATTCAAGCCCTGTCAAGCTTAGCCCATCAACAACTTCTGCAGGATCAGTTTGGATGTGGCACAGTTTGGATGTGATGGGTCTAATTTGAATGCAGGCTTAGGGCTATATCCCACTAAATATTTCTTTACATGGAACAGACACACAGGAGTGAAAAAATGCATACACATATACTTTTAAATGTATGTATTTCACACTTTTATCAAAAGTGATGTACAATTGAAAAAAACAGTTAGTCTGTCTATAGAGCAACAGGGGTTTGGGGCCTTGCTCAAGGGTCCAACAGTGACATCACTCGGCTATCCTCAGGACTCTCTGATCATGAGTCCTAACCCTGAAAGCCAGGCACCATCCCAAGCAAATGCTTTCCACATAATCCCACTTACGGGCTGTTTTTGTAGACCCCAAAAAACTCAATTGCATGGGTTTCCCACTAATGTCATCATTCGAAAACATGCAATGTATTTCATATGTGAAACGAACGTGAAAACCATAAAAAGTAAAAAAGTAAGAAACCTTCTTTATATACACCAAGGTGATATGAAAGAAAATATGTGAACATGAAAAAAGTTAAGGAAGTTCAATTGAAATGTGCATGCATGTGTGTGTGTGTCAGGGAAAAGAAAGCTGTAATGAAGTCAGACCCAGTGGACTTAACACTTGGGAGCAAATACTTTCCATGGCTGAAACAAAGATTTGTGTTACACAGGTCTACACAGGAGACCTGACTTGTTCACTTTTCACTGTCATTTGTCATTATGAAAGTAGTAAGCAGCCATTTCTTGCATAATGCACATCTTTATATGCACAACATATTCACATCATGTGTTTATATACCTATCTTTATATACAATGAGGTGTATACACAAACGTGCTATTCAGCCATATACTGTCTATAAAAGAAACCATTAAAGTATATTTAAGGATCAGTTATAACTATACAAGGATGAATGAAACGAAGAGCCAAACAAGAAGAAAAAAATCAGTAGAAGAGTTGAAAAAGTATATTATTTCATTAGTGCAAACTGTTTGCCTGAGCATGTTTGGTTAATGCTCTTCTGAGAACTACTATCGTATGTAGAAATCAGTTGCATATAACAATCTGTAGTGGATAAAACATATCTGTTATGAAAGGCATAACCTTCATTTAAAACAGTTGTTGCTATGCTACCATCACCACAAAAGGGTCACTTCAGTAACAACATTTCCTAAATTAGAAAACACACAAACAAAAATACTTAACCAATGTTTTCCTTTTAAATATTTTACAGTGTGTTCTGGAGAGTAGTTTTACATGGTGCAGATGACTGTATAAAGATGTATTGTGCCCTACTACTATATTAATGATCCTGCTAGAACAGAAATTGATTGTATTTTTGCTACATTACCGGAATATTACTGCATTAGCATGGCTCATCTGGTCTAGATGCCCAGCCCCCACAAGCCCCCAAAATTTCTCTTGGTGGACTAATTCTCCCTGAGCACAAGTGACCTCTGAAAGAAAGGCAGCCTCTGTTTGTACAAACTCAGCCGTGCCCGTGCTGTTTATGTAACAGAAAGCAGTTGCTTCACAACCCGGGCGTGTTTTTTCAGTCCACTTCATGCTTCTGCGCAACCTCCAGGAAGTCTGAAGCCAAACATAATTGTACATTATGTAAACAACGCATAACTAAATTCTAGACTGTCCTTCCAACTTTCTATTTACAATATCAATTATGTTCTCCAAGGATAAGCGGCTCCCAGTAAAAATGAACAAATTAAATAGTGTCTCGTGGGGGACCAGCAAATGTTCCATATTACTGCATTTGGTTCTACTGATTAGTCCAAAGTGGGAGGGGTGGGATTAAAGAAATTAAAGAAGTAGATATATATATATATATATTTTTTTTTTTGTTTTATGGGAAAATATATACAAAAAACCGTATAATAAACTGATTATACAAAGGAAAACTTTGGAGGATCAGGATGAAATCTTAAATCAGAACCACAGCTAGATTTCTTAGTTAGCATCAGCTACTGGTATAATGTTATCATTACTGTTTTTCTCTCTCCCCCTCTCAATGGACTGAAGACAAATGGCATAAGCTCAAGACGTCAGACAACATCAACAACTCTGTTCTCATTCTTCTCTTTCTTTCATTTTGCTCTCAGCACAGCTGGGCTTCCTCTGTGAGGTCCACATTCAGAAAAGCAATTTTTATTACTGCTTTCAGCATTATTGTTATAAAATAGCAGGAACAGAAATAACTTCAACAACCATATGCAAAAGACACCAGTGTGTGAGACCAAATAGGGTAAAGATTACAATTTTAACTATTGCAAACATCCAAATAGTTTCTAGCCACTTTCCCTTCACATGTCCAAACTCTGTTATTCTATAATATCAGGTTGCTAGGCTCAGCTAACCAAAATAACACATTTCATATCAACTAACATTGACCTTGGACACAAAACAGAGGGAACTCTGGAGTTCAGGTTGGTATTAGTAAGGCTTCAATTAAGCCTCAGCAATGAGCGGTGCAGCTGTGCATATCCCACTACCTGACTGGACAAGGCATGAGTGCAAGTTAGCCATGGAGAAGCACTTGGCTTCTCCAGCATGGTGCGCTTTACAAATGTGAACGAGTTCTTTAGTTAAGCTAATTTGTAAACAGCATTCATACACAAAGAAGTTGAAGTCGACATGCTATGTATACTGCTCTCTATAGTATGTTTATATAGATAATATATATAGATATAGATATAATTGCTGATATCTATTGGCATCCAGGAGCTTAAGTAGCAACCAAAATGAAGTCTGCCATTCACATTAATACCAGTAAGGAAAAAAAAAAACATGTGGCGGGTTTTTATTATCCGGTATTATAATGGTTTAGAAAAAGAAAACACGAACGCTTCTGGTACGACACCAGACTTATGACAGCTTAAATAACCCCTGTATTTGTTCAGGAGGAGGCAGGAACGACAGACCGGAAAAGGATCCTTGGTTCTCATCGTGTTTGTCTTTCTTAATATTTTTAGATGGCAGATGTTGGAACATATTCGGATGCATTCTTGGGTTTTGTAAGGCAAGAATGATATACAACTGATCATATATTAATTGGTAGTTTCATTGTAGGATCCTGGAAAAGATTTCAGAGACAATAAAAATACTTCAAAATATGAAAACAAAAATAAATGAATACAAGCTATTATCTATTTTGCTATTGCCTGGACTGCTGTCCTGTTTACTTATTATTCAGTTACTGTAGCTAAATTCAACAAGTGACACATTTAAAAGACAGCAAGAGGTGATATGTTTACATATGGTCTGACAGTTCTGACAGTTCCAGCAAATATTTGATTCTATTGATAATCATTAACAAGCGATTAAACTGAAAGCAAGACCAGATGACTTTTGAAACAATCTTTTCCTTTTAAAATCTTCAAATCCAACATTTTCTTGTATATTAATAAAAAACTGACGGATATGGTGGGAAAATGATACATATTCTGTGTTTAAACAAGGCTGACCAAGATTTACCAGGGATAACTTACAAGATTTCAGGGTTAATTCTGAGATGCACGTAAGATTAATAAGAATTGTTCTTTGAACAAACACATTTTGATTGCTGCTTATTCTGTACTAAACATGCTAATAAATTACAAATTTAGTTGATTTGTTTTTGTTTATTTCAGACATAAAAGGCACCAGTGCTCGTGACCTGAGAGTTTGTTTCTCACAGTAAGCCATCCTACTCCTCCACACAAGCCCTTCAGTGTGATAATGCACTGTGAAGAGCCACCAGTCACATCAATATGGCTCTGAAAGATTCATGTGCTGCTGCAGCACTGGAAAAGCAAGCAGAGAAAGACACTGGAGACAGTGTCACTGACAAGAAAGGCAGAGCAATAACATTTATTATTATTAATATTTCACATAATGCAAAAGCAGCATTTAAGCTGTTATGATTTATACCAGCTAGAGTGTAAAGTTCCTTGGAATGAAAAATCTAATAATTCATAAAGTGACATTAGAAAATGTGTGATAACATTTAGACTAGTGCTATTTTTACGAGTTACTAGAGGTTCTTTTATAAAATTTTGAAATAGCATCCATCCATCATTTGGCCACTCATCCTGGTGAGGATCATCCTGGGGCTAGAGTTTATCCCATGCAGCACAGGGAATAAGTCTGGGGCAAGGATGGCACTCCATCACAGGGTACATGTACAATCATATCCTACGGGCAATAAAGAGTTTCACTAACTGCATGTTTTTAGACTGCAGGAAGCAAGCTTATTGCCTGGGGGAAACCTGCAGAACCCAGGGAGAACATGCAGACAGACTGGCCTACCCCCACGTCTTTGGAAACCAGAGTACCAGCAGGAAACCCTGGGCGACGGGCTGGGAACATGCAAGCTCCACACTCACACATACTTAGACCTGGAGGTGTAAGGTGACAGTGCAACCACCGTGAGAAAACATAAACTCGAGATTAAATACAGCTTTCCATCTATCTTCCATAACTGTTTGTACAATACAGTACAACAAAAATAAGGTCGGAGGTACCCTGGACAGGATGTCACAGTCTGGTAAGCTTTTAATTAAAAAAAAATAATTAAAAAATGAAACCCATTTACACTAGTTTCATGATGACATTATGCTGTAGTTCAAAGTCTAAACTATGAAAGAAGACGGCAGTCCAACTTTTTTATTTCATGATGCATTCAATGTTTTATTGGCATCTTTTTAAAATTTGCTTTATTAATTTTAGGACCATATTAATATTCATTGCACCTCATGCTATATTCTTTACACTAAAATATATAATTAAACTGCTAATTATATTAACACCCTGAGAAGTGCTGCATTAGAACACCGCCATTAGTATTCACATTCCATTATGTGAAGAGCATGGTTCCTGCTGCAAGAAATATATGTAAGCTGCAAGTTCCTTTTCTGCTAAGTCGTTTAAAATGCACTGACAGAAGGCCAGCTCATTCTTGGACACAATGCCATGGGGTACCTCCAACCACACTAAATTACGTTCGCCCCTCAACACCGACCGCCACAGGTGTCAGGTACAATCACCACCGCTGCTGCTCATTGCAAAAAGAGAGCATACTAAAACACCAAAAAGGCATCCCAGGACAGCACCAGGGCAAACTGAAGCAAACAATATCTATGGGAAGGTCATTGTCTAGCGGGCTGCTGATGTATCGAAAAAGCAAAATAAATCAGTTTTGACAAAGGCCGCCTTGACAACTACTAGAGAAGTAACAAAATATGCCTGCTCCTTTTTGACAGAAAATTCTATATTCTGTAACTAAAACCTATACCCTTATTCTCAAAAAATCACTTGTTTTTCACGTTCACATATCTGATTTTATCTCTATTAAAAACACGCTACACTAGATTTGAATAGAAATCTGGTTCCAACTAAAATCTTAAGAGAAGTTACACAATATATAGCTGAATATATTAAAGAAAACACACACACATGCACACACACAAAACACACACAGGCACACACTCACATACATAGTCCCAGGGGAAATGTTAAGCAAATCCTCTTGAAACACACTTTGTATAATTACACACTAATATGCTTTCTTCTAATCAGTTTATTTTCATTGCATATGAAAACAAAACTGAGAAGAGGAAAGACACTTCAGGCTGCTAAAGGTCACATTTCCTAATGCAGGAAAGGCTCGTTGCCAAATTAGACTTCCAGCAACAAAGCAAAATTCATAACTTTTGAATGGCCGGGGAAAGAGATTGTGGACACAGTTACTGCTGGAGTCTAAAACAAAACAGTGTATTCTTAAACAAGATCTGAGTTGTATAAATTTAAATCTGACAAATATTTTAATAGCAAAGCATGTCTCTCTTTGGGCATTCTTTTTGGTAAAGCTCATGTTTCCTTCACAGTTCTGAAGGCTGAAGTAGGAAGATGAAAGAATTCAATTCATTTTATAACACACCCACAAAAGATGCACAAAATCTTAAAGTGCTGCCCCCGTAAAAGAAACGCAATATTCGACATAGAAGTCACAAAACCTACTTATTAAATGCATCAATCATAACCTGGATTGGAAGTTTAACTTCACTAAAAAGGCAGGAATATTGCTACGCCTCAGTAGTGCTCATTTGAATACAATGTTATCTTGATGCTTAGTTATTCGATTCACTATGTATCACCACTTATCTAAATGTGTATCGGCTATGTAACATTCTGTAACACAGAAATACAGTCAATCGTGCCCTTTGAAGGAAGCATAGACTGCATATTTCCAGTGTCCTGGCATTCAAGAATTCCATTACATAGTTTTATTTCATTGAAAAGTAATCATATAATTTTTGTAAATGAATAATTTCTTGATAGCCCCGACAGTGATGAACAGAAATTTTGAGAACTGGACATAAATTTACACTCAATTTAACCACTTCATATATTTTGTTAATGGAGCAGTTTTTGGTACCATGTCCAAGCGCACAATTGCATGACTGTGTAAATATTTCACATTTATAAAAATATATTGCTACATATCATGCAGGTCCAAATTTGGCTATGTGGGTCCATGTTCATCTAGATTTATGCTAATTTATACCTGTTAGTATACTGTCTCTTCCCTACCCACTTCACCTGTTAGACTCTCCTGTTTCCCCTGGAGCGTGGCCTCAAACAAGCCCCTCCCAAAACTTGTGAACCTTACCTCTCATTCCAGCCTCCAGGTTTATTGCTCCCAGCTATGTGATGTTAGCTTATTAGTGATAGTATTTAAGCTCCTTGTAGCTGCGTAGTCCTTAGTTCTGTCATTGTCTTGCTGTTCTCGGTTCTGCTTGTGTCTAAACTGCTCAATAAACGCCCTAACTACGGGGTTTCCCAGAAGCGGCCTGCATTCTGGGTTATTTTTCTCCTCGTTGTCGTGTGAGTATATACCTGATTCCAGGGCAGCCATGGTGCATGCTTAAAATCTGTAGCCCGAACTACAGGGGTTAAAACTGAATATATGTGGGTCGTCAGTGGTTCGCGACCCAATTTTTACTATGCCAGCTCAGTCACTGCCGTATATCAAATATAGGGTTAAATTAACACTATGATCAAGCACGCAGTGAACTCTGCCATTTATGGCAATCAGTACCTGATTTGATGTGCCAGTAAATTTTAAATTAAGCATCCGTGTATTGGTTGAGTGTTCATTAGTTCTGCACTTAGCATCTACAGAACCAAAACCTGTTTATATAGGCTAATTCTAGGATTGTGGCTGGGAAATATGATCATGGATCAGCACATGAGCTTGCTGGTTCTAAAATGCTTACATTTTCAACCCTGCCCGTGACCCATAGGATGAGAATCACTCATATAAGGTATACATGAGCTTCTTGAAATAATGTGGCAGGTATACACTATTTTATGATGATATCAACACATATTGTAGAAATTGCATAAGTCATCCCTAATGTGCATATTTAAATAATAAATGCAGTGAATCACAAATAATACCTTTAATGTCCCGCTGGTCAAACCTAGTTTCCAGTGCAATGCCAGACCACACAAAACCCTGTCATATTAATGAATACCCTGTCATAATAATGAATACATCACAACATTGTTATTAAGTCTTAAGAAGCATGTTTTTTTCCACATCAATATCCAGTACAAATTTTGTCAGATTCTAGCAACAGATTTTACTTTACTGCCTACAGACTAGGCAGTGACACAATTAAGGACCAAAATGTAAGTTAATATACAGTAGTTCGTAACCTGAAAAGAACACACAGCCAAAACATAATATGTTGATACTACAAAGTGTATACTAAAAGCACTTTTTCACTTCTTTAGTCCTTGAAATACTTATAACTCTGCAGCGACTTCCCTACAAATAGGAATGTGAAAATTCTGCATAAATTCAGCATGCTTTAATAATGTGTTTATTTTGCGATCAGCAGCTGCAGAAATGCCACCTGTCACTTTGTGTACTGAGCCCGGATGCGGCGCATTACTCACAGCGATACGGTCCGGTTTGGAAGGAAGCTCGGCTGCAGGGTCTCCAGCAGCTCCACGCCGTTGCACGCCACCTTGACACGGACGTGCTGCCAGCTCAGTTCTTTAGATCTCTCCGACGTGCAGCGACAGCTGTCAATGATGAGGTCCGGACAGCTCCTGTTCGCTAAAAGCATCCTCCACAATCCGGCCACGCACAGCAAAACTGGAAGCCACATCATGAAACGACTTTTGCCTAAGTGATGCCTTCCCAACACGAAAAACAGGAAAATACCATCTCAAGTGTACGTATGTTACGTGGGTGAACTAAGGTACTCTCCTCAGGTAAAGTAAGATGTAGAGGACAGGGACCTCCTAGCCAGTTAACTTTGTCGTCGGACTTTTATCTTATTGTACTTTTAGTAGCGCCACGTACTTAATATTAATAAATAAATATGTATATCAACGCAAGGTATCAAACGCATACTCTCTCCAAAGCATTCTGTCGCTATCTCTATGCTTAAAATAGAGTTAACGGCAAAATACTTCTGTTCTCCAGTGTCTCTAAATATACTAATTCAAAGAGTCCTCTCAGTCGTTTTTGTTTCTTCGCACTTCTATCTGTTATCTGTAACCAAGAGCTGACTATGTACAGATAGGAATGCAACAGGTTACGCGTGAAGCTTCGCGTGTACCGTAGCGCACTCAAGTTCAAGCTGTGTCAGGTCGAGCAGATGCGGCTTTCTCCGCCACGCCCCTCCAAGCGCGCTGCTCGTTTTGATTGGTTTAAATCTACCCACGTGTCTTGTGAATTGATTGTTGTAAAATTGGCCTGATGAGCCGAATCGGACGTACTTGGTATTTTTAAACACGTGTCTATTGGTGTGTAAACTGTAAGGGTAAGTTATACTCATAATTCACTATCCTTATTATAGTTTACACTATAAAAAATAGTTTACAATCAAAAAAATTAGTTTAGAATGCTACTGTTACTCATACATGCTGTCCAGGCAAAGTCACATTTTTTCCAGGTTTGCATTATGTAACACTGAAAACGATATGAAGATGTCTGGATAATGTGCACAAGGTATGGAATAGTGTACGGGCAATTCCAGCGTTATGAATTTGACATTTTCAAGACTCAATAATAAACAAAATGCCTCAACGAGCATGGACGAGCTTAATATCAAGTCAGTTTGCATGTCTTTTATGTAACCTCTTGGGATGAATGTATACAAGTCCTCAGAAGTCATGCATTAATTCACGTCAGGAATACAAAGCATTTTAACAACGGTCCTTCGTATTGAATTACGCAAAAAAGAAAAAATGTAAATTTGGGCGAAATGGGACAATAAAAGGTCTTGGAGATAAATTTATACTATGATTTAGTCTAGCTGTTGATGGGTATTGATTGTTAATTGCATTACAAACTAATTAAAGCTAAATTATATTAATAAGGATGATATTGATAAAAACTTATTTATCTCTGACACAAAATCAGAATATTGCTTTTTATATGAAGTGTTTTAAGAATCATGACAGCAATACTGTGAAGTGTTCCTTCTTGGTAGAAACCATTGTCAAATGTGGAAATGAATTTGATGTTGATTTCACCACTGAGGGTGGTCTTGTGTTGAGCTGTTATGCTGCATGATCAAGGCTTATACAAATGTTATTAGTGGCAAGTTTCCGAAATGACTGTCTTTGTAGTGATCTCATGGTTAGCCTAAAAAGTTACAAAAGTGGCAAATAATTTTCTTGACATTCCCGGCCTAATCACCAGCATGCAGAATGTTTCCGCGCAACGTGCCAGCATTTTTCTTTTTTCCTGCTTTTTTGTGTCACACTGGATTTATAAATGTACTCCTGCCATTAGCCTCTAATTTATTTTATATTCATAAACATTTTAAAGATTACGGAGCATATAACCCTTTAAATGAATAACGCCTGAAACATACCTTTTTATGTAATTTTCTGCACATTTTATTAGCATCATTATATTGGAGCAACACTGTGACTCATTGGGGAAAACTGTTGCCTCAGATTCCAGGTTTGATAGTGGATTAAAATGCATGCAAGTAAAGATCTAAAGCAGTCAGAGAATAAAACGTACCATATACACATGGCTGCCTAGGTTGAGGTTTTCAAAAATGAAGTGTTAAAATTCTTGTTTTGTATAATGTACTTTACCTGGGGTGGGAACTAGGGGAGTTTGTGCCGTTATAGCAAAGCCAGCCATCTGCAGACTTTGCCTTATTGAACTTAGACCAGATGAGCCTAATGGGATAGATGCATCTATCAGGGGAAAATACAGCCAGCTGGGAGGAAAAAGAGAGAGAATATGACTCTGTAAGGCAATCAAATATGAGCATGTTTACCTTGGACACATATATGAATGTACAGGTGTACTGTACATATGTGTGATATTTTCTGTGCATGTGTAAGACAAAGGAAGGCCATGTGGTTGTAACAGCAGAAGTAATGGCAGCAGGCAGCTCTGGAAAAAGGCCCAAGCCCCCTTTTCACCGTGCTTCCCATGTTGAATTCCATTCTTATTAACTGCTCCGTCTCAGAAGGGAGCTGGAGCACAAAAGAGAATTTAACACTGCTTCTCGACCTGCCAAATATGCACTGTTTATCATTCGTAACTGTTACAGGGAAACATGGCAAACACAGGACCATATGGCCAAACACATCTCTTCATTTTTCTTTAAGAAGAGCTAAACAAACATACCCAGACCCTATGTTTTCATACATGTAATCTTTTTTTTTTTTTTTTTGGTTTACACAGATGTATAGTACTTACCATTTATTTTTTAAAAGGGGGTTATCGTTCTGGGAACCGCGTCCTTAGTCACTTAAGAAATAAGCTTGGTTAGTTGACTTCATCATCAGAAACGATAAATCTTCAATTAGGCCAGAGACAGGGGTGTTTTTGGATTCTGGCTGTGGATGCTTACTTGGCTACTTACATCACCCTAATGGAAAACAGAGCTCTCGCAGACTCCATATTTAGTCATTTTTTAGTGGCAAAGAACCAGATTTTCACATTTAGACATAGTGAGATGCAATAAAACATGTTTAACATGGTTTAATTTTAGTAGCAACTCCTGCAACTGCCATTTACACAGATAACTGCCCTACATAACACCCTTTTTTACATACCACATATAGAATATGCATTTTAAATAAATACACGTTTGTTTAAAATAAACTGGTTTGTTGCATTTATGCACAAACAAATGCATTGTGAAAAGCAGTTATTTGTCTAAAAAATTTGTGTGTGATGCAGTTAAGGTACAAACTGTTTTGTAATTCTCTCCAGTCACTGGCATGTCAGCCCCATGCTCATATAATGTGCATAACAGCACAATTCTTTCATAATACGGATTAATATACCATAGCTGCAGGGAGACCATTATTTCTGAAAAATATTTATATGTGTGCACGCAGAAGGGCAGAGAGCAACAGTTCCTATGAGGGTTTTCCCTTTTTAAATAAATGACCACTGAGGTCTGCACCCTCATTATGATGTATTAGCAGTAACTAGTGTCTCAATACTTCTTTCTCCCGCTGATTCCTTTCCCATTTGCATCTATATATACAGTCTATAAAATACAGAAAACCTTTTATTGCATAAAAATTGCATAATTAAAGACTGTAATTCCCAGAGTTTAAACAGATTTTTCCTTTATTTACTTATGCTATATTCTACATCTCAAAGAATGGGCTGTCAGTACAGGCTTACAGTGCTAGACTACATAAAACATATTCCAATAAATAATATTTAAAGCTCTACAGACTACAGTTTCATCTCTAAGCCAGCAATATGGACTTTAAAGACAAAATAGAAACATGGAACCTTTGACCAACCGTGTGTCTCATTGAGTCCAAACCTGATTTCTGTGGTGTGAAATGGTTTAATTTGAAGTAAAAAAGATGTTCATTGCCATGCCATCTCCTTAATCCATGCTGGTTAGTGCCAAAGGGAGGTAAATGGGTACTGCTTTTAAAGTCTATGGTTTTACTTGGCCTGAAATTGAACCCGCAGCTTTCTGGTGTCAGGGTGGACCCTTTTACCACAAGGCCGCTGAACTACAGCTTATTGGAACATAATGTCTTAGGAAGGGTTTGCATGAGACACAAACTAGCCATCATAGCCAAAAAATAAATAAATAACTGTATGGTAAAGGCCCTATTTTGGAAAAAATTTGTTACTGACTTCGGAACCTTTTGCTGGTCAGGTTGGTTCTTGTTTTCTAATTCGTGCTGAGCTGATTTCTGAACTAAAATGCATGACAGTTTTTAAAATATCTTTTTTTGCGTGCAGAGCATCAGCCAGAGGCTGTTCATAGCGGTTTCAGGTGGGTCTGGCATGAAGAAACACCAGGAGCTCTGCTATATAAACACCACGTTTCAGTATAACTGGAGAGGCTTGAGCTGAGAGTGTCACTGATGAGGCCGAGCACTGCAGAGGAGGGAATGAGGCGGCAAGTGCCAAGAGGAGCCTGAGTGTTTCTGTGTGACACGTCCATAGGAGGAGAGCTGCGTGCTAAGACTGACACTGGAGCGGGGAAGCATGACAGACAGAGGATACAAGGTTCCACAGGGGCCACTGGAATCACTGAAAGGTAGTTGTATCAGTGGAATTAACACTATTAAGCAGGGACAAATTTGTCATGTTATACTTTGTCACACACAGGAACACAGTCATTGTACTGATGATTGTATCATCCCTGGAAATATTATTGCAATGAAAACCTAATAGTCCTTTCTGGTAATGGTCCATACATTTACTGATGTTAGAAGAGTAATTGCTCAGTAAGGAATCATTTAGACCTGTAATGCTGCGATGTTCACATTAAGTACGATTGCAGTTTGGTCCTTAACAGTCATCTTGTGATCCACACTCTTTTAGGGCCCTATATTTTAAGACAGGAACTTGTTTGTCATCAGTCAGCATCTGGAAATCCACTGATTTACATTTCAAACCCTGACCATATTATATACTGTTAAGGCCACGTCATTATTAGAATTTTAAAAGAAGTTTAAAAGATAATGGAGACAGATCAGTGCAAGTCTTTCATATGATATATGTATCCATATGTTTCTTCAAAAAAGATTAACCCACCATCCAATTTATCATTATACATCTAGACCAGGGGTGCCCAAGTCCTGGGGGGCTGGAACCCTGCACATGTTTGGGTTTCCCCTCATTTAACACACCTGATTCAACTCCTTGTGCTAATTACCACATAGCTATGGAGCTGAATTATTTATGGTGGAACAGGGAAAAAACTAAGCTACACAGGGCTCCGGCCCCCCAGGACTGGACTTTGACACCCCTGATCTAGGTCATAATGGCTTATGCTGAAAAACTACTTTTCCATATTATTTATTCTATTCATATATCTTGGGGGATATTTACGTTTCATTGCATTATTTAGGATTTATGGGAAATTCTGCAAAAAATGATATTAGCTGTATCATTATTGCTATTATAACAGCATTCTTTCCTTACTAACCTGACATGTACGATTTGTGCAGATTCTAGTGTTTTACAGTTTCAACCTGCAAAAATTAATCTCCTTTTTAGCTTGACAGTATTTATTAAGTTCAGCATTGTAATCATACACAATTCAGGCCATTCATGTCTCATGGACTGAATCCAGATTGCAAGAGAATTTCCAATTGTAGGGAGCACTGGCGCCCAAGGGAAGGTTTGTTTTCCATGGCAGAAGAGCGTTTTCCTGCTGTCCTATATCTGTCCTATGAGTTGTCATTTGAGCCCCCTCCCAGCCAGCCTGCGGCCTCCTAACCCCAGCTTCTTACTCGCTCCTGCTGTTGAGAAGGGCTGGGAAAGGGCAGGGCCCAGAGAAAGGCCCCCCATGACTGGTTTCGGCCATGGATACACGCACCGCATTCTCTCAGACTGTGACTGCCAGGACATGAACAATGGTGCATTACTCTATGCTCTGTTTTCATTAAGCATATTTTTTATAGTATCTCACTGCTGGAATTCCAGGCCAGAAATAAAGACTCATACAAAATGTCACTTAGCTAATCTGATATTTACAACAAGGTAAATAAGTTAAGAAAATGAACATTTAGAATGTTCATTCTTTTCGCTTCCTATTTCTGAGAAATACATCTGGAATTATTTTGGATTTTACACATAGAGTCAAACAGGTTTATGACCTAAAGTTCAAATAAAATTGTTCAGTTGCTTTTCTCACATACAGCTAACTTGCCGACACTTAACCTTTGTGCAGAGCGCATTGTGTACTTTTTTTGCTTCCAGATTGGGGCATATACTTTGGGTTCTACGCATGGTTCTTTTTACTAGCGCTCTTTTCTGTAATTATAGGACATGGCTGTGCAATGCTGTTTTTTCCCATTAAACATTTTTTTTTTATTATTTAATAATGTTTTATGATAATAGGAACTTCAGAAATATTTTGCACCTGATGTAGTTTTTCCTGCTGTACAAAGTGAACAACAAATGTCGGACATGCTGCAGGGGGCATGAAGTAGCGTGCGGGTTGGAAGGAGCACCGCACCGCACCACTTTCTTCCTTAATGAGGTCCTTGCGGCTCTCAACAACCTGGAAGAGTTCAGCTGGTACAGATACAAAAACGCCGGGCTTAGAGCAGAAGTCTGGGCAAACAAAAACAACAGGTTCTTTTCATACAACCCTCTCTCGGCTACCCCAGCATAATGAGTAAGAGAACACTTCTATGGCATTCTTAATGTTCTAATACTTCATCTGCCCCTCTTGCTCCCAACATGTCTGTATGTGGAGCTTCTGTTTCCAGTTAACACACTCCAAATGCATTTGCACATTTCTCTTTAATGCCGGGAGTGACTGGACTCCTTAACCATAAATCAGCCTCTAGGCAAACCTCCCAAGGCCTAACTCTGCTCCACTCAGTGTCATTCAGGCAGAATGTGTGTTTTCTGTTTCAACCGATTTCCTGGCTTTATTGAGTCATGATTATAACCCTGCAGTTACTGACAGAGGCTGTCAATTGCCTGTCAGGGCTGTGTGGACTCCAGCTGAATCAACACCAACGGCGCAGAGCAGTGAACCACACAATTCCTTACAGCAGCTCCAGTCAGATTTATATGCCTTCTTCAGGCACAACTAATAAAGACATGATAATGATAGTGATAATAGAATAAAAATGTTACATTTGTCTTGTATATTATTTGAAATTCAATGTCATAATCTTGACAACTGCATTTTACTTCAAAAGCTCTTTGGGGACCTCAGACAGACATTTGATTTTCCTTACTTTTTGAGCAAAATGAAAAATGACAAAACACAATTCATAAAAACAAAAGGGATACAGCACTGCTGGTGCTTAGACCCCAAATAAATAATTTAAGATGTTAATCATGTCGACACTCTCTTTTGTATAAAGCTCCAGTTAGAAATACTGCCATCTTCCTGTTTTTTTTCTTCCCTTGGCTCTCTTCTAAATTCTTGAGTTGGAATCTTGCCAGGCAAAGTGTTGACCTCAATTACACAGCATAGCCAGCTACGTAGTTCTGGGTAGAACACATCCATGGTCATTCTGCTGTCTCGCAGTTGTTTAGAATGTCTGTTAAATGTTTGTGAGACAGGCGATGCATGGAGACCAGAAAAATGGCTGCTACTACTCAGCTAAACAAGTGTTGGACAAGGCAAGCTTCAACTGGATCATGACTGTGAAACAAGCAATCAATCAATGTATCCCTTTATTTAAAGAAAAACTTTAAATGTTTCATAGTTTCCTTTGTCCTTTGAACAAGGCTGTAAACATTGTAGCTGCAATGTTAAATAAGATGGAGGGTATGTGCTGGCGTGGATCTAATAGTTAATGACTTCAAATTATCATCCATCTGGTAATGCTTCTGTACCTTTTCATTAGCTAGAATCTCTGTATCGCAAACAGTTCCAGCAGAAATAATGGCTGCCTGTTGCCCAGACACATACTGAGAACAGTTCCTGTTCCCATAGTTGCAATGTGTCTGCTGAAGTTTAGCATGTCAAGAGTTAAATAGTAAGAATAGTAACTTAAGTTGCTTGTTCTTTAATGATTGTTCTTTGGTGTGCTGAAAATTATCATACAAATTAAAGAAGATAACTGTAAAGATTGTGTAAAAATGTTGAACAGAAGTTTGCTTGTACCTTGTTTATGTATTTTATGAACATTGGATACCATTATGGTACATAGGAAGGTCACTAAGCCCCCTTAACCCCAGAGGTCTGGAAAGCAGGCCTGAGTAAATGTTGGAAAAAATGCAATTAACATAGCATTGTGCATACATTAAATACTACAAATTCTCCACACATTATTGTAGATGTAATCCCATAAAATATCACTATACATTTGTTTAGCTGAGGTTAAGGTATTCAGGTGACAATATGGTTTTCCTTAAGTTATTCAAACAGCCAAGACTCGATTGTTCAGTTGTAATTTTCTAGCCTCTGTTGGAAATTTTTAATTTGTTCCCTTGAAATGTAGGTGATGAATATTCATGAAATCCCTCGGGCTTAAATGACTCTGCATCTTAATGAGTCTACAAAGCCAGTTAACTATGGCCTATACTCAGCCTGAACCCTACAATAATGTTGCATCCAAAACTGCATACTTACAAAGTAGGTACTGAATTTCTGTCAGAAGCCCACTATTCAACTGTTAATGCAGTACATAATATAATTTTGTATGAGAACAGTATGCATGCATTCGTACACACTGCAGTCACCATCTTGCATGTGACCTGACCCGAATGTTTACCAATGATGTAGCCTGACCTCTGCAAAAGTTAGACTGTTAAAAACAGTCAGTGAAAATGTTCTTATTTGAATCAACTTGTGTAATCATTGTTTTCTACTTAATTGTGTACAGCAATGTCACTTCCTCTGTCATCTTGACAAAAATGAGTGAGCAACATTGTTTTGTCTCTGGTTGCAGATCCCGTGGCCTTGTGTGGCAGCGCAGCGTTCCTGGGTTGCACACTTTAGAATTTTGCAGAATGTAGTATGCAATCGTGAATAGGACAAGCAAGTACAGTAAATGGATGGATGGATGGATGGATGGATGGATGGATGGATAGAACTATTCTTCGCCTGTATTCTATAACTAGAAAATTCTCTATTGTCAAAGTTTTTTTTTTTTTGCATGGAAAAGCCAGACATTCGCCATTAATGATTCACTGTGTATAGATAGACTTGCACTTTACAGGATATCTTTTAATAATTGCATATTTAGCAAAGGAGGTTTTAGAAAATGATCAGTCTGAAAGTGCTGCATGACCAATGATAGGGTCTTAAATTTAGACTCATCTCTTTCTGCAATAGACAGCGGACGCAGGACTTTCTCCTCGCACTGTAATAGATAAGCTCCCCACAAATAAAGTGATTTTGTTGGAGTTTGTTTTCTTCTGCCCCTCAGCTCATGGTCTTAGATAAAGGCTCTGAGTAACAAGAAGCAGATCTGGATGTGAGTCATCACTGAGTGGTTTCCCTGCTTTTCTGATCGCGGATGGGATGAAAGTGGAGCTGTAGTGAGGTGATGTGTAAAACATGTATCTTTAGATTAACAGGGCAATACATAATTAGTCTGATGTGAATTTACTTTGCTACTTGGCATCAATTTTAACCTTTTCAAAGGTTCAATCTTTGTTGTTGTAGGGATGTGTCATATATTTTTCTATTTTAGTGTATTGAACTCCCTGCTTAGACTGTTGCCCCTGCAACCCAACCCTGAATAAGTGGATGGATGGATATGTCACCTTCCGATGCTTAAGGAGGCAAGAGCAGGCATGAAGACAAACTAATAAGGGGTTTATTAAGGACACGGGAACAGGGCAAAGAAAAGGCCAACCATGTGTGGTTCAAACAGAAAGCACCAGTCACTAGGGTGACTTCAATGATCGGACTGGGGAGCTCAAGCCTGAAAGGCATTTTATCAGGGCACATGAGGGAGCAAATGAGAAGCACCTGGAGTGAGCCACATGAGGGCTATAACAAGAAGACCAAGCAAGCAACAGGAGAGAACAAGAGGAGCGTGAGGCAGGGCATGACAGGATGGACTGAAGTGTATTGTATTCTTTGGACAAATAAGTAGTAAATTTAATTTTAATGTTCAGCTGTTATCAAACCATTATGTTTTGTCATTTATGCTTGTTTTGCTGTATTTAGATTACATCCTGAGATAGTGTAGTCTTTCTTTAAATATGCTTAATGATTCTGCTGTAAATAAAGATATTGAAAAGTTGCATTTACTTTGGGAAGCAAATCGATTCTAAAACCTGCTTTGATTTAGAGCTGACCCTTTAACATGTAAGAAGTGCACATGCTGCCTGGCTGTTGCAGTGTGGAATAAAACCAATTGTAGCACGCTTATTGATAACCTTCAGTGATGACTTGTTGCTGTCTAAACATCATACATTATTACTCGAAAAAGAGGGTGTCTTTGTTATGAAGGGTGTCCATGACAATGTTCCACTTAAACAGGTCCATAGACAAAAGACCTAAACATTGTCAAATGGAGTTTCAGCATGCAGACAATGCCGTTGGACAGCATTCTAATCCTCTTATATAAACATACAAAGTGACTGTGTTAGATCAGAATGTTTGCCTAAATATTAATAACAAGAACCTATTTCAAGTAAAGGTTTGGCTTTTGAATAAGCAAGGCTACCAGGTATATGAAATTGATTATCAGGAAGGTGAAAGGTTGAATTTACATCCACTGACTAAAACCTAAAAACTATAAACCCCCCTGCTGGGGGTGTAAGAAGGGCATGCATTCCCGGCAGACACTTTATATGAATATGAAAATGTATAATGTTTCTGCTCAGGAAACATTATACCTCTTCTCTGCAAATTTTACTGTGGGTGTGGGACCCCCACATGCTCAGCAAATTCTTTCTACCATGGGGGACCCATATTACTTCAGATTTGAAGTAGAAACCCAGATGGGGGGACCAAGGTGACATTTTTACAGGGGTTCCAGAATTTCTGGCTACACCCCTGCCCCCTCTTTTAGATCCGAATTCCATGTACAAATACAGAGGTGGAAAGTTCAGGTTCAGGAGGTACAAATGCAGACCAAGATTTTGTTTCAACCAACTAGTTCAGCATAAAGAGTCATAGTCACAGAGTACTCAACTAGTTGACTGAAACAAAATCTTGCTCTAGATTTGTACTTTCTGGATTTGAACTTTCCACCTCTGTCCTCATGTTCTCTCAAATTAAGCAATCAGATTTGCTTACAACTTAATCCCTTAAATAAATCTTCAAGAAACCATCATCTTTATGATCTTTAAATTTTTTGTCAAGGACCTATAAAAACATACATAACAACCAAGACAACACTTCAATGATTCCTTTTTTCCGTGATTTAATAAGTAATTAATGGATGTTTATGGCTGTGCTTTGGGCATTGGGTTGTAATGTAAGCAGTAAATTTGGAATTGTTTTAATGAAACAAAACAAAATGGTCCTATGGGAAGCTCCTCGTCCGAAACCTAGCAGAGTTCTGTCATCCATAGCATAAACAGTACAGTTTTCAGGTGATTCCCATGGCTGTGTGAAATGGGTGTCTTTATCAGGGGAGGGGTCTGCCATTTTGCTGAGATGGGCAGCTACGTAATTAAATACTGGTCCTTGAAACAGACAACCAATTGCTTGGAATATCTGTCAGCACATTGCCATTGGTGTTTTTCATTCATTATGTATTTTTCTTCTCAGTTAATAGAACGGCACAATTTAATTTCTTTGCATAATGCATCTCTGCACACTGTTAATGATAACCCAGCCCTGTTTAAACTATAATGTATTTAATCTGTAATGTATTCCTGACTCAAAAAGGCAAGTGCCGTCTTCCTCTTGGTGGGTGAGTCATTAGGGTCGTCTTGGGAGAGGTGGGGGTCAGGGTCTGCTGAGTGCCTTGCGAGTCAGTCACAGGAGTCACCGTAATGTGCCATGCATGGGTTTTGGATGCAATAAACAAACGGTTTAATTTAGATCCAAATTCTAGGCTAGCAGGTTAGGGTTAAATGAACACCTGCTAATTTCATGCCTCACAACTCTGTAATGAAACAGTAATACAGTGCCCTGGAGTCAGTGGTAAGAACTATTTCAGATTCCATGTCCAAGACTGAGCTCTTCTGGAAGAGCAAAGCAGATGCTTCTCAGCAGATTTTTCATGCTATATAGAATTTTTGAGGTTTTTTTTTTGCCTTTTACCTGCTGTGGATTCAGTCCCTTTCGGCACTTGGAAATTCTTCAGAAATTCTTGTGGCAAAACTGCCATGCACTTTCTGCCGGGGCAACAGTTTGTTTCTTTAATATTACCCATCATAAACGAAGAATTGCTACATAAATTGAAGCATGTTCTTTCACGCAGAGGTAATTGCTAAGGTGAAGCATTGCTTCCTAAACACTACGTCACCAGCAGAGTACAGGACTGGTGTTTTTTTGTGTCCTTTCATCTCAACAGGGGTTAGTTATACTGTCATGGCTCCAAAATACAGTTACATAAACAGAAATATGGCTGTTTCTCATTCCAGTCCAATTATATGCCTATTTAGAAGGCATAGAACAACACAGATTTCAGGGGAGATTAAGAATCACTTCAGCAGTTCCAGCAAGAGCTTTTCAATTGGATTTAAATGAGAGCTGGACTGAGCCCAAATGTACAGAGGGGAAGAGAGAGACCAATCACTGCAAACTGCAGGTCATTTAAGACACAAAATGTCTTTCACAAAGGGCAAACGCTCTAGCTGCAAATGAAGCGGGAGTTGCAATATGGGCGAGCTCATTCTGTGATCTTTTCTGGAATGCTGCCCATCGCACATGCTGGCGTATCTGACAGAGAGGAGAGAATTGGGCCGTCACCAGTTGCGGTTCAGAGAGACCTGAAAGAAAAGCTTCCCTAAGCTGGGGAGTGAACACCTATATGCTCCACAACATCACCAAGCCCTGCAGTCATGGGAACGCTAGCTGTCATGCAGAATAAACAGGGACAGATAAAGTGATGGCAATCTGTCACTCAAGTAATATCAGCAAAGACTTTCGAATCAAAAGAAAAAGCTACAGTGGGAAAAGAATTCAAATAATTATACCAAGGGAACATATTTCTGCATTTCCTGAAGGGTAATTGATGTATTTTGGAGTATTATTTTTTGTATTTGGTAGTTTGGCTTCATTCATTAATTATAAAAGTGTCTTCAAATGTAGTGTTTTTTTTTTTTTCAAAGACGCATTATAATCTGTATACACTGTGGAAGACACTATGGAGGAGTTCTGTCTGAAAGTCTCCCCCTGCTCCCACCCCCCCAGCTCAGTTCCTATGTTTCTCCATAGCCTCTGACTGCACGGGGAATGTTTCTCAGTTCCTAGAAGTACCTTTTCCCTTCATTCCTTTTCTTATAGGTGTAGGCCTTGCTGATTGAAGTTATCAGAATAGTAATATTTTTAAAGGGTGATATATTTAGTAATGGGGGCAAACAGAGTATACTAGGCATTACGCTCAGTAGGGTGTCTCTTTGTTGCTTCTGATAAACCAGAAAAGTGATGTCAGGAAAAACAATCAAGATAGCTTGCTGTTTTGTTGTGCTGAAATAATATCAGCCCTAGGACAATTAAGTATCATTATTGTAACAAAAAGGAATAAAGCCAGTCAATTATCTTCAACAGGTTGGACAGCACTTGCAGATCTCGTCATGAAATTGAAGGCATTATCTTGAACAGACGTGTAGTTGCAGACTCCATTTTTTTCCTGGTGTGAATAGGGAGTCATTCCAGCACATTTATGATATTTGATTTTGGAATGTAGCTTAAGGCTGTGTTAGCTTTACCTTGTTGAACAGATTGAATATATGGCCCCAGAGAGAATCCTGCTTGGAGGTCACTGAGAAAAATATGATTTGAGAACACATACGTGTCTGATGTGCTCCACTGGAGAATACAGCGTTAATTAATCAGAATAGATAATATGCAGTACATTTATAACTCTGCGTATATCTCTGAAATGTTTCTCATATCTGAACCATATGAACATAATCATCTGCTGTGTTTTGTCCATGGCAGCATTCTTTGAACAGAAAAATCCATAATTTTGATATCAGTTGCTTAACATTTTTGGAAGGATGACCTCCGACTACTTAAATATCAGCCGTATTTTATGTATATTCATTTACGTGTGATTTGCTTTTAAAATACTTTTATGCTGAAGTGTTTAGGCATTGTATCATTTACGCATTATTACACAGTGCCCCCTTCTGGTAAAATTCAACACATTCTTAATATTTCATAAACAAGCATTAAGCATGTTTGCAGTAATATGATTTGCACATTCATCCTCCAGCCACTTATCTGGTACAGGAGACATGGTATTGATAAGGAGGTTTGAAAGCAGTGTATGCGTTTGGGTAGTGTTATCTTCTTGCCGTATGTGGCCCTTCAGCTAACTAGTCCTCAGTCATTCTCAGTAATCTACTAACCAGTAGCTCTGCCTGTGATGTGCAATATACATGGTATGAACTTGGACAGGGGAGTGAAACGGTGGGTCGGTTGCTGATATGTGACCGACAAAGCAAACACAAAGATGAAACGGTGACATGTGCCAGCAGCCATATTTATGATTGGTTAAGCCGTAGTGATGGGTCTTCAGTCTGGACTGAAATTCTGAGCTCAAGGGGACATCCCTCACACATGCTGCCAGATTGTTCCATATTGTAAGAACTCTTTGTCTAAAGGCTGTTCAAACAGAAGTCTTTTTATTTATATGAAGAATTGTTAGCAGGCCTGCATTCCATGACCTTACAGTATGTACCATCTGGATAATAACTTTTGATTGGTTCACTTAAATAAGCGGTGGCTGAACGTTCAGTTTGAAAAGTGAGTGGCGAGATATTTGATGAGGTGTAATATGGCTATATTCACATTTCCTACAATAATTCTAGCTTCATTTTTGACATGGCTTAATAATAGTTCATTGTGATACATATAAATGTGTGCATTAATTTGAAGGATTTATAGTTGTGTGAAGTCCTAAATCTGGAGTAAATATGAGAAGCAGATGACAGAAATATATGGAAAATTGCACCTAGGATAAAAGCTGATTCAGTGAAAATTAATTGTAAGACCTCAGAATAAATTACTTTTTTTCATTTTATCTGTATTTAGAGACAGATAATTATCATTCATCAATCTCTTTACTTCCCTAACGCAGTTTAGTAGAGAGATCAGGAACGCGTGGCCATGTGATGCAATTGAGAGGTATATTTATGTGTTATCAGCATATGAATGAAACTTAGTTTTAAGGATTTATATTATCCCTCCTAGGCACAGCGTTTAAAGTAAGAACAATAAAGGTTTCAGCAACAATCCCAGCAATGATGTCTCACCCAAGATACTGATTATGCAGTGCAGCTGTTAGGTATCTGAACATATTGGTGATGATAGTTTAAAACGTTGATGGAACACCTAAGGATGCTTCTGGATGGACCAACCACACTGCAGCCCATTTAACAGAACTGAATGGTTGATAGTATCTTAAGTGGAACTCGGGTCCAGTAGCATGGCGCTCTTCCATTCCCTGTATCAGAGGCTGGTTAATTTAAGTAGTTTCAGTGCTATAGATCGGGCCGAAGCTAGATTTTTCGAGTACTGTTTTTATTAGTGTCCAGCTTAGTTAGCTATTGGGTGGCAACTATATTCTCAAGGATTCTTGAGCAATGAGGACATTTGAGTCCATAACTGTTAAAGACACACACTCACTGGTCACTTTATTAGGTACATGTTGCTAGTTCTGGGTTGGACCCCCTATGCCTTCAGAACTGGCTTAATTATTACATGTTACAGTCATTGCAGATTTGTCAGCTGTACCGGCTTTATTGGATAAAGATCCGGTGACTGTGGAGGCTACTTGAGTGCAGCGAACTCACTGTCATGCTCAGGAAACCAGTCTGAGATGATATGAGCTTTGTGAGATGGCATGTTATCCTGCTGGAAGTAGCCATTAGAAACTGGGTACACTGTGATCATAGAGTGGTGGACATGGAGGAAGACGGTCCAAATTTTTGCTCTCTCCCAGCCTCCAGGGAATTAGGCTTGAGAAACACAGGTATACAGAATACATATGGCTCTAGTGTGCTGGGCTTTGTGTAAATAAGTAAAGCTAGCAGATCAGGCTTCAAGTAAAGTATGATATCTGTTGGTCATACCGTTAAACAGTTTCATTACCCAGGCAGTGAACACATAATAGTGAGCAATATATATTAACTTAATTAGGAGCTTTTGTTTGACTGAGTAATTGTAATTACATTTTTACTGAATACCTGCTACTGGAGCTTCTGACATTTAATACAGGTGGTACTCAGTTATATTACAATCAAAATGATTGTGCATTTTGTAGCATGGTCTTTTCTAAACATCGTAAGTTATTGATAAGAAAAAGAGGATGGAAGATATTTCCTTTATGATTGACTTGCTGAGGCACGGGCAGTGCTCTGAGTAGTCAGGCAGACACTGTGCTTGCTCTATTCTTTGATAACACTATTGATCTCTGTGAATTAGGCAAGAGACCATTCCTATGGTAAAAAAAAAACAGGCCAAAAAACATGCCTGATATTAATAAAGTTTTTTTTTCATGAAAACCATGTCTTTAACTAGGGGTTTATTGATTTATCTTATCTGTGGAGTTTTATACATTGACATGAATCTCCATTTTAAAACCATTAGTGGCGAGCAGTTTATATCATTGCTTCCAGCAAGGGCAACCATGGTAGGAAATATTTTGCTGGCAAATTAAGATAGCTCAGTGTCAATGTTTACTTCTTAAGTAATGCAGTTTACTGACTCCACTGGCTTACATCAGTTAGGAATTTTACCCAAAATATGCTGCTTACAGTATTATTTGCTGATAATTGTGAAGAAGGTTCATTCATTGACCTCTCAGCCTGTGTTATAACTGTGACCCAGTGTGGAGTGAACTGCTACTGGTACCAGTGCTGGGCTAAAGACAGATAGGGTTACAGTCAAGGCAGAAAGAGTTCTGTAATCAGAACGGACCAAGTCAATCCAGTCATAACCCCACCTTAACACATGCTAATACACCTACTTATATGTATCCTGTCCAGCTCTAGAATAATTAATATTTTGGAATAATCTACACCTGCACACATGCAACAAAAATGTCTCTTCTGTCAGGGGCTGATTGACTTCTTGGGGGCTCTAGGCATGGATTGGATGACCTCTAAAAAGTGGGCCATTTTGGGCCAAGAAAGAAACAAGAAGGAATTAAAAAATAATGGAGGGTCAAAAATATGCTACTCAAAGTGTTAGGTGCCAGTGGTAAAATTTACCAATCAGGTTGGGGGATGTGCTTGGCAGCGAAGCTTCAGGTACCGCTAGACTCAGGTGTGAAAAGAGATGTGTGATTTCTGAAATTAGGAATAATTCATTACAGCCGGGATGTGGGACAACTTTGTCTATACTGGAATATATAGTCGTAATGCAAGTAACAGGCATGTTGCTGTCATTTACATTATCATATTATTTTATATTCATAAATGTAACTTCTAGAAATTCTGTTTTCATACGGCCCTAGTTTTGGCCTCATGCAGCAAGCTGACCAAAGCTGCCAACCGGGTCTCGTGTTTGCGTTTTCACAAACTTGTGACTGGAGTAAGTCAGTTACTACTCAAGTACAACTCATGAACAAATATAGTACCTGCATGCAATAAGGTTAAAAATTTCAAAATTATAGCTTCTACAGCTAGCTTCTGTGCATTCAAGATGGGTTTTTTCCTCTTAATTTGAAAACAACATATTCATTCTAATCAAGCATTCAGACATTATTCTGTGGTATCAAAAGCCTTTGCATATCCCCAGAGCACTCAATATAATCCTTGTAACAACACAGCTTCATACCACCTGAAAAACTATCCACACAAAAATACTTACCATTCCAACACTTTCATTACTAAATTCTACATTCATTCACAACCCGTATGTCACGGTCACTGGTGTGAGCGTGCCTGGATGCGTGCAGCGTCGGGCAGACAAGATGTCGTGAGGCAGGAATATCCAAAACCGGGGTTTATTTACTGAACACGCAGGGAAGACGCCACGACACATCACAATGA
>JAODUD010000062.1:11127489-11140394 GCA_026784285.1 Stomatorhinus walkeri | reverse complement strand
CCCACTATGAACGTAGGCCCACTGTGACATTGTGCCTCTAATAACTACTCGCTGCTTCCTATCAGTTAACCAGTTTTGGCCTCATGCAGCAACGAGCAACGTCACGGGTACGGCCACTGGGGCCAGGGCAGGAGTCATGGGTGGGGCCACTGGGGCCGGGGCAGGAGTCACGGGTGGGGCCACTGGGGCCGGAGTCACGGGTGGGGCCACTGGGGCCGGGGCAGGAGTCACAGGGGCAGCCGTGGCAGTTGGCGTTGGCACCCTCAAGCGGGGAGGCATGGCCTCACCCTTCTGTCAGGGGGGCGTTGACTTGGTGGGCGTGGCTGCCAGGGATGCTGTCGGGGCGACAGTGGGTGTTGGCACTGTCGAGCGGGGAGGCGTGGCCTCACCCTTCCGCCTAGGGTGCGTTGACTCGGCAGGCGTGGCAGCAAGGGCAGGAGGAGTCTCGGGTGTGGACTGGGCAGCAGGAGTCTCGGGTGCGGCCGGGGTAGCAGGAGTCTCGGGTGCGGCCGTGGCTGCAGGAGTCTCGGGTGGGGTCGTGGCCGCCGGAGAGGCAGGCGTCGGGTCTGCGGGCGTGGCCGCCGGAGAGGCGGGCGTTGGCTCTGCAGGTGTGGCTGCAGGCAAGGCGGCCGAAGCAGGCGTCTGCTTTGCAGGATCGCGGGGGGGCGACTCCGCAGGAATGTCGGGAGACGTCGGCTGGGCAGGCGTGCAGGGGGGCGTCGGCTCCTTCCGCTTCTTCTTTTTCTTTTTCCGAGCCGGGGTCTCCGGAGGAAGCACAGTGCCCTGGACTGGTGCTTCTCCGTTCTCCGGGCATTCCCGGGAGCGAAGATCAGCAAACCCGAGGGCTATAATCATCTCGGTCTCTGGATCCTCTTACGGAGACGCCATGGGACAGAGGTAAGTGCGCACGACTGGAATAGAGGATTCCGCCTCCTCTCCCTCTTCGCGACCCAGTGCATCCCGTTGGTCCCGGAGCAGGGAGACGCGCCGGGCTAGCGCCCAAAGGTTGTCCCTTACCTTTTTAAATGGGCCGCCGTTGCCGGGGAGAGGATCCCGCAGCAGAAGGTCTGCGCTCTCGCAGACGAGCTGCTTCGCTTGCGGGTCCCTCTGGACCTCCGGATTTTTGCTCCAGTGAAGCACCTCACACAGCAAGGCGTGGTGGTCAGCGTGCAGCTGCTGTGGTGCTTCTTCTGTGAGATCCGTCGTTCTGTCACAATCACTGGTGTGAGCGTGCCTGGATGCGTGCAGCGTCAGGCAGACAAGACGTCGTGAGGCAGGAATATCCAAAACCGGGGTTTATTTACTGAACACGCAGGGAAGACACCACGACACATCACAATGACGGATCTGGGGTAACTAACTCAGACGCGGACTAAATACACAAGACTGACAACAAACTAATCAGGAAACAGAGGAATACACTCAGACGGATGGACCGCAGGTGGTTTCAATCAGGATTTGCACACGAGGAGTGAGGGGGGGCGTGGCACACACGAGGCTGGAACGGGCGGAGCGTGACACCGTATATATCCAATTAAATTTTTTTCCCACACCTTACTCACTCCTGTTCACTGCAAACCTCTCAATTCACATTAATCACCACAGCACAGATAGAAAGAAATGATAAAAATTCAGATGCCAATTATGCCTACAGATCTTTCCCTATAATTTTGTAATTATTACATGATCAAAAAAAGCTTTTATGCAACTATATGCATTTAAAGTTGAAACAGTTATTACTACAACGAAATGAACAGTGTCTTAAAAATTACAAAGGAATTTTTATGTCTATTGAGAATGAAATTATGCAGTCTTTCCCCGTGAGATATGTAATATTTGATTAAACTAGTATTCATAATCCATAATCTGTGAAGATAATTATACATTATTCTTGGGTTCATCATATTTCGGCCATATGATTAATCTTTGCACTAACAACGTTTTAAGAATCGAGCATGTGTTCTTCAGTAAATGTGCACTATCCTAACCTGCCAAAATCGTCCTCAGCTTTACTGCGCCTCCTACAGTTTTTCATGCAGAGGTGTTATAAAAGCCCTTTTAACACAGTACCAGTTCCTCTGCTACTGTGGCCTATCGCATTATTCATGCCAGCTCAAATCGCACCACTGTGTATTTAGCTTCTAGAATCTGTACTGGGGATTTTCAGCTCTTTCATCATGAAGGCAGTCCGTGAGTGGGAATCAGTGTCATTATAAGTTCCTGTTGCATCTATGTCAGGTTGTGCATTACCTGTTCTTCTGCAGGCAGCATACTGTGATGAAGTAATGAACTTATTTGCTTATTTAATTCTTGGATTTTTAAATGAAATAAATCTGGATCAATGATTACAGCTCTCCTGGTGTGTTTGGTTGAGAAATGTAATATCATGTAGAGCACAAGAGAATTAGAAAAGCACATATAAAATAACGGAGACGTATTTTACATTTTTGGCAGTCAGAAAATCGGGGTTTAATAAAAAAAAAAAGGGGGGGGGCAGGCAAAAAAACACGCAGTAATATTACAATGACCGGACTGGGGAATCAAACTGAAACGCGGACTAATGACAACAACCAGAAACAGCTGATCACATGGGGATTCTACACGGGGTTAACGAGGGGGCGTGACACACGTTAGAACCAAACGATCGGGGCAGGACAATTATTATCTGAAACAGCATGATCATAAAATCAAAGCAAACTTGTGGGTTTTTGAAAATTTATTCTGCCAGAACTGGGGGAACCCTGTTCAATGCGAATCTAGCACAAATCTGTGTCATCTATGGGTTACAATGTCACAAATGACACTTCATTGGTAAGGCTCACTGGTGTTTTTTTCCGCGGGTCTGCTCGGGTATTGGGTCATCCACGCATTTTTTTGCGGATTGGACGGGTCTGTTTGGGGCGGGTGTTAATAAAAAGCCGACCCGCGCAACACTAATGGGCATGCTGCCCTGCAGTCTTGACAATGCATTACCAGCAGGGGAGCTGAACCACTCTCAGCGCAACTACTTCCAGCCCAACTGATCTTGTATGCTATTGTCAGTTTCATCTCATAGGTAGGATGTGTACCATCTGACCTCTGACCTTCAAATGAAAAGATTATATTCCCTAAGTTGTTTTGTGATTGAACTCATTAAACAAAACTTAAGCCTCAATCATGTATTTTTATCCATTACATTGCTATACCTGTTATTTTTTAATTGTGTGATATATGCCGTAATTAGTTTCCATTAGATGTAATTTGTCTGTTCCTTTTCCCACACAATTACCGAAACATGTGTTAGTATTTTTTATTATATTTAATAGTTATCCAGCAAATAAACATGCAAAATGTATCAATATGTCTTAAAGAATTTTTTATATAAACAAAATACATATTATATTACAGTACAGATATATCTCAAAGAACATGACTGAGGGGTCTGTGAGAATGTTGTAGAACTACTTAAAATGTCACGGCACCTACCACTGGAAGCTGACAGTAACCTGATACACCCAGCGGCAAAGGTATATATAGTTTATTCTTTTAAAATGTTAACCTGAAAAATGCCGGTTCTGTTCAATTAGTATTGTCTTAGTTTTTATCTAAATTGAGAAATATTGGTCACCAGGATCACCTTCAACATACATTCACTGTGAGACAGTTATCCTGCAGTGTTTTCATAACCCTTTGTATTATAGAGAAAAGACATATTTGGAAAAACAGCAAAGAATGAATGGAAAATTCAAAAGCTTAGAAACTCCCATATCTTATATTTTTATTTCAATGTCTTATTTTATAGCTTAAAAGGACACAATATGAATGAAATCTCTGTTTTTCTAAGGTTATTTTTATATGTTAACCCTTTATCAATAAACATTACCGAATTTATAACCAATTTATTAAAATCAGTGACTTAATGTGATTGTTCATTCACAAATGAAAGACGTACATGTAATATATTCTAATGTTACAGTGTATTTCACCTTAAAACATAATTTGAAACTAAAGCATAAATACAGATTTTAACTGTCCATGTAGCAAGAAAATATCTTTGCTGCAGGACCTATAAAAGTTATGCAAGATGCAGCTCATATATAAATACAGATTTAAAAACACATTATGTTATTGTGTAGAGATTATTTATTTTACACTTTTATAATTATGAGGTTTATTTGACAGGTTTAAAAATCATACTTGAAAACAAACAAACAAATGAGAAAACAACTTTCACCATTTGGAGTATTTTTTTATATACTATTTTTAAAATGAACAAGAATAAATAATAAAAAGTATAAAACATTATGTATGTGGTAATTCAGGATAATAAGGTTGTTTCACTTGGCAGATAATGCTACCTACAGAACAAATATATATACGATAAGAAGCATGCGTAACAGAGTTAAACAACTTAGAACACTAAGGAATTCCATACTCTCATTAAAGCGAGCCTAGAAGCTAAAGGTGCATTCATATCCACTATACTTCTACTTTCCGTAAGAGTGGCAGATGAAAAATATATCTATAATGCACAACAAAACAGAAACTTTAATTTATCATGCATAGAGTAAACAGCAATGCAGCATCATACTCCTACTGTTTTGGATAAACTGTGTTTATTTCAGTGAGTCTTTCTCGTAACTAAATTGAAGGTGTCAGATCAGTAGTGTAGTAAATTTGCATTGCACTTCAACATTTATATCTTTGGTGCTCCCATTTTCTGGGCAACATGTACATATTTAAAATGTATATGCCTCAGGTCATTTTGTATTATAATCTCTAAAATCTCTATAAACTCACAAAGTAAAAGAAATAAATAGTGATTTCAATATGTATTTTTTTATGAAGAACTACTTTCAATAATTGAAAAAATGCACTTGCGCTTTTCATTTATCAACCCAATCCAGATTGGTTCTAGCAGTCTTCAGTAATGTTTGGCTGTCAGCATCAGAGCATGCATTTTAATGATCCACTGAGGGTCCTGTCACTCACCACACACTGGGAGTCACCAGAGTGAGGCTAATGTTGGGGGGTGGGGCTTTTGTTTTTACACAAGGTCCCATAAACAGATACTGGACTCACAAACGCGCACATCCAGATGTTAGAAGTACAGGTAGTAAGTCCAGTAGAGCAGATTGACGAGGATGAAGGATAAAGGGAAGGAAAGGCGGGAATAGTTATCAATGTAGTGTGGATTCTCAACACGACAGCAGCTAATGAGGTGTGCTGCCCCCTTGAGGAGAGACAGGGATTTCCCGCAGCAGCCCTGCACCTCATCCTTATTCTCAGACCCAGATGGACTTCTCTTGGTGTGATGAGATTCGCTGGCGATGGTCCTGATCGTGCCGTTCACGTCGTGATCACAGTCCAGCA
Source organism: Stomatorhinus walkeri (assembly GCA_026784285.1). NCBI lineage: Eukaryota > Metazoa > Chordata > Actinopteri > Osteoglossiformes > Mormyridae > Stomatorhinus > Stomatorhinus walkeri. The sequence continues at coordinate 11,135,042 of JAODUD010000062.1, read as the reverse complement.
CACCGTGTCTACACTGCTGTGAAGGTGGGAACAAAACATCAGAGTCTCTGCCTATATGTCCAACACAGAGGCTGCTAGCTTTGATTAAGGTATTATAAAAATGCAAAGGATAGAATAAAAACGTCTTCACTGATAGCTTGCCTGCACTGAACTTCCAAAGTCTCCCTGACATGCGGCTTGCACCTTTCATTGTGTTGGTATCTAAGTAACAGCGGCGGTCAGTGTCATGATACATTGTATTGTCCACCCACGGTCTATTCCAGATGTTACAGGTCCAACCCAGGATGAGGTGCCAACCCATTGCAGGGCACACACACCATTCACATCTACTGACATCTTGGCAACTTCAGGTCACCACAGCATTGATTTGGATTATAGCAGAACCCAGATTAAATCCCAGCATGAAAACAGGGAGAACATGCAAACTTTACAAAGGTAGAACCTGGGTAGAGATGCAAACACCTGTCCCAGAGGTGTGAGGTAACAGTGCTAACCACTGTGCCACTGTACCATTCCCGTGATATATTGTATTATTTACAATAATGAAGTAGACTGAAATATTGAAGTATGTAACATGGCAGTTTATATACAGAATGAAAAGACATTAAGACAAATAATGCAGAGATGGAGCACAAGATATGCAGCAATTATGCTTTACATTAACGACTGATAATAACGATAACACAGTAATAATGAGTTTCACCATTGTGTTTATACTGGAGATACATACTATGTAGACAAGGATGATGATGATGCTGATGGTAAAGACCCTCCGTGATGATGGTGACAAGGCCTCACCGTGAGTGTATTCTGGGCACCGGAGTGCTGCAGGGTGCAGAAGTGGGCAACAGCATACTCTATCAATGCTCCGAAGATGAAGCTGAAGCAGATTCCTAGGTACACATCGATGGCTTTGATGAAGCAGTTGGCATTGGGTAGGGAGGTTCGAGCTCCCATCATCAGCGTGGTCATGGTCAACACTGTGGTCACCCCTATAGAAGACAGCACGTCTCATTTGATATGCTGTGTAAGAAGGTCACAAGATTTATCTTACACCATATGTTAGTGGTGTAACTTGGTAGAGTAGGACACCAAATAAACACTTAAAAAGGCCAAAAGCACATATACTCTAAACATATACAGTACTGTGCAAAAATCTAAGGCTGTTATAGAAAATGCTCTCTGCCTTCCTTCCCATGTGTCCGGATGGCCCCCGGGGCAGTCCTTGTCCAGTTTCATGGAAGGGTGACATTGTTGATGTGACAGATGAACTGTGACATCATGGGTGCAGACTTCAATCTGCACCCTGCACATGCCGGAATAAAGGATCGACTCATTGATGGACTTTGGCTTGACTTTATTATAGTTTACACCTTACTTTTGGCAAGAAAGACCACTCTTTTCTTTTTCCTGTAATGCTAGCATGTCCAGGGGGGTTGGGCAGCCAGTTGACCTTGGACCCCCAGGGGTTTTTGGTTCCTCTCCTCCATTGTCATCTGGCTTTCTTTTTTTTCTTTGTCTTTCCATTTCCCTGTTTTTGTATTGTTCTCTCTTTATGTCATTTCACAAAAAACCTTGTGAAAGGCGCCCGATAAAAGTAAATTGAATTGAACTGTACTGAATTGAATTGAATTGAATTTAATTTAACTGAATTGAATTGAATTTAATGTTTAAATGATCTTCATATTGGTGTAAAACTATGATATTACAGTATGTCTGTCAAAGTGTAAGCTTAACCATTTAAAAACCAGCAACAATCATCCAACAGGCCCATGTACTTTTTGACTTGATCACTACCCCATCTTCAACGCATCTGTTCTAATGTTCAACTGCGCTTTTTGTTTTGAGCACATATAGACTTATTGCCTAGATAAATAGTTTTATTTCTTTTGACAGCTTAAGACTTTTGCACAGTACTGTATGCACAGGTGTGTTTTGAAGCACATCTTGAGCTATTCTAAGTGCAGTTCATGGTGCAAAGGTACTGAAAGATGGAGCACCTGTCTAGGTGCATAGAAAGACATAATATGACGGGGTACCTATACAAATGCGAGCAGGAACAGAAGATTGACTGATCCAGAAAGACACCCATGACAAGACCACCAGCAGGCTGGAAGGAACATAAGTCTCCAATATAAAGTAGAGAATGCTCCGCTTCAGTTCAAAGTGGAAGATCAGTTTGGGATAACGGCCTACAGTACATAGAGTAACATAAAAAACACCAATCCAGTTACAAGCTTTAATTTTCCATATTTTACTATTTAGAAGACAACATTGACAATAAGAATATTCTGCCAGTGTTTATAAATGCAAACAGAGAGTGCAGATTCTCAACAAGAGAACAGTTAAAAAGGTGTGATGCCCCTTAAGTAAGGAGAGACATGGGTATCCTGTAGCACCGTGGCATCAGGTCCTCGTTCTCCGCTCTTCACGAACTACAGAGTGCAGAGTGGATTTCACCAATGAAACGCTTAAGTACCTGTTTCATAGATGGCCTCTGACACAGAGGTGAAGTGATCCTCCACAGTGTACTGTGCCAGGCGCAGAGAGTCTATCCCGCTAACTGAATCATTGCCTCTTGTCCAATAAAACATCACATCATTGACGTTATAGCCCCCTGTAAAAACAAACAAAATATATATACATTACATCACATTAATAATTGTATTCATATTTCTAAACACACATTTTATAAAACCACTTGATGGCACAGCATATTCTTGGTCTTGACTATGTAAAGATCTACACAGTATTTCTGAATATTAAAACACCACAGAATGCCATGGTATTGCTACCCGACAGTGCAAAAAATAATTTTTAGAAGAGTTTTCCAGCTTTTAAGTAAGTAGTAACAAGGGCCAGAAAATGAAGGATATCTTAATATTAAAAGACTTGTATCTAATTAATGGCATGTACTGTAATAAGCCACTGTAACTGTACTGATACAGAAGATGGAAGGATGTTCTGAATAAAGAGCACCTACAGTGTAAAATGTGACACATGTGACTTCTGTCCTCTAGAGGGCGCTACAGATTTACCGTTTTCTTGTATGTTATGGTGGATCAGAGCAATTCACAATGCTTTTTCTCCAACAATGAGTTTCATCATTAGGTGAAACTATCTAAGTCTCTCATAAACACTTTCCATTTTTTGCTAAGGATTGGATTACATTATGAAGGGATTTTGATTTATACTTAGACTACAAATGTTTGTCACTCAGTCCTATACCATTCCAATAATCCAAATTTGTTAGTATTAACCAATTTGTGGTTAGGCTTATAAGTAGTGTAGAGGTAAAACTTGATGAATGACCAAAGTACTTAATAGAGCTGGATAAATAACTTTAAACAATGCTGGGCATCAGAGAATAATACTAGAGTTTGCTAAGAAGTGGACAATGTGAAGACACATTGTGGGGAGTTCTGCAATGCTGTGTAATCTCACAGAGTCATTTCATATTTTCCATGGACCACAAGTTCCAAAAACATATCTGTCCACTTTAACTCGTGTAAAGCGCAATATGCCTCAGCTTTGCACATGATGTAACCTGTCCTTACAGCTTTCGAGCTGCAGCGTGCAGGTCTGCTTGTCCATAGGATATTTGGTTAGATCCATATTGCAGGCCACAGTGGTGGTGATCCTAAATTAAAAAGCAGACATGGCAATTCATTGGCAAGGAACAGATTTAATCTAAGGATTAACAAATGCTATTCTTTACCATATCCATACATTCAAATTTTTTATGGAAAAAAAATGTACAGCAATATATCTATTCTATTATTGCTTCATTTGCACTAAATGTAGCTCGTTTTAGTATAGATGTTTACCCAGCCTTGCTTATTTGCTATCTTGACTGCATGCATATACTGTACATCTTCTGACTCTTTGTATTGAGTTTTTCCCATTTATATCTGCTAATGTTGACCTCACATATATGTATTGCTGTTCAGCATACTTTGGTTTTAGTGCTAAAGATTTTTACCTCCTATTGCCAAACTGTCAACATAAATGCATCAGGCGTAAGTCCATCCATCCATTATCTATACCTGCTTATCCTACTGGGTTGTCTGGAGCCTACCCGGAAGCAATGGGCACGAGGCAGGGAACAACCCTGCACAGGGGGCCAGCCCATTGCAGGGCACACCCACACACTATTCACACACATGGGCAATTTAGCAAATCCAATCAGCCTCAGCATATCTTTGGACCGTGGGAGGAAACCCCGCAAGGAGAACATGCAAACTCCACACACATGGAACCCAGGCAGAGACTCAAACCCAGGTCCCAAAGGTGTGAGGCAACAGTGCTAACCACTGCACCACCATGCCGCCCCAGGAGTAAGTCTACTTACACTATTTAATCAGGATTAATCCACAAAGAGATTTGTTCCACCATGCATTTAGTGTGTAAAATATTCAGTTGAATATAAACAAAACATAGACTTACTGATGGTATTTTGTGCCTTATGCCTAGTAGTAACTGTGCATTATGTGACATCATACAACAATCTGTCAATAAGAACTGACACACCTTAGTGCATAAAGAACCGTCCCATTGGGAAATATCCTGATGAGTCTGTTCTCCACTGTGATGTCATGGAGGAAGGATTTCTTTGAGTCGACGATGAAAGTGTCAGGCACCCACAGAAGCTCTACCAGCCGTCCATCTAAGCTTAGGCTCTTGTTTCCGTCAAAGCACAGGCGTTCATCTGTCCACCGCTGTCTCAGGAATATAGTGGCAGTATAATCCTGCAGAAACACAGGGGGAGTATGTTACATAACCCATATATTCATGGGTTATAGTACCTCAGTAGTTGTAGTTCAAGTAATGTAAATTATATATAACAGTGTATTCCTGAAAACAAATAGATGTTCTACTTCAACAAGATTTACTAGAAGGTACCAGTTATTCTAGTCATAAATAGAGTTACAGAATGTTAGAAATTTGTAGTTATTAGCATTTATGGCTTCTATAATGACAACATGGGTGAAGTTTGAGGTATCTCACCATGTTTATTTCTGATATAGTATCAATACTTGCAATATCCAAACTCATGCCCACTGTCACAGGCCCATCTGAGGACAAAACAGGAAGTGACATCATTGCATTTTAACAAAGACAAAGGGAAATGATACAGCATGCATTAAGCAGGATGAGACAGCTGCCAGATTTTTTTTTTTTTAACAAATTAGAGATACTAATCCCAAAGGGAATTAACACAATTATTTTCTGAAGAAAAAAAACTTTCAAAGTGAAAGTTATGTAAAATATCCAAGCAGGAAAAGAAGATATAAGTGGCCAAAACAACATTTTTAAACAGTTAATTTACCTCCTTGCAATGGTCTTTTGTAAGTCATTGTACAAATGACAAGTTACAGATGTGTGGAACGTTTCCACATCACATATCCACATCACATGTATAACACCCCTTCATTCATTTTCAGTTTCATTTTATACCCATGCTCTTTTATGCCACTCTAGTGACGTTTTTAAAAGGCATAATCAGCTTTAGACAGACTGTGAAAACAAGAGGAATAGTACAATCATTTTCTAGGATTTATGCTGAAATTTACTTCAAAGGCTACACAGGAATCAGGGATTCTGTTCTTTATGAGAGACACAACAAAACAAATTATATTTCATATTAAAGAATTATTAACCTCATTTTATTATTATTACAAAGTTATTTGGTAATGTATGCAAGCTAACAAAAATATTTGAGTGTAGTTATTATATGCTATGTACATTTTTAAAAAGTTAATTATTTATTAACTCAATTACACTCAAAATGTTTCATCTTGCAAAATACCAGGCTGTCCACTTTCTGGAAATAAAGACGTATACAGAGATATAACAGAGTTGCCTGATTTTCTAATGACATGCATCTCCTTACTATCAAAGAAAGGACGAAGGTATTTGTTGTATCCTTTCATCAGCTTCTGAATGGTGGGTGGAAGGATCTCTCCCTCTTTTGCTTCTGCGCTGAGTAATGAGTTCTCCATGATCCTGCAAGAGACGCGAATCACATGCATAATGAGTGTTTTCGACATAAAGTTCTTTATGACCCCAGTTGTCCGGACACGCCCCGCAGGGCGGGGCAAACCAATTAACGCTATCGCACTTCCGCCTGTGCAGCTTCATATAAACTGACTTGCCTTCGCAACCATATTGCTGCCCTCTAATGAGCTGTATAGTGTGTAGATCTCCTTGCGTTCTGTCTCCTGCGTTCTGCGTCTTCCTCCCCTGCTTTCCTACCCTGTCTCTTCTGCCAGCCCTGACCGTCCTGCTTCCCCTGCAGGCCTCATCTGCCTTCCCTGCCCAGTCTATCCTGCCTGCCTCACTTGTCCTGCCTGCCCTGCTCATCCAGCCTGCTCCTTCCCGCTTGTCTTTCCCTGTGTTCCTGTTCGGCATCCAGCACTGACCTCTCCTGCGACCGACCTGCCCGCACTCCATCTCTTTCCTGCTGACCTAATCTCAGTTCAATAATCAAACTTGTGAAAGAGTTTTAGGTTTATTCAGCATTGTAGCTTCTACAAAAGGAATATTATGCAATAAATGCTTCACTTTAACTTCCAGTTTGCCATGGACTTCCAGTGACTTCTAGAGTTAAAAGTATGTCTTTTGTCTTTCATTGAGGTTTGTATTGAACTGTATTTCTTTAAATGCTGTTACATCCATCTACGATGCTGTTCTTGATGCTAAATATTTTAAGCACTTTGAGCAACTATGCTGGAATTTGTGCAGAGGTAACCCTGTCCTGCCTTGTACTTTGTACTTCCCTGGATAGATTTCAGACTAACCATTAACCACGTCACAAATATTGTGGACGTAGTTATAGAAAATGGATGGATGGCTGGATGGATGAGCAAAATGTGGCAGTGATTTGCTAACATGCTTTTAGCCTGAGTCTTGCACAGAGGCCTATGTCTATAAACAGGAATGTTGACACGCTTTCTGCACACTTGGATCTCATGCTCCATGCATGTATTGCTTTACTGGATTGCAAAAGCTGACTAAATATATTGCTTCTGTTTAACAGGTTTAACATCATCCTGAGCCTACGTCAGCACAAATGGCAAATTATGCCAAGCAACAGTAATTAATCCACTAATGTCTTAGTGCCCTAATTGCCAGGCAGGGATCAAGAAAGTTGTCATGTCCTTTCACACCTCAGTCTCACCCACACACCATCACTCAGTCCCCTCTGGCCGGAAAAGTGAACAGCCTTATCGAATTTACCACTCACACCCACCACAGGCTACACTCATATATAGGCACTCTGGCAACTTCAATTAACCTCAGTATGTTTTTGGGCTGGGGGGGGGCGAGTACCTGGGGAAAGCCCCATGACAACATGTGGAGATCACACAAACATCCCAGCCCAGCCACAGAACCCCGGTTCCAGAGGTATGAGGTACCAGCTCACTTTGCATTGCCCTTCATCGCAATGACCTGAGTCTGACTCAAGCAACTGTACCTACTTCGATTATTTGATTACAGGAGTTATAATTTGGCCAATAAATTCCATGTCTGGATTCCCATTAGTTTCCCCC
>JAODUD010000062.1:11117056-11127389 GCA_026784285.1 Stomatorhinus walkeri | reverse complement strand
AATTCCATGTCTGGATTCCCATTTGTTTCCCCCCCCCCCCCCCCGGGCCATGTGTCTAGCTTAGGAAACCAAAACTTTTGATTTTTCTCAACATCATCATGTTTAATAGCACACCAACATGCACTCAGTTAGCTTTACCATAATAATGTACTATGAGGAAGACTCAGTGCTGTCTTATTCTCCTTAAAGCCAGAGTGAGTAAACTTCCATCAACAGTATATGAATCAACACAGCTGTGAATGATCTGCAATTAGTTTAATTAACTCTGATTCAATAGTCTTCTTGTACATTGCTGCTGACATTAGCTGTGAACTGAAATGTAATTCTACTGGCTAGGGGAAGAAAAACTATCTTGAAGTTCAGAAGACAAAAACCTTTCATAATAAACTGCAATAGACTTGAATCCTCTGGTGAAACAGCGAGAAAGATCAAAGAGAGAACTGGCGGGCGAGGAAAAGATGCCTTGTTGACCAATGCATTAAGGGAATTAAGTTGTTCCTCTATAAATAGCACATGTGATTGTTATTAATTGGCCTGTTTTTGGAGAGTGGTTGCTATGCAGCCAGCTGATGCATAATGGCTGCAATTCTTATAGAGACTTCCTTTGCACGGGTATCTGTTTATTAATACTACGCCTCTGAGTTGAAGCCTGCCTGGAGCTGTCTGCTTCACCCTCTAAAGACGACGTGTCAGCCGCACCACATCACAACAGATCATTCTGCCCCGCGGCTAGCCCCTTGCCGCCATTCTTCACGGTACCTTCAAATCATCTTTGTGCTCCTGTCTTAGTCCCACTTTTCTTGGTTCTGCAAAGGGGGTGGCAGACCACCTCCCCCCAGGGCAAAGAGACAGATGTACTCTATGAGCGTGTGCGGGAGGATGCAGGCAGACTTAATGATACGTATGTGCGAATGTGAGAATGCTGATGACGCCCCTGTAAAAAAGGATTATGAAACAGAAGAGTGTATCTGTTTCCACACTGTTGCTAGATTATCTATACTACTATAGATAATGTACTACTATCTATACTACCTCACCAGGAAATTTCAAGAGCCAATATGACATCAACAATGTAATAATCTTCAATAACGTTTTTATTAACTTGCAATTTTTAGTTTGCTATCCCTGGAAGCACATGATACCAGACAGGGGTACAGCCTGGGTGGGATGCCAACACATTGCAGGGTATGCAGGGTACCAATATGCAAAACATGGCCAATTTGGAGTCTTCAGTTTGCTTACCTAGCGGAAACCCACGTGTCATGAGGATTAAATGCATACATTCATTAGCATAATTTAGCTCTTTATTTAAATTCCCACAACATTCTTGTTTCGAGAAACCTTGCCTATATCCATTTACACAATTTTACACAGGTAAGTTTAAAATAAGTAGGGGCATAGTTAGTGATGAATGGATAGGGGGGCTGATGGCAAACTATTCATGACTTAAGCCAATAAATACACATTTATTTTGGGGGGCTAAACAGGCCTAACGACACCCCTGAAAATAAGTATTGCATTTGCATGACACATCCTCACTTTCAATTGACTAACAAATTCACTTGAATCAATACTAATCGGTATTAGATCAGGAAAAAGATGTAAACTAATGCTGAAAGGACACCTCTGGTTATATTTGTGTGTATTACTTGAAAGGCTGTCAGGAAATGCAGGGTTTTCCAATGACACTTTCCATTAATGATGACACAAAATAGGAGTAGCATTTGTTTTCTTCTGCAACAATGATGACATAAAATAAGGGTGCTGGAAATAAGGCTTGGTGGTCCGACATATAGCCCAATTATGCAGAGAACTTTGTGTTGTTTTTGCAAATGTTTTAGGGAGCTACTGCAGTTTGGTTCAGAAAGATAGTGGAGGAGAGAGGCTTAGTAATGAGTGGGCAAACAGGATCGCAGTGCCAGCTGCTCTAAGCTCTACCGCCTCTGTTAATAATTTTAGCCTAAGCATATTTACTCTGTTAGCTGCAATACAAATTGGGAAGAATTACGTAGAGCACCATCCACCTAAATCCTTATCTGCACCACAAAAGTCTTAATATTTAATAAACGTTAATTTTTAAGTCTAGGAAAATGCATCAATGAACAAAACATTCTCCTATGCATGACCTTCCTGACGTACTGGTTTTCATGCAAACCTAGAATTACCAGGAAGGTCTAGAATGTGAAAAAAGTTAATACTGAAGCAGACAGTTTCCATGGTGTTGTAGCGTCACTTGGGAATATGAAACACAGAAAGAACAAAGACCTGTCAAATCATACTTCATATTCTCAGAATTGGGTTTATAAGAAAGGTTTGCAATGCTTTTAAGTCAACAAGGGTCTGAGAATTCAACAGAACTAAAATCCCACAGCAAGGCATTTTTGAACATACATATCCTGTCTTGGTTTGAGATTTTCAACCCATTTGGGTAAACCTTTTGTCATTCACTAGTCATCCCCCTGATGGTGATCATAACAGGCCTGCGGCGAAAATGCAGTTAAACCTCAGTAAGTACAGGAAACTAGTACACTCTTAGTATTACTTTTCCCAGCTAAAATTTGTACCTGCGTTACTTTCATAACTGCCATTCCATCACCCCACAGATTCAGAATTAAGTCCACAGATTGCAGATAATTCGGGGGGGGGTATTTCTCATGGCCCAGGATTTCTTACTTAGCTGGATAACTTGTCAGATTTAAGGTAGTCTGGGCTAAATGGACTATGTCTTCCACTTAAATGTAGCTCAGAGTACCTTAAACCAGACAAGTTATATAGCTAATCAAGAAATCATGCTTGGTGAAATACCCCCCGGTTAATTAATATCACTTGCTTACTATATCTTAAATACCACCATTGTTCAATGTCATACGTTTGCGATGAACCACAACGAGGTGTGCAGTTATATTAAAATAATCAAGGATAACCAGATGTATGCAGCCCGCCAAGCAAATTGGAGTTGATTATATTCGTATAACCGCACAAAGGAAGTCCAGAGAGATGATAAAGGTCAAAGGGAGTAGACTGAGAGGTGGGGATGATTGTGTTTGTTTCTCTGCTGTGCTGTTGTCTTGTGCGTTCTGTTCATTGTGCTTTGACAGTTTCCCCAGTGTTTGACTGTGTTTGTTTCATTTGGTAATGCGGTGCATATATTTGTATACCTTGTTAGTATTTTTGTCCATCACTGCTGGAAGGGGGTGAGCGCCTTTTCATTTGTACCTCTCTTTTGTTCTTGTTGTTGTGTAGTTAGGGAGATAGGGTAAATGCATGTCTTTTCTGTCTTTTGGATAGGTAAGCGTAGTGTGTGTGATGGGGTGGAGACAGTTTGGGATTATGTTTGTTATTTTGACCTGGTTTACCCCTGGAGATATGGTATGACTATTATTTACTATATATGTGTAGGTGTATGTAGCAGGTTAGTGAGTCAAACACAATAAATTGCATAGCACTTGTGCTAATGAACAGTAGTGTGCTGATTTTCTTTTAGGGACCCGGTGTTGTTGTTATGTGTCATATATATATATATATACTCACTGCTTTTGATTGGTTTGACATTGATGCACGACTAATAATGTAATGCGATAACTGAATTGTTTGCATCCGTTGTAATATCATGATATTATGAATCTTTTAATTTTTGTGTCCCTTAAAATAATTCTTAAAAAAGAAAAAGCATTGTAAAGGTTACAGGTAAAACTAAACAGAAGTGTTAAATAAATACTGGGTCTGTGCAATAACTGTATTGCAATCCTATTGGTGATTTATATACTACTGATTAATGAAAGATATTCAGAATTTTGTGTACACGATGTGTTTATACATTACGATGTAAACATAGAAATTCAGATATAGGTATTCTACATCTTTTGATATTTCAGTTATTTTTCTGTGTGCTACAAAGGATGCCTGCCTTTTGACAACAATCAACAAAGGTGGATAGTTCAGGTCCAGAAAGTAAAAAGTATAAAGTTACACTCACATAGTACTCAACTGGTTGGCTGAAATAACACAAACAAAATCCATTTTGAATTGCTGTTTATCATTCTATGACAGTAATTCAGATGTTATTCCTCACCGTATACAGTATAACTCACTCAACATTTATTTATCCAGTTAGGATTTTCAGTGATGCTTCAGATCTAAATGTTATGTTTACAGGGCATATTAGCCTAAGATGGTCTTTTATCTCTTGAGGACACTGATGTTATGACACATGTTCATTACAGATGGCAAAATGCAGATATGAGTCCTAAGCTTTGTGATCTTTGCATTTCAGGAAGCCAAAAAAATTCCCATAAGGGTGCAATGTTGTGTGATCTTAGAACCGAAAATGATTTGATGCCAATACAAAAAATGAGATTTGAAAAATTAAGCTGTAAGTAACATACAATGATTTTCAAAGGCAGTAGAAGGGAACACGGGAAAATAAACAACTGAGGTTAAAATAACTAAAATGGTTATGCACCATAAATTCTGATCACAGATGCAAACAATTCTGTAAACAATGCTATATGAAAACTAACTTCATTCAAAAATATAATCAAAGTATTTATCATTCAGTCATGAAAAGCTTGCAATTAATGTGCTTCGTACAGAGAAATTAACATTAAAGAACCACATAAACCACCTCTGTATACTGGAAATGTCTCTAAAGCTACTAATAACCCATGACTCAAGTTTGTACCAGCAAAAAAAATCATTTTTTTCAAAGCTACTATTAAGAATATTTCAGGCAATAATCAAAACATGAATTGATCTGTTGGTTTTCAAAAAAATCCCTGTATTTTCTCTCCATAGCTTGACATACCTGCTCATCATGAAGACAAAGGTGAATATAATCCCTCCAGATTTGAAGAAAGACATTGTCATGGAAGGAGTTGAACAGGCCAATGGTGTTTATCTGAAACAGAAACACAAGAATATTTTCTTTGTTAAATGGTTCAAATTGTCGTAAAAACGTTGCAATGAAAACATTGCTTGTAATACTTAGAGAACTCCTTATATACATACATTACACAAATGATACATTAAGACATTAATTAGACACATTAATGATGCATTCATTGATAACTGGGCTCAGTTTGTAAGCCTGTGCCACGTAAATCATGTTGTACAAGAAAAAAAATGGAAAGTTTTATTATGTACAGCCAAGGTTTACTCTGGTGTTTATATATAAATATTATTACTGTATCCAGGTATTATTCATCTAATTTATCTCAATATTCACACTTGGATAGACTTTTTTGTCAAACAATTTATATTACCGCAAAACATCATCTTAGCTCCAAAAACATTACAAAATCACGATTTCTTTGAATCTTTGTCTAACCACTAACCTCTGGAATAGATATTCCTACCTTTAAACAACACCTTTGTTAGTGATCATTAAAGTTTATCTGTCTATAGGCACATTCTACATTTGTCTGATTAACCTCCTTCCCTGTATTTGAAAGATAGTTACCATAATTTTGTTCTCAAAATAGAGGCATAAAATAGTAACATTAAATCTTGACAAATTCCTGGATAATGAAGTCACAGCATGAAAAAGCGATCCATAAGTGAAACACAAAAAAAGGGGGAAAGGTAGGTAATACATTGTGATGCAAAAGGAGAGATATAAAAACCATTCATTTTTCATCTCTGGCCAGATTTCATCATTTTTCCGCAATTGGTTTTATGTATACATGACAACTGGGAAGCAGCTTGTGAATTAGTCCTCTTGTCAGTCTTTATTAGCAACTTCATTTTTAATCTTCTGGAAGATTCCAGAATCAGCATGACTTGAGATAGTATGAAGCATTTTTTAAATTTTATACACACTCACTGAGCACTTCATTAGGGGCCCTGTACTAATACTGGGTAGGATCTCCCTTTCAGAACTGCTTCAGATCTTTGTGACATGGATTCCACATGAACATCCCTTTGAGATTCTGGTCCATGCTGACATGTTTGTATTATTTAGAATTTCTGCAAATTTGCCAGCTGCACATCCATGCTGTGAATCTCCCATTCTACCACATCCCAAAGGTGTTCAATTGGATCCAGATACAATGATTAGGAAGGTCACTGAAGAACACTGAAGTCATTGTCGTGTTTATGAAAACAATGTGAGTTGACGTTTGCTTTGTGACATGGTGCATTGTCATGCTGGAATTAGCCATTAAAAGACCATGAAGGGATGCACAGGGTCAGCAACAAATACTCAGATAGGCTGTGACATTCGAGCAATGATCAACTGGTATTACCTGACCCACAGTGTTCCAAGGAAACATTTCCCACATGTGCCTCAGCAGAAATCAGGATTCATCAGACCAGGCAATGTTTTCTTCCATTGTCAAATTTTGGTGCTCCTCTGCCCACTGTAGCCTCAGTTTCCTGATCTTAGCCTACAGGACTGGCACCCTGTGGTCTCCTGCTATTCTATCCCATATGCCTCAAGGTTCAACGTGTTGTGCATTCTGAAAAAATTATCTAGCTGAGTTACTTTTTGCCTTTCTGTCAGCTCAAACCAGTCTAACCATTCTCCCCTGACCTCTGTCATCAACATGACATTTCCATCAGCAGAACTTCCACTCATTGGATGATTTTTGTTTTTTGCACAGTTCTAAGTAAAAGCTGTTGTACGTGAAAATTCCAGGAAATCTGGTGCACGAACATAGACTGAGGCTCCTGACTTGTGTGTTTTCATGCACTGCGCCATTCCCACATAATTGGCTGATTAGACAACAGCATGAATAAGCAGGTGTACATTGTGTTCTGAATAAAATGTTCAGTGAAAGTAAGTAACTTCATTGTGCAATAGCTCTTTGAACAGGGTATATAATCCTGTATTATGTAGTAAATCAACTCTGTGCTCTTCAGATAGATCCACTCAAAAACAACTATATGGGTTGATTAACTCTTAAAAAAAAACTCCTTAAAAGTAGTCAAGATATGATGGAATAAACCTGGGAGTTAAATTTCCCTTATTTACTATAAGGATTAAGCTATCTCCACCTTGACTTATTGTCTTTCTGGTTTTTCTTGAAGCATGTTAAATAATTATATATTCACAGATGCTGCAGTCAGAAGGCAGGGCCTGGATGTGTAACACGACAATGTGTTATCTTTCACAGCTGACGGAACACAATCAGACACAGAAATGCAAAACTAGAGCATACCATTTTGAACTGCCTCTTTTTTTTATCAGATTTCACCTGGACTCTGCTTCCCCCGTCCAGTTTGCTGAGGTGTATTTATTAACTTCAGCTGTCCACACCCCCACTCCCAAAGGATACCATACCAATTTATACCTTTGAGGGTACAATTAGTTGTCACTGGAGCTGTACCCTCAAGGCTCTGCCAATTGTACCTTAGCTGTAGGTAAATTTACTTTCTAAGGTATAGAAATTGAATATTTTTGTACCATTGAAGGTACATTAATGCTGTTTGTAATAAAACTGTACCGGATTTGGCTCCTTTTTACTGGAAGTGTAAGCAGATGGTGTGATAATGCAAGATTCTTCCTCATAAATTCATAGACTCCTTTCCACTCAAAGTGCAGGAGTCATCCATGATCAAGTTGCATGATGTCATACATCAGCTCAGCTCCTATTGCACAAGCCATTCCATCACATGTCATACTATCACCTAAAATCAGGTAGGGACATCCCCAGTTAATTATTAATCTGCTTGTGCTACATCCCCTTGGTAATAAAGCCTTATGTCCAGTCTCTCATGTAGATATTTCTTCTTAATAGCGAAGTAAATTCTTGCCGACAGTCAAGAATGTGTATAAATCTAAATCTACCCACAAAACTTTTTTTCTAAATAAATTTCCCTAATGTAATATTCCTAATGTACATGAAAATGAAATACAGTCAAACTTTCATATTTGCGGTCATTTGCCCAGCAAAAATGGAAGTACAAATATTTCTTCTGTTTTGCAGGGGCGGGAAGAAAACACACAAGCGTTTTTGATACTAAAAGAATGTGGAAAATGTCATTGACAAGAAACCAACAGGAAACCAGGCAAAATCAACAAACGCATTGCAGACATCATAGCAGACTTCCAATCAGATGCAGAGTACACAGCAGTGGTGAAATTTAATTTAATGCGGACACCGCATTCAGCTCGTAAAAGCTGTATCAGTCAATAACGGCAGCTCCCATCGTATGGCCTTCACCTCTCATGAGACATGAGAAGCTGTACCTCGTTCATATTATTTTATGACACTTTTTGTTCTGATGATCAAAAAGCTTACAAGCACATTAAACTAATCATCTAGTGGAATTTCTCAGAAAGTAAAGTGGAATTTAAATAGGGAAATATATTATTGCATCACACATCTCCAAGCATTAGTTTTAAGTAACTGCTGATCCAATCAATTGAGCTCCAAGTCTACCCCATAGAAACACAATATGGCAGAATTTCCACAAAGCATGTCTGTATTAACAAAGGACTTAAATAAAATAGACAAGATTCTCTCAAACTTTAGTGCCAAGTTTTCATTGCTGATACCAATCCAAAAGAGTGAAAGTAAATTTAGCAGTTTTATATTCAAATCAGTTTCTTTTATTTTAAAAGATTCATTTCGTTCATTCATAATATTATCCATAATGTGATTTTTTATGCTCAGATCATACACATTTATTCAAGCACTGTTCATGTGATTGACCTGGAAACTTTTACTAGACCTATAATTATAAATGTCAGCTTACTATGAATTTATTTATTGTCCCATTTGCCTGAACCAACATACATGTGCACACACACAAACACACATATATATTTTTTCATACCAATATTTCATTTTCCACAATATACTACATTAGCACAAGAAGCTGAATTGAGCTAAAATACTTGAAAATTATATAGCACAGCACTCAGTAATCTTGCAAGAAGTAAATAAAGTCATCTACGACAACTGAATAATTTATCAAGTGCAGTAAACAAGCACAGAATTAAGGGGTTTACTTGCTTTAAGAATCTAAAAGAATAATTATGCAGAATGACCTCAGAGCAGTACAGATGCTTGTATTCTTGTTCAAGCTGATTGATCTTCTTTAATAAATCAATATGTTCTCTTCATCCTTCATCCTTCTCTGCCTGACCTGGAGTCCCAGGTAGTATATTTCTTATGCTGTTTACTACATCCAGATCCTCTGATGTAACGGTAATGTCCATTATCCACCATAGCCCATCTAATCACCAGCAGTATAAATATCTCATAGTTTATTGAAGGCTAATCAGCAGAAAAACAATGTCACCGGCTGAGCTAAAAACAACATTTCCTAAATCTATATTATATGTTGTGCTGTTTAAGAAGTAGTAGCAATAATAATAATAATAATAATAATAATAATAATAATAATAATAATAATTTGCTTTCTTTTTTTAAAAATCTGACAGGAGGGGTAGATTCTGGTGTATTTATTTATTTATAGTTTTTTTTTTTGGGGGGGGGGGGGTTTCAGTTCGGTAGTTTTCCCTCAATGTTGAATGGTGCAGGAAAGTATTGTTTGCAATTTCTTATATTGCTCTTTACGCATGGTAGAAACGCTCAAATTCAAGTACGGAATACAGGTATGTACCCCCTGATATACAGTATAGCCTATCTACTGTCTGTTAGTTTGTATTGTAGTTTTCCTCGTATATTTTATCCAAATAAACCTGCCATCAATAAAACGAATACATGCATTGATTTAAATACATGCGTATACATTCATTTAAAAATGAAAATTAATTTTAAAAATATTAGAAAACACAAAGAAGACATATCTCATCATTTTAATATTTAAAATAGTTTAAATATAGAAATGTTGAAATCGATCAGAATAATTAGGAACAGAAATGTTGCAAAGTTCACAACAAATAACACAAAAGCAAGTGTCCCTTCTGGATTTATTATGTATCTTATATAGAAAAAAACTACGATGTAACACCTGGCCAGAATAATACCTAAATTTAATGACAGCAATGGAATAACATCATTGTAGAGATAATGGTAAGTATTTGGCAACATAGTTTATTTATTTTACCGATGAATCTCTTGCCAAATTAAAATAAAGACGGCGCACATATTAACTTACCTGTAGAGATGTAAAGTAGAGCGCATTTCACAAAATTTCGAAAAATAGCTAATCGAGATTATATGAAACGTTCATTAAGTTTCCCATGCAACAAAATGTGAGTTAAAACTGCGAGCATTTAAAATTAATCTCTCCAAGTCGCCGGTATGCGTAAGTCTGCCTGCAAACCAACTGAATTTGTAAGGCATTCCCGTCGGGGGGGGGGGGGGGGGGGGGGGGGGGGGGGGGGGGGGGGGGGGGGGGGGGGGGGGGGGGGGGGGGGGGG
>JAODUD010000062.1:11086648-11102995 GCA_026784285.1 Stomatorhinus walkeri | reverse complement strand
TAAAAGTCTTAATTCCTTAAAGCATTTGAGACTGAACAGTATGCAAGTATATAGAGTCACCTTGCCTAAGGCCTTCAAAGTCATTTCATGTATATTTGTAAAACTATAAAGAAATCTAGTGAAGCTGCAGATGGAATAGTCTTCCTGTTCAAGTAACACAAGCTAAAACCCTGGGTTCCTTTAAATGAGAGCTAGATAAACTATGAGCTATTATTTAAGTTCTCCCCAAACGAGCTTGATGGGCCAAATGGACTCTTCTCGTTTGTAAATCTCTTATGTTCTTATGAAGACTATATCATCCAAGCAGCAAAATGATAATGAACACAATAAATATTAAATTGTTGCATAATCTCTACAACTCAATGAAGTTCCGACCTTCAAGCTATGAAGGTCAGGACCTGCTTTATCAGTGCTGATTATGTAAAAGTATTAATGCTTTCTATAATAGTAAGAGGCAGTAGTTATCCCAGACGGGGCACCAGACAAGTCATAAATACTAGTTTAGTGTGTTTTTGGACTTGGACACCTGCGGAATATGTAAAGCTGCGCAACATGGAAAGAATATCCATACAAGGCAGGGTACACCATGAGCAGCATACAGGTCCGTCACTGGGAACATCCAAACCCACAATGGCCAGCTACAAGGCAGGGTACACTATGAGCAGCATACAGGTCCATCACTGGGAACATCCAAACCCACAATGGCCTGCTACAAGGCAGTGTACACCATGAGCAGCATACAGGTCCATCACTGGGAACATCCAAACCCACAATGGCCAGCTACAAGTCAGGGTACACCATGAGCAGCATACAGGTCCATCACTTTGAACATCCAAACCCGCAATGGCCAGCTACAAGGCAGGGTACACCATGAGCAGCATACAGGTCCATCACTCAGAGACGCCAACTCACCTAGCTACATGTAGGCTGCTCATGGGAACCCATGGAAAACAGAGAGAATGAGGCCAAGTTCATAAATAGAACAGGAAAGGGCTTCAAATCTTTGGGGTGGGAGGCAACAGTGCAGCCCACTGAGCCAACCTCACTGCTTCTTTCTCATTAATACCATTCCTGTTGTAATTATGGCTCAAAACATGGTGATTTATAACAGAAAGACTAAGAAAATTTAGAACCAAAAAGGTAGTTCACTGTGAGGTCTCAAAATATGCCAAATACAGAAAGCAAGAAAAATATATGTAATTTATGTATAGAAAGCCAAGGCTATGTTTGTGTTTGGGGCAATGTTCTTTTCTAGCAGCCACTGCTGTATTTCTGACTCGGGGCTCACAGAAAAACATCCAGGAACTTATGAACACAGCACACATTTCTTCAGAAGCCTGGTCATCTTAGAGATGGTATCAGCACTTACTTGGCCTTCGGTGGGTAAAACTGCTGCCTAGTTTCAACGCCTGAGATCGCACAGACACCAGTCAAGACTCAAAATCATTTTTTGTTACAGTTCAGACAATGGAATTGGAAAAAAATATCCTAAATAAATATAACTACAAGGGCGGCATGGTGGTGCAGTGGTTAGCACTGTTGCCTCCCACCTCTGGGACCTGGTTTCGAGTCTCTGCCTGGGTTCCATGTGTGTGGAGTTTGCATGTTCTCTCTATGTCGTTGTGGGGTTTCCTCTGGGCGCTCTGGTTTCCCCCCACAGTCCAAAGACATGCTGAGGCTAATTGGGGTTGCTAAATTGCCTCGTAGGTGTGCCTGTGTGAGTGAGATGGGTGTGCCCTGTGATGGATTGGCCCCCTGTCCAGGGTGCCCATTGCTTCTGGGATAGGCTCTGGACCCCCTGTGACCTGTTAGGATAAGCGGGTATAGAATATGGATGGATGGAAATAAAACTACAGGTAAAATGGACTTTCAGGTTCCTTAACATGCACTGTGATATCCTGCAGCTCAGTTTTGCAGTGGTTAGAACCTTTCTCAATGAGAAGTGCAAAGTGACAACATATTGGCTGTAAGTTAGAAATAAATAAAATATGGAATAAAGTAACATGTTTGACATGGATATGGGCTCCTTTGGGTGCCTCTGGATATCACAAAGGGACTTCTGTTTAGATTTCCCACCTACAATTTCTTCCCCGACCTTTTTGCGAAACACGCTACAATTATTACAATATGGAGGTTGTCCTCAATGATGTAACCAAACCGTATTTCTTTATCCCCAAAGGGAGAAGTAGTGTGGAGTCAGAAGATAGACGGACCAAAATACATGCAGTTGACCCTTCCTCATTGCGGGTGTCAGGTGCGCAGGCCCCTGCTGATCTAGAAACCGAGTAAAATGTGTTGGTCTCCATGGTGAACGAAGTAAGCATGCGAGAAAATCGAAGTGTTTCATTTTTAAGTACACATTAGGGCAGTGAAATCGCACACAAAGATATGAGAAACAAGATAGAAAGATGGCTGCTCAACTTCACGTGCGCTCTGCGTCCTTCAAATCACCCATGGAGTTACAGGCGTTTTTGTTAGTTGTCTGCTGGCATTCATGTGTCATTTGCAGCTTTTGCGAAACTCCCAAAAAATCCCATTTAATTTCTTCTGCTGACCCCGTTACATATCAGAACTGAGATGGGGAAAGTCGCAATACGGAAGGGTTGATTGTATATAAACAACTTTTCTACTACCTGCGTTCAGAATGATAAGAAGCATGGCTAGCGAATTTGCAGAACGGTCAACTGGGAAAATATGTCAGAAAATATTAACATTCATATGACTCCCCACTAAAGGGTTTTCAGAAGTCCCAGATGGCTACAGACAAAGATAAAATACATTTGTACTGCAACACCATATCGGGGGGGGGGTTTAGAATGATTCCAAGGACCCCTGAGTGACAGGGGCCCTAAAAATTTTTTTTAAATAACTGGATTGGTCTGACTGGGGGTCCCAAAATGATATGGGGCAGAAAATCTTTAGCACCATGTATGTTTTTGCGTCAGTGTTAATGATTTTTTTAAAAATTTATTTTCTAAATTGCTTTTTATTTCCATTTGAAATCTAGTTTAGTTTTAGGTACGGTTTCATTAGTTTTTATTTTAAGATGTAAATCTATTTAGTTATATATATACTACTTTAGGTTTTAATAATTTTATTTGTAGGATAGATGGAAAGTTATAGGACTTTGGCTAAAATGTTGCAGTGTAGTACCATTGGCTGTTTCTGTGGTTCAAATGCATTGTACAGGTCAGGTCAGCACGTCGTGCAGTGCTATTGGCTAATGATTTTGCATTCTATTGGTTTATTGGTTTATCTAGGAGCAGCATTTGTTTCCTCTGCAACCTATAGGAAAAAGAAGACAGTCAAAAGACATTATTCATTTCGTTCTATTGTGTCCAGAAAAATAAAGCACCATATTTCCTCAAATGGCCCAATAAATATGGCTATAATGTGTTTTAAATGGGAGGGGGGGCACCTGGGGGGCAATCAGATTTTGGAGTGGGGGTGCAAGACCCACTCCCTTCACCATTGGCTAGACATCTGTCTATACAATAGAGGAAGAACTCCATTTTCCCCAAGCTTTTCAAAGATAACCAGCTGGATTAATTGACATCTCCAAACTGGCCGTGGTGTGTGAGTGTGTGCCCTGTGATAGGCTGGCAGCCAGCATAAAGTGCATCCCTGCCTCGTCTTCTGTGCTCCCTGGGGTAAGCTTCAGTCTGCCTGGGGTGGGCTCAGTCCCCATGATCTTAACCATATGAAATTCTGGAGGATGGGTTGCTCCCTCTAATAGGAGACATTTCTTTGTCTAAATAAAGAAAAATGCTATGGAAGTTTCCTTATTTCCATATGCTCCCTAAACCCCTGAAAAGGGAATTAATCTACTTTGAACTGAGACGCTGGTATAGAGCCATTTTACTCATCTGGCCACCTAGGCTTTTTTGCACAGTAGTTGGTAAATTAATGAAGATGAGAAACATTAAGGAAACCTATGTGGTCTAGTTTCAGTCATCAGTGGCACCCTGCTATCTTGTCAGATTAAGGAAGTGCGCTTCGTAAAAATCAAGAAAGAATGCAGCGGAGAGACGGGGAAAAAGTACTGTGTGTGATGTAAGATAGTTACAGTGTCAGACTTTGTGGGTGAGTACAGCAATAACTCACAATACAACAATGTAACTAAGGAAACAAGCAGAGCATGCTCACCTTTTTTGTTTAGCAGCAGATATATAGCAGATAAATTAATTTCCCGCTCACCAGCAACAGTACACAGTGCCAAAATACCTTCACCAGTGGCATCAATTCTGGGGTTATAGCTAGCCAGCTGTCCAAAGACACCACAGTGCATATATTTTACTACAAAATTTCATTGATAATTGTATACTGGCCAGTACACAAATCCATCTTTTGTTCAATAATATCTAGCAAAACATATGGTTTAATTATCCTGTTAATATTATCGTTGGTTGCACAAACAACAGCAACAATTTAAAGGTTTATAGATAAAAAGAATACTGGGGTTATGTACTGGATTAAATGTCAGTCTCGTGGCCCTTCCACTTCCGGTGGCGTTGCTAACGCGTTGCTAAGGCACAAACGCAGCCTCGGTGCATAAGTGTAAGCAAATGCACGGCACGGTAAGAGAGCTGTTTTTAAAGAAAAGATAATTGCATTTCTGGGTTTACCAGAACCGAGGTCCCTTACACATTTTCGACTGTGGATTAGCTGGCACGATACAGTTAACGCAGTTAATTCACTAATGTCGTTTTATAACTTTTCTTCTTTGCTTGAATATTTTATACTTGGTTGCTTAGCTTAGTTAATATAATATATATTTGTGCAAGTATTGTTACCATTTTGCAGGAATGTAAACAGCATGGACATTGAAATTCGACAATATTTGACTAAGGCAGAGACACGTAAAGGTAAACCGTTTGCAACCAATATGCGTTTTGTATGAGTTACCTAATACAACATACATTAATTTAGCAGCTTGATTTGCCTTCTTTTCCCGTTATTTTTGTTTTTGGCTGAATTGTCATAGACACCGATGCTCTGAAGACAGCGTACACTTTAATCAAAGATGTCACTAAAGGAAAAAAGGCAGTCGGTGCAAGGTCCCTTTGCCCTGAGATATATGTCGTTTGCGCCGAACAAGCGCTCCAGGTAAGATGGGAGAACGGCGCTGTTTGTCAATGGTGCTGCAGTGCTGTACTCGGCTGGCTCCTCACTTGAATATGCCGTGCTTTTATTATCTTACCTCGCTTTCAGGCAAATAGAACGACATGTTCTGCGATAAATTAGCGTACACTAAATATCACACTGCAATACTTCTCCGTAAAGACATTTACGATATATATTTTTTTTTTCGATAGGTCAAAAGCAGTCAGTATATTTCTGAATAACAGCTGTTGTATCACTAAATCAGCCATTACACATTGAGAATGGGTAATGTAGCTTCTCACTTGGGTAGGAATGGTAGGTGGTTTTCTCTTGTATTCCAGTTCAAGCTTAGTGCAAAAGATTTCTGTTCAGGGTGGTTCTTATACTTTGAGAAAACATTATGTATCATAAAGGCTGTGGATTGAATGTGTCATTCCCACATCAGTGAGGTTGTCAGGTCTACCTCCTTCTGCCTACCCAAAGTATTGATCTCACTTTCACATAACCATCGCTTGCGCTTCCCAGAAATTCTTTGCGATGTCTTGTGTGCTTTGTATGATTCTGAGTAACTGTTCTGGCTCCATCGGTGAGGTCTTCTTGTGTTGTTTTTTTGACTATTGATCTGTTTTTGTTTTCTCCGTCGGGTTTTCCCCAGTATAAAATCCAGTAGATATCAAACCTTCATGTCCATTCCCTGTCTCTGCATGTTTATCAGTTTTTATGAGAGAATGTGCTGTTGAATTATCTGGATATCTATCCATCCATTTTCTATACCCGCTTATCCAACTGGGTCGCGCGGGGTCCGGAGCCTATCCCAGAAGTAATGGGCACGAGGCAGGGAACAACCCTGGATGGGGGGCCAGCCTATCACAGGGCACACCCACACAGGCACAACTATGGGCAATTTAGTAACACCAACTTGCCTCAGCATGTCTTTGGACTGTGGGGGGGAAACTGTAGTGCCTGGAGAAAACTCCACGATGACACAGGGAGAACATGCAAACTCCACACACATGCAACCCAGGCAGAGACTCGAACTCAGATCCCAGAGGTGTGAAGCAACAGTGCAAACCACTGCACCAACATGCCGCCCCTTATCTCAGTGGTGTGTGTGTGTGTGTGTGTGGATACTTGAGTGGTACTTGATGTGTCAGTCCTAAATTTGTCCAGAAATTACTGTAAATTTTATTTAAAATATGGTACCTTTGTAATTTGGGCCATGCTTTCATTATTTTTAAATTTTTAATATTTTCTGAAGGGTCAGTAACTTTATTTATGCACCTATATATGCTGTCACATATAAAAGTTTATTAATCATTCTGATTCAAATGATTTACACACAAATGCTTTAGTTTTGTGAACCTGAAGTGTTAAACAGTAAATGTAAACTAAATGTAGTGTAGTCTTGGTTTATATAGGTAATTCCTTAAAATTATTCAAAAATGTGTGTGTGTATGTGTGTGTGTGTCCTTATTTGTGTTTCAGCTTGGATGCCCAGAGGTCGCCAAAGACTGCCTAATGATGTACTTCGAATCAGGTCCAGCTGCTAATCAGTTTCTGAGCAGGGCCTACTTGTGCCAAGGTCAGCTGACCTCTCCAGTGACTTTTGGGAGTGCGGTAAGCACACTGTACATTTTAAAACTTTGCAATGGTGGTAAATGATTCTCAGTTTATTCCATGCTTGTTTATATTCTGTATGAAATAATACCATAAGTTGCTTTAGCATTAGATGTGGCAAATTTTCAAATCCATAAACCACCCCCTGTGGACTACATGAAGAGGAAATGTTTTAAAACTTTGTTTTTTTTCTATAAAGCAAACATTCCAAAATTTCACATGCAAGTCTGAATCTCTACGCAGATGTAACCGGGTTTTGCGTTAAAACATCCTGGTACTTAATGGAAATCATCATATCATTGATCTCTACAAGAGCCCTTAAACAAGACAACAAAGCACCCATCATCCACAACCATATTTTAGTAGACCCTTGAACAACAGAATGACCCCAATCTTCAATCAAAAGCAATACAGAAACAGAGATGGAAAACAAAAGCAGTTTCGTAATGGCAAACTTGAATCTTATTTGAAACGTGTGGTTGAGTTTGGATAGGGCAATCCAGAAGTGCAAACCTTAAAATATTCCTCACACAGGACTGTTGCGCAATCTCTCCAAACGCCTGTATTGACCTTGTTATACTTCATGGATGTCACATGCATTTCCTTGTACAAAGTGTAACAGTTAACATGTGTAACAGTAGAATTAGAAACTCGATTACCTCAAGATTCTACTGAACTGTTCAGTTTTGAAAATCTAATCCTTGAATTCTTCATTGACTCCATCGCCATCTTGCTCAGTGTACATTCTCTTTTCAAATTTGAAACTGTTCCAGAATTCCGAAAATGTATCACAGCCCTGTTCATGCCTAGTGGTATTCTCAACAGTTTGCATATTTTTTATACCCGGTCTGTGTGGATCAACCACTGTCAGTCTCTTTTCTGTTGAGATCTTTGGTTCCGCCCAATGGTGATGAATGACAAAGGAATTTTACATTTATGCAACCTCATATTTATACCCCAGGGACACAGGAACTGGGGAAAGGCAGCGATCAGTTCCTGTAGACTGAGAGGAGCTAAAAACTAAAATCACATCCATCATACAGATAATCACATCCACTTTGTTTGCTGTTATTTTAAATCATTTTAGTGACTCTAATGATTTTGAAACCTACAGTATATTTTTAACTATAAAAATATACAAAAGTTTTAGGGTACAATTCATCATGTTTTTGAAGATATTTCCTTAAATA
The DNA here is from genome assembly GCA_026784285.1 of Stomatorhinus walkeri. Classification (NCBI taxonomy): domain Eukaryota; kingdom Metazoa; phylum Chordata; class Actinopteri; order Osteoglossiformes; family Mormyridae; genus Stomatorhinus; species Stomatorhinus walkeri. The sequence continues at coordinate 11,095,085 of JAODUD010000062.1, read as the reverse complement.
CTCTAGTTTTGCTGTATGTCTTCTAATACATAATGATAGTAATGAAGGTTTTTAATTTGTTCTTTTTTATTTTTCCTTTATCTTCAGGTAGATGTTGAAAAAGCCATGCTTTACTTTTTGAAGGCTATAGAGATTTCAAAGGAACAACCCAGGTATGTCATTTCATATATGAATATCTCTTTGGATTGCATTCATTGTTGCAAGAGAAAATATGAATAATCTGAAAAAAAAATCACTTCTGCTGATTAGTGTAACATGAAGTGAAAACTTTTGGTGTTGTGAAATGAATTTCAGCTGAAAAGAGAATGCATTTATTTTCTGTTCAAGGGAGAAAAAAGTGCACTTATTCTTACATCAAAAATTTTAAAGTTTTACGACACAGAGCATTGCATACATGCAGCTTAGTCACTAAAATAACATGGACCTTTTATGTGCTGCCCTGTTTTAAAATTCTCTTTATGCTTATTTTAGTACAAGAAAGGCACCGCGGGTATTGCAAGCAAGCCATAAACCTGTCACAAAAGGCATTTCGATCAGTAGGTGGAGTAGAATCTGTAAGCAGCCTACTTTGAAACCATTAGATGTCAACACAATTTCAGGAATATCATCAACAAATCTCAGTTAATGCATATAATCTTAGCATTTAAAAAAAATGTCAATTAAGACCAAAGAGAACTTATATTCAGCGTTCATTTATTTTGGTACTCCGCCCTAGTATAGGTTGAGCCTCGCTTTATCTATAGCCTGACAGTATTCAAGGTATGGATTCAACAAAGGGCTGACACAATTGCCTTGGCCTTTTCTAATTTGGCCTCTCCTGCTGACAAGATTCTGGTGGGAAAATTAAGAACCAAACGAAAAAACTTTTTATTTTTCTTTGGTTGTGCACTTAAAGACTAATAGATGTTGATGGCTGTTTTTGACTGCAGAAGTTAAGTACTGACCTGCTCTGTAATTACGAGATGCATTATGTTTAATTTGAGGTTTGCAAAACAAATTCCCGAAAAGTAACACTACAAAAATAATAAATGTGAATCTGTGTTTTTCTGATCTTTCTTTGGGCAGATACCATTTTTTGGTATTCAATGCCTCCGTGCTCTACTTCCAAACGATCCAGCCCTTGCTGAGACCCGGCTTTCGCCAGCACCTTGTCTCGAGTCTGGCACAGGTTGTGAAGGCCCTGGAGGAGATTGGAGAGGCTGACCACAGATGGAGGGCCCAGCTCATGTTGTTAGTGCTCATAGCTGCAGCTAGCAAAGCTGTTTTGATCCTGCTATGTTTCTCCATGCATGCAATAAATAAAATAGAAATAAACAAGGCGGGGAGTGATGCAGAATGTTTTCCCGTCTGAAATATATCGTGCATTTGACCAAATTCAAAATGTACTTGCTCCTCTGTATTCTATTTCACTGACCATTTTGCTACAACAATTTTTCGATCCTTGCTCAGACAGAACTGTCCTTTAATAGGTGGATCTCGTTCTTATATCTTATTCCTTTACATACAAAACACATATATTTTTTCAATACACATTCTTGAAAATGACTCACGTATTGTCAGAATGGTCTGTGAGACATGCTGCAAGAATTGCATTTGAAGTATTTCATTATAAATATGAATATATTTACCTGTTTTCTGCAGACACTTGGTAGAGTGCCTGGCGGAAGCCGGAAAATCAAAAGAAGCTGCCAGCTTTGCCAAGCATACTTCAGACTTTATTGAAGCAAATGCACCTGATCTCTCTCCAAAGATTTTCTCATTACAGGTGAAATGTCATTTGTCAGTCCATTTTTCTTAATTCAGAATTTGAGATGATTACCTTTTTTAATCCGGTTTCAACATACAGTACATATTTACTTATTTACTTACCACAGAAGTACAAGTTTATATCAAAGGCTGCTAAACAGGCTTTCTGCTTATGCACAAACTTCACCCCACAAACATAAACCTTTGTTCAGTAATATGTAGGTCTGTGTATTCAGTTGGTCTGTGAACAATGTAAAATATGAATAGATTTGAAGACTGATGGGTGGATGCAATTTTCAAAGTATTCAATTCTCTATTTCTATCCCTTATAGGTACGACACAAACTTTTAGAAATGCCCAAAGCCTTCAAGAAAACTGAGACAAGCTTGACATTAGCAATTATTTATAAAATTCAGAAACTCAAATGGTAAGTGATTTATTTTTACATATTACTCAGGATCCTGTGAAATCCTGTCTCTCTCTCTGAATAATGAATTGAATTCTTGGGGTTCTCAGCTTGCAGAAATGGATGATGGGTGTCTTAGGATAAACATGTATATGCTGTCGCAGTGCTGGTGTGGGGGCTTATATTTGTGGGTGTTTGGCATGTAAGAAAAAGCACATGGCTGATTGTCCTTGCTGCCTGCTGCAGATGTATATTAGTTGTTGAATATTGTTTAAGACACTAAATTAGTGGCTAGTTTATTAAATATGGATGTCTGTTTATGCACGCAGCTTTTTTTTCAAACTGTAGACCATGAGCCTGCACCAAATATATAAAACACACAGACAAGGTAAAGAGGTTGTAAAGATGTTAATTTACTATACAACTAAACATTATTATGGTTATGATTGCTGATCTAAGTGATTTTGAACATGGTGTGATTGTTGTTGCCATATATGCTGGTTCCAGCATCTCAGAAACTAATTATCATGCAATACAGTGGCCTTGGTTTACTGACAATGGTGGGATGAACAAAATCATAAAACATCCAGCTGATGACATATCTGTTGCCTAAAACAAAGTGCCAAAGTAATCACAGTAAAGTAAAACAGTTTTTTTTTTTTTAGAATGGTTTTTCTCTGTAAATGACTTGTTTACATGACTTGAAGCAGTTCTGGGTCCTACCCTGTAAGCAAGCATTATGTAAGAATACCACAGTATGTAATAATTTGACAAAATGGATTAAGTGTTCACTTCATTATGTAATAGCACACACATTTTGTAATAATCTGGTACATATTGTAATTGATAGCCTGAAAGCAATATATAATAAATGTCCCTGCATTTTGTAATAAATTTTTACATATTGTGGTGGTTATTACATAGTGTATACTTTGCCTTATGTAATAAACAACCAAAATAGATGTCTTCATTGACATTTTATCAGGTTATTACACAACGCGGTGTTATTAAACAATGTGTTGTACAAGCTATGCCCACCTGATAAAGTGGCCATTGAGTGTATGTTTGTTAGTGTTTTTTTGTGTAACTTCAGTGAAGCTGATGGCCCAGGAATCCGTAAAGATTATTCTGCAAAGCTGAAAGAAGTGTTCTCGCTTCTACTGCCCTCAACAACGGTTCAGAACAAAGATTCAGAGTCAAGCCTTGGAGGGAGCATCTTAGCTATCACCCCAGAAGAGAGGTATGTATGAAGCTGAAAATCTCACCGATATGGGACACAATGGAAGGAAGGAACCATGGAAGGAACCATGGAAGGAACCGCCATATTTATGTTTGTTCCTTGGTGTTTTACTACTGTGCTGATAATTTAAATTATCAAGTAAGTAAAACGTTCTTTTTAAAGTATTCCATTGGTCTTAATATTTCCAGTGATTGAGTTTGTGTGTTTTATACTATCTCACTGGTAAGGAAATGTTTTTGGAGATTTTACTATTATCATTTTGGGTGAAAATCAGAAGATGTCATGATTGTACTGTCCATTAATTGTGTTTGCAAAATCAGCTTTGATGTTTTTATTGCTGACATCGCAGAACACATTTCTTGTTTGTGAACATGAGATTTCCAAGGACCTTATAAAAACAATTTAATGTTTCTTTGGACTGAAAATATTACAGCACCCTTTCTAAACACTCTACCCTCATCAGTCTGTGGTAGGTAGACAGTATACAAATCGAGCAAATTGAAACCTTTTTTTCTTTTAGGATAAGAGCAAGATATATGCTTCTCAGGAGACAATAAAATAACGTGTACCAGTGTCAGTATTGATAATAATGCCGATAATATAGAATATCTAGAGTGGTTTACAAGTTTGTCGGTCTTTTCTGCATTGGCTGATAACGGTCCAAAACCATTGAGAGCAGGATGTGTGGTATGCAGTGGAGGACACCATGGAATGAACTGCCAAACTCAAAAAAGAACATCGCTGCCTTTCTCAAGTGTGCCAGTGACCATCTGGGTGACTCTGCTAGCTCTTGCAGCATGAAGCATAGCTTCAGGGCTGCATGCAGTGATTAGAGAGCAATTACTTCAAGATTTCTTGTAAATCTTGTAGGAGAATGTCAGAGTTTCTGTCGATGGCATTAAGCTCATAGCGCAGCAGATAAATAAATGAAATAGCTGCAAAGAAATGTCACAATTGGGAACGGGCAAATCGAAGTCAACTATAACCAAAAGAAAATGTTGCTGCACGATGCCCATGAGTTGAAACCAAAGAGGCCAAAATACCTCAAAGGTTAATTTTAACAATGACAATAAGAGAGAAAAAAACAAAACAGCTATACAAAATAAGCAGTTAGCGGTATGGAAAAAGATATTGCAAACAGGTAATAAAAAATGACAATATAATAGTGGACAAGACTGGTTAAAGGCTAAGGTTCCTTTTTAAAAATAAAGACTAAATGCTAGGTCAGTGTTTAAAATTTTTTTGTCAAATTTTCTTCACAATCAGGTAACCAGCATCATTTTTAGAATAATTGTAGGAATATAGCATAAATAATTTGTACTTGTTTTGTATTTCAGGTTAAAATAGGCTGGTATTTTTGTATTTCAACTTTTCAAATTTCATTTGTTTTAGAAGTGGATTTTTTCTGGAGTTGGCTTATCTGTCCCTGCAATTGAAATATCCTGATTTGGCTGCTGACTGTTTGAGAGAACTTGAAATGGGTAATGTTTCTGTAAGTACATGTACTGTATATGAGCAATAATGTGCTCTTCACTTCCAGAATCTGGTTTATCTGTCAGTTAGCAGGCAATTCGTATGTTTAAATAAACAAAACAAATGCTCACATAATTATTATGTGATCTGAGAGTCATTATTCATTATTTTCAACCAAAATAGTTAAACCCATTATTTCTGTGTAAGGACACTAAGTGGCTCATTAAGCTGGCATGCTTGAGAAGTGAACTGGATGTTCACAGAAGGAGAGCAAAAATAGAAGAGTACTCCAAAAATGATGTGGAGGTAAGCAGGACCATACAGTATTTGTGGAAGTGATGTGCTTTAAATGCGAAATGTTTGTAACAGAGTTCATTTTCATAATTTTTGATGGTGATCAGAGTTTTGTGATGATGCAATGGAATGTTTTACTCCACACTGTGGGCGGGGGAGCGCACCCCTGATGATGCTAATATGCATACTTTAGGACCATTTGAGGATAGTAAGGAGACTGGATCAGTGCCTGCAGAATGCGGTGGGAGAAGGTGACGGCCCTGTCATACAGGCAGTGTGTGCTACACTGTGGAACGTTTGCCTTCCTCTCCTTCAGCATAATCTGAGGAAGAGAATAAGAGGCCAACTCGTTCGATTGGCCCAAACGCTGGAGGACATCCACAGGTGATTAACATCCTTGGGAAAATGTTTTCGTCATATTAATCATTTTTTAAATATGCATGTTTAGCTTCTAACACTTAAAAATCTTCTAGATTTTTTTTTACTAATCTAATAAATATGTATGCAGTTAAATTTAAACTGAAAGACTGACTTCATATGAGCAGTGCTTTAGTATTTGAGGTTGATTTGAACAGAGCACCTATGGCACCTACTGTATGGTCACACAGTGGAAAACTGGAAAAGACTCCTAAGTTAAGCTGTGTTGGCTTCTGCTTTCAATATACTGTATATGAATCAAGTATATGCTTTTTAGTATACGATACAACAAAAACTGCAATATGTCTAGATTTGTAGATTTCTAGAAATGTCTAGCTGCTAGAAATGTTAAATGTAAATGTGATGGCAAAGCAACACCATGAATATATGAGCCATTCGGGGGGGCTGTCAAGAAAAGTTTTAGTGCCACTGGTATAGACAGAGACCAGGAGGGGCACAATGTAAATGTAACTCATTACTCTTCAACTGGGGCTTTTATCCAAGCTCTTCGTTGCTGGTACACTGCTAAAAAACTGTTGGAAAAGTACTAAATCATCCTTTAACATTTACTTTTGTATATGGGGTGATTGCACAATATAAATATACACAAATGTGGAAAAACTGAACAAAAATATTTTATGTATTTATATGTATATACAAGGGACTACCGCCATACAAGGGCAGCATTTGCAATTCAAAGTATTTTTAACTGTTGGACTTTCACTTAGAAAGAATTCACTTTTTGAATGCTTAAACATGTATAATGGCTCTTGTTTTTAACACCGGCTATTGCACTGCTACAGATAGAACAATAACTAAGTAGTAATATTCATCCAGTAATTTTTGATTTATTGCATTCACAAGGTCAAATGTCGTCTGTTTTAAACCTTCCTTTTGCCACCACTAAGTAGCGTTGCTTCAGTTTTTGGGCAGTCTGTCACAAAATATAATCAGTTCTACTTTGGCACCCATCCAATGCCTCTGCAAAGCTGTAAACTTTCTGAGTCTAATGGGATCAAGTGTCAAAACTGCCATTTTTTTGCTATCTACTATGTGGCGCTGCTTCAATTTTGGGGCAATCTGTCTCAAAATGTAATCAGTTCCATTCTGCCACCCCCCCCCCCCCCACACAATGCCTGCAAAGTTTGAAAAAAATCCATCAAACTGTTATTGAGTTATTGTCTTAATGAGCTCAAGTGTCAAAACGGCCCTTTTGGCTATCGCTGTGCAGCACTGCTTTGGTTTTTTTGCAATCTATCTCAAAATAATAATAATAATAATAATGATAATGATGAACAACCAAAGCAAATAATTCAGGAAATAGGAAAGCAGGAGGTAACACTGTGCTATGATGGGTTGCTCCTGGCTTCCCTCAATTCGTTTTTGTTCATTTTTGGTCCCAGCTGATCCCACTTGAAGAATGTGTTCCAGTGAGAACCAGCTGGACATCATTACCTGGGAATGTCTTCTGCCATTAGTGTAGTGATCAATCACCAGGACAAAGAAAAACCATTGAAACTGAGCCCCATTGAAACAGCCCAACACTGTAACTCTGCTGGTTTTGAATAACAATTACTAGATTGCTCCCATATTGAGTAAAATATATTTAGTCACCAGAAAATATTTCCTCTTCTATTGGAAAAGCACTGGTGTGTTGCCTGTGTGCTTTACCAGGCCACACACATCTTGGGGAAATTTAGAAACTCCAGTAATTCCTGTGAGAGGGAAGCAGGGAACATGCAAACTTCCCAGGCAGAGTGGGACTGAAGCCTACAGGGGTCAGACAACACTGCTTCCCTTTGAATCTCTCTTCCCCTTTAGTAGGAGCTGAGCAGCATTTCATAATATAATGCTATTTTACTGACATTTATTGTTAGATTACATTATATTTCTTGACAGGAAAGTCCCTTTTTAAAATCAGTTTACTGAAGTTTAGAATTGTAATGGAGAGACTGCCTTCTGCCTTTTTTATTTTTAAGTTGTGCAAGCATTATTAATTAATAGACTTGTTTTTGAGCCCTGTGCAATTTTGATAACTTCTTATTTACATAGTAGTGTACATATAGATGACGTCACAGCTATAATCCATTTTATCTGTATTTGTCTTTGTGTGCACCTTGCAGTCCATTGTTGGAGTTGCGCTGTCAGATTCACAGTGAAGTCGGTGAAGCAGACTTAGAAGAAGATCGCTTGGAACCTGCGCTAGAACACCTGCAGAAGGCCTTGCGTTTGGATGAGAGAGGCCTGTACCAAGAGCGCTTATCCACGCTCCTGCATCAGCTGCAGATACAAAGCATGATGTATAAGACCCCGGAGAAGGAGGAAGATCAGGCTGCATTGCTTATCGACCAGGTGTGTAGACATGTGCATTAATATAACCTTACTAGTGTGGCTGATTAACATGAACATGGTTTGATTTGAATATAAAACTTCCGATCTTATTTTGTTCGCTGCAACACATTGAAGACCTCACAAAGTAGAAGCTATTTTTCTGCTTTTTATTTTTTTGTATTACCTTTTCAACAGTTTTGTGCAAAATATGACTATATCAGCTGTTTAAAGAGACAAATATTACTGTATGCATCTTTGACGACATTTGATAGACTGTCATTTTGCTGCAGTGTTTAGTTGTAGGAATGACATTTTCACAAAGATTTTCAGTGACGCCCCTCAGCTCTTAACAGGTAGTTCAAGTTGGCTGGATGGCACTTGTGTACAACCTTCATGTAGGGCCACAAATTTTCAGTGTGACTCAGGTGAGGATTTCAGCTGAGCCACTAGAGAATACAGCGGGGAAAATAAGTATTGAACATGTCAACATTTTTATCAGTAAGGGGATTTCTAAGTGGGCTATTGACACA
>JAODUD010000062.1:11070146-11086548 GCA_026784285.1 Stomatorhinus walkeri | reverse complement strand
GCTCACAGGAACATTCAGCATTCTGGAAATGCGCCTGTAACCAGTCCCATCAGAATGCTTTTCAAAGATGAGATTACAAAGATCTAGGGAGAGTTCTTTGCTCTTACCCATCATGAAGTCTGTCCTGTGTGCCTCCTGGACAATGAGAAGCCTTTATAGGCCATCAATTAGGACTAAAGCAGCTGATATCAGTTAGTACTGATAAGGGGCAAGATTTCTCTCTCAGTACTGACAGATTTCAAGTGTTCTCCTGGCTTTCTGTGCCATTTTGCACCTTGTTACCTTCATGTATTCGATACTTATTCCCTGTGTAATTTCGCTTTATTTATTATGACTCAACTTGTATACTTCAATGTTCTGATTTGGCTTGATGGCAACATCTGGTGGAAGTTTTGTGTCAATAGCCCACTTAGAAATCCCTTTACTGATAAAAATGTTGACGTGTTCAATACTTATTTTCCCCGCTGTATATACAGCTGGAATGAGACTCAGTAAGAAGTAATGTTATTTCAGACCTTCAAAGGTTGGGGGTCAAATCCTGCCTCTGCCCACCGTTTTTAGTTTACATGTTTTCCCTGTATTTCCCCAAAATCAGTGAAGCTGAATTGCCTGTAGTATATGAGTGTGCCCTGTAATCGACCTGCATCTCATCCAGGGTGTACCCCAGCCTTATGTCATTTTCCACCCAGGATAGACTGTGGATAGGCCCAGGTAGTCCCCCCTGCAGGACTATACTGCGACTGAAATAAGGACATAGACTTTGGGGTCCCCCACGGTCATTTTTGCACAATAAATTTTGCCAGTCCACATACCCATTATCCAATAACCGGTATGCCAGATGGTCAGTCTGACCCTGCCGCCCCCGTGTCCCTGACCAAAATAAGCAGTTTGAAGATGGATGGATGAGTTCACTGACTTTTTTATTCTTGGGTTGGTCTTTTGTTGCTTTGAACACATGCTTGAGATCATTGACTAAAGCTAAACTTATTTACAAGCTTGTTTTACAATAAGACCTAAAAACACAGCTGTATTTTTCAGTATTCCTAATGCACAAGATTTTCTTTACTTGTTGATAAAAGCATCTCCAGCACATACTGACCTTGACCAGATTCACATCACAAATCCCGCTCTCACCCTCTCATAAAGGCCCATCTTATCCAAAGCTGTTGATATTGTTGACTCATGCATGTTATCCCCGCTCTCAGCCTCGGAATCCTGTAGCTCTCCTAATATCACTGGCATCTCCTTGGCTTCCTTCTTGTGATGTACGTTACACTGTTGATCTAGTTTTTCTCACTGGAAAGTACAAAGGCGTTGAAATACCTTGTTACCATTTCACTATTGTATGCCTTTGCATTACATCATCTCTGAATTCCGTGGAATGCTCTTAATTTTTCTTTTAAAAACCTTTTCTTACCAATCCAACATGTGATCACTCTAATCCCTAAACAAAACAGGGATATTTATACAGAAAATGACAGTCAACTGTTTTTGTGAAAATTCACTTGTGTGAAATTTGAGCTCCCCTGACACAGGTATTTATACAAATAACATGAGATCATTTGTCTAAAACTTTAATAATCTGTTCGCTTCTTCACTCATATTTATTTGGATATGAACAAGGTAGGTATATACACAAACATAAAAGTATCACAAAATAAAAAAAGTGCCAAACAAGTGAAAATAGCGCGTCTGAATTTTTTCAAAGGCCTTGTGTATATTTTAAATTTTTACTTTTAAAAACACTTGTGTGCTCCTTTATTAAAGGCAAACAGAGCAAGGTCAAAGAATGCCATGAAAAGGAATCGGTCTTTGCTGGTAAAAGCGGGTATAGCTTTGGCCCCTGGCACCTTTCCGATGGTCCTTGATGCAAACGCCGAAGTGGAAGGTAAACTCAAACTCTTCTGAAGTGTTACCAATGTCACTGCTAGATCAGAGCCACTTAACACAATAAGTCATCTCCATACTGTTACCGGGGTAACAGATACACCCTGGCGGGAGCTGGGGGATGGGTGGGACTCTTTTGGGACTGCTGAAACATGCCTTGTGAAATCTCCATGACAACTCCGGTTGCAGGGAAAACTAAGCAGAGGAAATTCGGCTGACATATGGTGACTGTGTTGCTGTGAATCCTACAGAATGGAATAGTGAATGTTGGCTGATGCCCATTTTCTTTCAGCTGCAGAATCATATGTTCTATAGATGTGTAGCATTGTTATTATTAGCCTATAAAAAAGGTACATATTAAATACTGCCATGTTGATTGCCCGTGTCGTAGAACTGTTATGGCAGCAGGTGCTTCCAAACTTTTCAACAGGGTCAGAAAAGGTCAGCTGAAGAAGAATTATGTGCATTTTTGTTTGATCTAATGATATTGTGGTGCTTTAATGGGTGGCTTGGTGGCACCTCACTGCAGCCTCACGCCTGCAGGACTGCTGGTTTTAATCAAACCCTTTCCTCTGTATTTGTACAGTTTGCCTGTCTCTAAGTAGGCCTTACTCCATCTACGTTTTGTTTGTTTCATTGTTTTATTTACACATCCACTGTCCTCAGACAAAGATGGACATAGCCAGATCGATCAGCTCTCTGCCAAAGCACAGCATCACAGCGCCTGTGTTCATGAGGCAAGTGGGCATCTAAAGAAACAAGGACACAGCAACGACAGACAGAGGTGTGTGTTTGTGTGCATATATTGTTGCTTGCTCTGTTTGCTTTCCAAATCCCACAATACTGGCATATAGTTTTTATGATACAAACCTGTTGTATTGTAAATTTGTGTCCACCATTTTAGTATATTATATGCTTACCTGAATTATAGAAGATGATTTTACCAGGTGAGGAAACAGTGGTAACACTTTACCTAATGCAGTCTCATATAATGCATTATAGATAGCTTTGTAATACATTATAGTGCTTTCATAAAATATTATTAACATGGCCAAAACAATTTATAAAAAGGCATTAAACATTGCAGCCATGTTTACTATGCATTATGAATGCTCTATGAAGCTCTCACCTATAATGTTCTATAAATACCTTCATAACACCGCACAAAGCATGCTTCATTTTTATACTGACCATTGTAATGCACTATGATGATTGCTTTAAGTAAAGTGTTACTGAAATATTTTACAGTAAATATATCTGTTAGACTGTAGCACAGTTGCAATACACTTATGAATTGTTGATCACAAAGGAATTCTTAGATTTTTTTGGGATATTGCTTGAGTGTGGGTATTGCACAAGGAAATGGAGCATTGAGGGACTGTTTTCCCAGAGCGAGACTCTGGGCAGCACTGGCTAAAACCGCTAGGAAGCAGGAGGTCTGGGATGTTTGTCGTGCAGCCTGCAGGTTCTGTCTGCTCTACGATGATGGACGCTGGAAGTCGGCCAGAAATGACAGTAAGTAAAAGAAACCGCAGGAGCTGTATGTTTACACAAAAAATGACAGTTGCGGTACTCAGCTTGTGTAGAATGACGCAAGTATTAAACCCAATCATATTTGTATATGCACATTGTTCACAGGCAGTATATGGATTATTGGCTTATTGGTATTGCATAAATGATTTTAAATGGTTGCTTTTTATCAGGTCTATGACAGCTTTGAATGAAATGTTTTAAGTATTTGATACAGATCATAAAATATTTGGCTCCTTGGAAATGTAAAAACATCAGGAAGTCAGTATTTTTCCAGTGCGTCTGTCTCCAGAAAATCTTCAGCTGTTATCAAACCCTTCCTCTAAGGGGAACAGGTTGTTCCACTAAATTAGCTGTGACAAACATATTTTTGAAGAAATCCAATTACATGTCTCTGAGTTATTTGTTTGCACTAATGGCAGTTTTCTCTTACGATTTAACATTCTTATGCCAGTACTGGTACATGTGCCTCTGATTCACAGGTGAACGTTTAAAAGATGAAAGCCCAGGTTTCCGTGCAGAGAGAGACTTGCTTCGACTGCTTGCCGAGGTTCACTTCATTAATGGGGAGGTCAGTCTCTTCCATATTTTACCCTCTAATTTACTGTAAATTACTCGAATGGGGAGTAGGTGCCATGGAGGACACGGTTCCAGGCTTCTGACCCACACAGTTCCTTGAACTGGTCTTGTTGCTATACAGATGCTTCAAACTGTAAGACAGCGGTGCCCAATCTTATCTGCAAAGGGCCGGTGTGTGTGCAGGTGTTTGGGATGACCTTTAGGTCAGCTGTTTAAACCTAGGTGTGAGGACTCCTCAGCCAATCAGTCCTCTAATTAGTAATCTAATTTGGGAGCTGCAGCGAAAACCTGAATTCAGAGCGGCCCTTTGCGGATAAGATTGGGCCCTGCTGTAAGAAGTGCAAGCTGTGCGGGTATCAGTAAAAGTAGCTAATTCAATTTAAAATCACTCTCTTTGTACACATGCACATGTTCCTCCCCATTTCCCTTCTTTTAAGGTCCCACACAGATAACTCTTTGCTTTCAGCCGCCACTGCTGCCCTCTGTCAGTCTTTGCTATTTACTTCCCTTTATTTCACTTTTTCCTTTACAGCTTTCCTTTTTTTTAGCCAGTCGCATTTATTAAAGCTATCTCTGCTAGTCTCTTCTTATTCTTCTGTCCCTTTTCTGATTCCAGTCGCGGACAATAGCTCTAATTCTAGATCCTCCCACTAAATCCATCTCCTTTCAGCGCTCATTATGTAAGCCGCAGGCATAGAACTGCTGATTGCTGCTCTGCAGAAACATGACTAGCTGTGCTATGGTTAACAAACTGTAAATTCATTTTAATCTTTTTGAAAAAGAACCAGAATCTCTTTTAAAATAGATTTTGGGAAAACAGTATCCGTGGCATGCAGTCTCATTCTATCAGAAATGGTCCTTTCACCTTTTTTGCAGAGAGAGTGGTTTTAACTGGCAGTTTTGTGGCAAGAGTTACAGCCTCCTTTTATCTTCCCTGCCGCATATCCCCTTCTACAGCATCAACGTTGTTCTAGCAGGATATTTAAATTAATCAGCATGGAAAGGCTCTACTGTTCCAGAACTGAGCCTTGCAGGGTTCAAGCTGTCATCAGCAAAACTCTGAAGCGGTATTTCAAATGAAACACGCAACAGGACAGAGTTGTGATTTTATTGTTACTGCTGTCAGGCATTTGCTTTTGCTGAAAGGAAAACCACAAATTGCTAAAGCTCAGAAAAAAGAAACATGATATGTAGATATAAAACGTTTTTTATGCATGCAAACGAAGAGGAATTTTAAAAATACGGTGCTCCCCTACCTTCCAGGCTAACACTGTAACCCTCTACTGGATAAGCAGTTTATTTTATTAAATAAACCCCATTAATTATCCCATTCATTCATTCATATTCGTCTCTTTGGATTGTTCATTAGGCCACTATACAAAAGCTGCATTCAGAGGGTGTGGATTTCAACCAGGAGCCATTACCACCAAAGGACACATGGAGAGAGCCAAGGGGAGACATTTGTCAAGGATTAGAGGAAAATCCACAATGGGCAACATATACGTAAAGAAATACACTCCAATTGTAGACGTAATTTTACAGATATGAAGCAGAAATTTAAAACAGAATTCAGACAGCAGTTAATTATATTTCCTTTACTCATGATCATATTTCCCTGATTTTCTATGTGCTGAGTACGTAATTCCAAAATGTCCCAATTAGTATTTACAAGTACGTGTATGGAGACTGGTGTTGACACGCGGAAACCCCTGTCCACTTAGGGAATGGCTCCGGGGGCTGTCTGCATGTGCCACAGCCAGCTTCCTGCGGGCAGCAGAGCTGGGGGCTGCCCTCGGGGAAGCGTGGATTGTCTCGAATGCAGCTGTTTATCTGTGGAACCACAACAACCCTGTCCTGGCTTCAGGGGGCCACTGCCAGCTGCAAGCCACTTTTCGCAGAGTAATAGACACGATGAAACTGATGGGAGAAACCAAGTAGGCCAGAGTTTTCTCCTAAACTTTATACATTATACAGTATATTATAATTAGAACTATTAGAAATACACACTGCCCAGGCAAAACGGTGTCATTTGAATTTAAATCAAGCAAACACTTAAAAGCCAATGGCTTGATTATTATGACAGCTCAGCAATGGTATGCAGCAATACAGTGAGGTTAGCTGAGTATATGAATCTACTGAATGGTCCACTTGTCCCATCAATGGGTTTTTTTCTTTGCTAAAGACATGGGCATATTCCAGGAAGATAATGCCAAGATCTTTCAGGCTCGAATGTCAAGGAGCGGTTCAAGAGCATGAGGAATCATACTCACACAGGATTTGGCCAGCACAAGGGTCTTGACTTTAACCTCATTATGAGTCGTTGTAATGTGCTAAAGAAGACATTACAAAGGGGTTCAACTCACTTGTCAATACAAGACTTAAGTGAGAATTGAAACATGGATAAAAATAAATGTTGAGATGTTGCATGAGTTTGTGGAAACAATGCATTGACAAAGTGTGCTATAATTAATGCTAAAGGTGGTCCAATGAAATGGAGACCCTTTTTTGGGTGGGCAGTGTATATTAGAGTTAGAACCATGTTATTTTTGTTTTTGTAAAAAATGAATACTTTCAATTTATAGAATGATGTTTGTATATTTCATTAAAATATTTTTATTTCTTATGTAATGAAATCCACATTAAATGTGAAAAGAACAAATGTGCATTATGGCACTAATATAGAATGGTGAACTCTTTTCAGGGAGACAGTGCTGCTGGTTCTGCTGTGCAATGTGACAGCCAAAGGCTTGATTGAGTCTCTGAGTCTGCGTGTCAGTACTACTCAGGAAAAGCGGGTCGATGAAAGGGGCCAGGAAGCTAACAGGGCTAAAAAAGGGGTAGGAAAAGCCACCACAAAGTCTGGCAGCATCCCCAGCATCCTCCCAGACCCCAGTGCACTCCAGGACATCAAGATAGCTCTGGAGGTACATTTGAACTGGCTGTACTGCTTGTTGCTGTATCATTGATAAGTAATCAAAAGACATTCAACACCACATCTTCTCAAAGACAGAAGAGAACTATGGAAGCTATAGTAGCTGTGTAATAGTATTGGAAGCCATCTTATGGAAGCTGTTTGGTTGGGTGATTACTTGGCATGTTCATATATATGTATAATTGGTGAGGAATATGAAGCCATTTCACTGAAGCAGATGCACACTATGATGCAAACACTGTGTCTTCCTATGAGCTGTCTCATATAATAACATGCCGGAGAAGAAGATTTTAAATTCAGATTCTTGAATGGATTACAACTTTAAATGAATTGCCCTTCACTCAAAATATGAGCTAGGCATGTCTAGAAATGTCATTTTTAAAAATGACTTAACACTGAATGATTGGAGATAAAGTATTTGAATGGGAAGATCAAATAATGTTTTTGTTTCAGTCTGAATCTACTCTGACCCAAATTTGTTGTAGTTATAATCAATTTGCATAATTTTGCATACATACAGCAGCATCTGCTTTTGGTAAAAAGTGAGATAGTGCTGAACGACGCTGTTAAATTGTGAGCCGGTGGTAACAGGGGTGGCCCCTTAGATCTGCGCCCATTGTGAACATAGCCCTGCTGTAGACCTCAGACTCTAACATGGTCCTGTCTACCCGAAGCAGAGTAAAGGTTAGCTAATGAGGTTTTTTTCCTCCAGTTGCCAGCCTGATGTTTTGGAGTTGTCTTGAAGCCTGCAGAGCTTTTTTGGGGCTTGTCTCAAGAGTTTTACTTATGTTGCTTTGGTGCACAGATGCACACATAAGCACATCTGCACATACAGGTTTTTTCAGATCTCTTTGAAGCCAAATTGCCAGTGGCAGACTACAGCATATTCCTAGAGGGCTTCAACCATACAAGTCGGCCTATTTTTCAGTCAGTTCCTCTTGGTGACATTATCTGTTTTACAATGTCAAAATGGGGGTATGAGGTGTATTATATAATGTGCACTTTAAATGCACGTGTAAATGCTTTAATATTAAACATTTTATTAGTGGTTTTACAATGTTAAATTACAGTATTATTTAACTGGTAGTTAATGTCATCACACTTGAATGTATCAAAAAATTTATAGGCTAATATTTTTGTCTTTTCAAGCTTGGAATTACAATTATTGTGCTATTATAGGGACAAGTACCACTGTTCTACATAAATGTCACTGCTCCTCAATGTGAAGTGTGAAAAATTATCCTTGTGCAGTTATGCGACTATGCCTTGCACCTGACCAATGGCAACGTCCCTGGAGAAACTCTGCTTATTGCTGCAAGGAAGGAGGTTATTGCCACATGGGTGCGGATCAAGCAGATGCTCCAGCCACAGACCGAGCAAAAGCTGGATGTTGAAGATGAGGTGAAACGTTCTTTCTACTACATTTCTGATTCTGGCGCCTCCACACCCCTGCGCTGTAGAGCATTCTTCCTTCATTGTTCAACTGTTATTTTGGTTAATTATTGCCGTTTAATTTGTCCAGTGGTTCTATTAGCTTAATTATCCAGTTGACCTGTAGTCTATTTTTTTCCTACGAAATATTATGCAACGTATCCAATAGTCAATTTGGCAATGCTAGACTTTGAAGTGTTTCTGGAATTTGATCCTCTGTATCCTGTAAGTATATAGAGAAAAATGACATGAATTTTTTTTAAGTCGTCATGGCATTTGTGTGGTGACACACAAATTTAAACAAAATTTATTTATTTATGTTTCCAGAGTACCAATGAAACTGTGATTAGTATGACACGCGTACTGGTTGGAATTGAAATGCTACTTTGTAATACTAACTCGACAGTGATGGAATTTTCACTTCCCAGTTTGTCTGTGGTAAGTTAATATGTGGTTTAAATTCTTAGCCCATTTACTTTACTAAAATCATTTTTAAAAATTAATATTTTTAAATTTTCACAGCAATTTCTGTCTTAATGCAAATTACCTGTATTTCTTACAGGAATGTTTGAAAATATAGTGATTAAAATGTAATCTTTCTGAAGAGTAATTATTTCCGATCTCAGGTGATCTTGGCTCAGCTTTCCTCTTTGCCTTTCAGCTTGTAAAGATGACATCGGACTGCAGGTGGACAGACCCTGTGGTTGAGCTGCAGGTGTGGACCCACCTGTTGCATTTTGCTCACCTGGCCCAGGATCACGAGTTGATCATGAGCTGCTCTCACAATGCACTGCAGCTGGAAGCCGATGCTGTACAGTGGGTGAAAACCTCCGCGTGCGTTCTGTGAGTTTGTTTCCATGGAGACACACACAACATGGTTTCACTCAAACAGGGACTATATTAAACTGCTTACACCATACTATACCTTACCATACCATGCCATACGATACCATACGATACCATACTATGCCTTACCATGCCATACGATACCATACCATGCCATACGATACCATACGATACCATACGATACCATACTATGCCATACCATACCATGCTATACCATACCATACCATACCATACCATACCATGCTATGCCATACCATACCATACCATACCATACCATACCATACCATACCATACCATACCATACCATACTGCTTTCTTGGAATTTAATTCACAGGTAACCTTGGAATCATAGGACAAATGCCAGTTATATAAATATTTTACAAAATCCAACCATTCATTTTACAAGACAGCACAAAATACCACAATAAAATCACGCAGCGAAAACCAATTAAATTAATTCTAGTTTCATGTTCCGCTTCTTGACTTTATATTTACACTCTGCTTTAAATTACGTAAGTTCAGAAAACCCCTTGACATTCCAAAGAAGCATTGCACATTGAATCCTTTTTTGGTGAATTATGCAATATACTGATCAATTATTTAAAAGCTTTCCAAACTATTGCACCACTTTTTTACATTCTCTCTCTGTGTGCATTGTTTTATTAATAAGAAATTGGGCTTACAGCTTTTGATGTTACATTTAGTACAGAGAGTACAAATGCCATCTAGTGTTGATCCAAGGTTAACACATTGATTTAAAAAAATATTAAAATGTATGTTGTTCAGTTCTGGTCTGAGCTTCACCGCCGGCACTTCCTCATCTAGGGAAAAGTGAAATTCCCTGACAAATCAGAAGCTGGCGCTTTAGGTGGCCACCCGTGCCATCTGTAGGATTAACCAACCCTGAAGCTGTTTTATCAGATGATGTAATGATTGTAGGTGGAAATTGCAACGCGTGGAGCTCTGAGTTAATTGATATTTGATGTCTTTAAAGATGCAGCAGTAGTGCAATCCAGGACATGCTAAGCAATGTGGCATGTATAAGGGGTCAGAGTGCTGTAGAGAAATCAAATGGAGATCCTCTCAAATACAGGGATGCCTTGAAGACTCTGCAGGCTGCTGTCAGGTGAGAACATAAGAACATAAGACATTTACAAATGAGAGGAGGCCATTCGGCCCATCAAGCTCGTTTGGGGAGAACATAACTAATAGCTCAGAGTTGTTAAAATCTCATCTAGCTCTGATTTAAAGGGACCCAGGGTTTTAGCTTCCGCTACAGTAGCAGGAAGACTATTCCATACTCTAACTACAGGCTGTGTAAAGAAGTGCTTCCTCAAATTTGTTCTCCCGCTAAACCCGTTGAGCCTTGTCGAACATTAGCGCCAAGGTACAAATTTAATTAAATAAATAATGTGACATATATTTCTTTTGTTTTTGATAATAATTAGCAAATTATACCTGTATAATCAAATATATAAACTTTAAAAAAAAAAAAAAAACATGTCACTTGTACCCATGGTGAGTGGCACAACTCATTAATAATCATGCCTTCATCTCATGACCACATATCCTGGTTAGGCTCTCAGGGGAACCTACTGGGATTCAAACCCCCAGGACTGGTGGTGTAAGGAAGTGGCACTAATCACTAATCACTGAGGCACCTATTAATAATCACAAATCCAACAAATATACAATCTCTTGCTAATTTTGTGAATTATGTCATTGATTTTGGTTTAAAATTGAAGTTTTGCAGAACAAGCTGGAAACTATAGCATGTGTGTGGTGACTGCAAAGCACTACTGGAATGCAGGCCTACGGCTGATGGACACACCCTTGCAGAGACAAGAGCTTAAAGCTCCTATGGAAGAAATCCTCAGCGCTATGGCCAGCACCAGAGCCAATACTGGAGGGAAAAGGGTTCGGCCGGCACTATGTTAATGCACTTCGATTCAGTCCAATTAAGCCTGGGTGATAACAGAATAATTTAAAAAGATGTGATTTCCCTATTTTTTTCCTTCAGGAAGAAAGAAAGATATTAGCCACACAGACACAATTATTCCATGAGCAGCCTTCAGGATTTAAAAGGAACTCGCAGAGTGAGTCTAGATGGATCACATCCCAAGAAGGAAACCTTCTAAAGCTTGCTTGCAGTTTAACGTTGCTTTTTAATATCATGGAGTAATTGTGAAAGTGTAAGTCATTGCCAAACTTTCTGTTCGCTTTCAAGCATCTGCTGTAAGACTCTTGCATTTTGCAGCCCTTGAAATGGCAGATGATTACGTGGCCCTGAGCGTAGCCATGTACAGTCTCCTCTTCCGTATCCATGCCGACCGTGCTGACTGGAAGGCAGGGCTGCTGATCCTGGATCGGGCTGTACAGGAGCTGCCACACACACAACACATGGGGTGGGTTAAAGAGCCACAGTCTGTGTCTATTTTAATGTCTGTTAGGGAAGTTAAAATAAAATTTCTGGATATTTTGCAGGAGATATTCAGATGGGATCATTTCTTCCAAGGACCCTCTGGTTATAAATGTAGATTAGAATACCTTTTTTTCTTTTTTTTTACATCCTTCCCTCCTTTGAGACAGCTACATAGTTAAGAGTGAAGCGTGGAGTCCGAGCAAAGGGTCAGCCGTCTACCAAGCATCCCTGGAGTAGTTCTGGGGGTCAAAGGCCTTGCTGGAGGGCCCGGTGGACAGGTTGCTGGGATTTGAATCAGCAAGCTTCCAGTCGCAGGCATAGGGAGCTAAACCACTGAGTCACACAACACCTGATAGGTACAGTTTGTCCCTGATTGGCAGGATCATCTTTGAACACCGTGTTCTGGCGAAAGCGAGGCTGGGTCAGAGCGTAGCAATGGACATGCAGAGGTTCTGCGAGGAGGGTGAGGAGCACATGTCCTGCATGTGGCACCGCGTGGCCCGATGCTCTGAAGATGCCCCCCAGAAGCTGGTCTGCTATCAGAATGCCATTATGTCCTTGCAGGTGGGTGTGCATCCTGGGACAGTCACCAATGCATAATTGTTGCAAATGTCTTGGCAGAAACATCCAAAGTCATACAGAATCGTCATCCAGTGTCTCATAAAGTCATCAAGACCCTTTGATTAATGTTAAGTATGAGATGAGCACTGTTTTAGATTTAAGTTTGATAAGATGCCTTTTAATCTTACTTTATGAATAAAACATATGGAATCTGTACTATGGACCCTGAAAATGTTTCATTAATTTCACCATAAAGTTCCTCAAAGAATTTGAGTCTACCAATGATAAAAAGGTTTATTTCTATTTTTATTTTTTGCACACTTGGGATAGATCTGCTTCTTACTACTTCCAACTTATCAAGTTGCCCTTGTACAGAACTTTTTGACATTTTAATTCCCTCAACCTGTCCTGAATGGATGAAATAGAAAATAAAATGCAGGAAACCAACTATATAAATGAATCAATTAAAACTAAGAGACATTTTCACAGTATTTGAGAATTGGCATTCAGCTTACTACACCTGACAAAGAGGTACACCCTTGATAGGGTGCCAGTCTAGTAGCTAAAGATCTGTGCTGGGTGGCTCGTCATGTAGCTGTTGTCTGACACCTCTGAGTTGTGGGTTTGAATCCCACTCTGGGTATTCAGTTGGCCTATTTTCCATCTGTCATGTGTATCCAGGGTGATCCCCAGCCTCATACACTGTCCTGCCTAGGTTAGGCTCCGTGCCCCCAGACCACCATAACATTAGCACATATCTTTCAGGAGGTACTTTCATTATAATTAATTTCGAAACTGCTTCCTTCTGTGTTATATATGTTAACTATTTACATGAAATTGTAACAAGTGGTGATGTATGTAAGGAGAATAATGGCCCAAAAGTTTGGGCATTTGTGGGTAAGTTCAAATTTAGCCCAGTATCTGTCTCCAATATATACAGTTTGTCCTGATATCAGCTTAATATTGATTGAAGAATTTCTTCTCTGTTGCAACTTCTAAAAAGGTAACACCAGGTCATTTTACATTATGTGGCAAAGACACTGAGCATAGAACTTTGGGCACTTTAGTCACATGGTATCTTAAAGTTTAATGGAACCTGCACTTTACCCCACATACTCACAGAGCGCTGACTCTCGGTGGCTGAAGACTGAATACCTGTTGGAGTTTGGGGAATGGCTATACTGCAGTCATTTCCCCCTCAATGATGCCGTGAACCAGATACAACTGGCCATCGACCTTCTCCTCAATCTTAAAGCTGATGAAGAAGCCAGTCATGGTAAATGGGCAAAGCAGTAATATGTTTTTTTTTAGTTCTCTTCTCACTGTATTTTGTAGGTTTTTTTTTTTAAATAGAAACATTGAGATCAAGTTTTACTATATTAAATAAATTTAATTTTTGTTAACCATTTTTTCATAAGTTTAAAAAAGGTCTGTAGTACAACCTTTCTTACTGTCTGTGAATCAAAATAACACTTTTATATATGCACAATGGTTTATCTGCAGCATCATTGCTTTGAGTAAAGTATGCTGAGTGAAGACTACTGCTGCTGAGTTCTGTGAGGTCTGTGTTCCGTTGCCGGTGACAGATGTAAACAAAGGCACAGATCCAGATTCTGTGAGATGTCAGCCTGCGATGGCGGCAGAGGGGTCGTTTTCCAGTCCATCGCTGTGTGACCTGAGAGACGTGAAGCAGTTGGCTGGGCTGGTCAGAGCCCACACACTTCTGTCCACCATGCTGGGCCGGGCTTCTCACCAGCATCTCCACAATTGTCTCCTGGCCTGTTCCTTTATTCTGCGTATCTGGCAGGTACACGTCTGGGTACACGCGGAACCATGAGAGAGCACAGCCTAGCTTTGTAACTAATTATTCCACAGTCATTTTATAGGGTACTTGTTCTACGTAATTTTAAGTCAACAAACTATTTTTCAGCATTGTTTTGTCATTCCGGTACATTTTAAATCCTTCAAAATCCCAAGCCTTTTGGGTGGATCAGGAAATCATGCCAAATACTATACACTTTTCTCTACCAGGTATATATTGATACATGCTGTATAAATGGTCTATAGCTATGGGGTACATATATGGTGCTGAAAATATGTATGATTCTACATCATGTTGTAGACCAACTTTAATTATATGATATGTCTCAATCTACCACAAAACATTCTATTATTTAACGATTTGTGTGTTGCATGTTTGACAGCCATTCTTGAGATCTTCATTGTAAGTTTTTTTTTTTACATTCCTGTGATGATAGTTATCTATGGAAACTGCAAGTGAAGTTATCGGGCAAACGGCCAAGAATGCCGTTCTTCCCTCAAAGTCGTCACCATCACCCACAGTGAAGAAAGACAAAGGGAAAAAGTCCAAAGAGGTCTTTGTTTCGAATAACTCAGTGCTTAACTTTACCCATTGGTAATCCCAGCCAGGGCGCAGTCGTCTAGTGCTCACTCGAAGAAATGTAGGCTGTTACAGATAATAAACAGGGCACTAGTTTATTGTGGGGTTAGGGTTACACATGTAAGCATGCAGTTACTCGCAGCAGCTAATATCCATGTGAGTCACAAGACAGACAAAACTATTTGTAATGGTACGCCTCTGTAATATGAGCTGTTTCGATCCTTTTATATTTCTGGAATTATTACTTATTCTTCAGTCTTATTTCTTTTAATCATTCAATATTTCCATTCAACCCACTACAGCCTCCACTGCTGCTTGCTGGTGAGGGTAAGCCCAAACTGGACGTACACGTAGCTGTGGTGTCTTTGCCATCTACCTCAGAGGAGTGGGCTCAGTACGATTGTCCTAAGGAAGTAAGACTGGCCATTAGGTTTGACAAAAGCATGCATTCTGTCAACCGGGAGAGCATCAGCAAGCAGGTGAGTCGACTGTCGTTTGTGTTTTTCGGTCACTGAAGACCCTGAAATGTGATCATATTCTATCTGTGTTGCTGTTTTGTCTGGTCATTAGACCCAAACCCTGTACTTTCTGGATCTGCTGGCAAAGGAATTGCATTCTGCAGCTTTGACACACCTTACTCTGCCAGTTCTTCACCTTGCAGAGCTCATTGCACATGACCTAATGGACAATAAAAGTCTCTCTGATTTGTACCGGCTCAGGTAACTGGCTATGCTTCACGAACTGCCAGTTCATTCAATATTACTTAATAAAATTAGTAAATACATGGGTTCAGATACCTTTCCACTAATGACTTTGATTATGTAAACCATTTGTTCAATAAAGATATAGCAATATGAATTGTGTGTAATGTTTAACATAACCTTTTTTTATTTATTTAAATGAAGATAATATAACATTTTTTGGAGCAATTTATAGAGAAATACAAACAATTACTACTTCATCTCTTTCACTTCACATTCATGTTTTTTTCAGAATCGCAAAGAGCTGCTCAGCTTTAGGATTAACCACATCAGCAGAGTACCAGGAAATGTGTGTCGGCTCAAAGTTCATATATGAAGAGGAACAAATTGCGTATGTGTATCCATCTGTATTCTTTTATGAAGTGTTCATTGGTGTTTTTTAGGAGAGATGGAATGTTACACATGGAAAGAGAATTATTTTGTTATTTCATAAAGTGTTATAAAATGTCAACCTAAAATATAAAAATTGCAAGATTGTCTGTTGATGTTAATAAACATAAAGACATGACAGTATACTAACAGAAAATTCGTGTCACTTCATGTTATTTTAATCCATTCTATGTACTGCCTAACAATTCAAATTGACCTTGTCTCTCTGTTGTGATATTTTATGGTGAAACAAAATTGAAGTTGTCGGAAGGCTGTTTATCAGTGGAAGAATTATCGGCTTCAGACTGTTTCTGACTCTGATGTCAGGAAGGTTAGATGTTTATTTTCTGCAACAACTTCAGGCTTATTGGGTATCATTTGATATTTGCTTACTTTCATTCAATGAAAACCATACAAATAGAATTTCATTATGCATTTATGGTATTTATTCTTATTAATTTATTGCTAATAAATTAGACCATGGGGAGTCTCTGAATACATTCACAGGAAATCAACCCCTGACATGTTATTGATGTGTTTCAGGCATTATATTTATATCGTAGATATCTGTAGATAAAGGGCGGCATGGTGATGCAGTGGTTAGCGCTGTTGCCTCACACCTCTGGGACCTGGGTTCGAGTCTCTGCCTGGGTTACATGTGTGTGGAGTTTGCATGTTCTCCC
>JAODUD010000062.1:11027948-11068705 GCA_026784285.1 Stomatorhinus walkeri | reverse complement strand
TTAAAGCATGTGGGGATCACCGATTGAGATAAAGAGAGGTTGAATATCTCTGTGAACACCGGTGCCAGCTGATCTGCACAGGCTCTGAGGACTCGACCTGAGATGCCGTCTGGTCCTGCTGCTTTCCTGGTGTTCACTCTCCTGAGGGCTTGCCTCACGTCATGCTCGGAGATGATGAACGCGTTTCCAGTCCTGGCTGTGTCTTCCTGACTGCAGCAGTTAGTGCTGCTAGCATTAGCATCGCTAGCGTCTTTAGCTGCAGCGTCGAAGCGAGCATAGAAAGTGTTGAGCTCGTTTGCCAGAGTCGGGTCCGATTTAACCGATTTAACCGATTTAACCTGCAAATAATTATCATTATCTTTGGGGATCATCCTCTCCGAGATGAAAAGTGAAGGTTAGGTGCAGTGCCAGTGCGGAGGCAGGCATGATTGAGAAGATGGATTAGGCGTTGGCAGTGAACACTGGCTTGAGGTGCCTGAGCTTGTGCTGGAGGTTAGAAGTTATCAGCTAGATCTAGGCAGCTTTACCTCCAGGGACAGTGTGGGCTGTGGAAGCAGACCTATTATTCAAGAGTGGAGACCCTCCTACTGTGAGATTCCCCCTGGTGAACAATGTTGGGTGTGTGCAGGGATACAAGTTCCAGGTAGAGGGCTGTACATCTGAACTTTTTCAGTTCTCTTTCATGGAAAAGAGAGTTGTCCCCATTTGGCTGTGAGCCGCAGAGAAGAAAATCCCAACTGTTGCCTCTGCACCAAATAAATTTCTAAGTGAAAGCGGGTGTACATTCATGTACTGACCCACTGGGAGGCATCAGTGCTCACATGGAGATACCTTAAAGGGTGTTATTGGGATGAAAGGCCTCACAGATCTAAACCCAAGCGAAGAATTGTTATTCTATGCAAGCTATGGATTGTTCATAAGAAAGATTGTGCTCGAAAACAAGGATCTTTGCAAGTGTACAACATATCAAGGCACTCTAGGCCATAATTCAGTGACCCCCTCTGTGGTTATATCGTCTGACTAGAGTCCACATGTATTGGACACAGAGGTGAAGAGAGGAGCAGAGCTATCAAATGATCGAGAACTTGTGGCGAGTTGGATTGGGTACATAGAGCGGAGGCCCAATGGATCAGGGCAAGACTTCTGAATTCAACTCACACCTCCCTAAAACCTGTAAGGTTGTTGATATTATGTGTGATTGTACCAGACCTCAGTCACTACAGTGGCTGCAAAAAAACTGCAGGCTGAAGGGATAGATGAATACCCTGGATGGATTATATCGCCCAGATGGCTTGAAAACATCTAGGAGTCCCCTAGAATTTGCAAGAGTCTGCTGCCATGGGAAAAGACGTCTGGTCTGACCTGCTGCCACTACAACCCTCACCAGGAAAAGTGATGAGAAAATGCTGACAATGATGATGATGATGATGATGATGATGATGATGATGACAATGATGATGATGATGACAATGATGATGATGACAATGATGATGATATAAAAATCATTACTTTTCTTGTAGGAAAGCACTTTTTCAAATTCAGTCTCACCCTGAGGTTGGTTTCCATCCTGACTCTGTGAGGAGATTAATGACAAGCTGTGATGCACTGAGAGACACCACTACTGAACTTCTTATGCTGGGACATCGAGAACAAGGGGCAGAGACTGCTTTGCAGCATGCAGAAACCCTGAGGTAAGCATTTTTTGTATTCTGGGATCCAGAGCATATTTATATCCAGGGATTTCTGATCATGTACTTCAGAACCCACTGTCTATGCTCATTTTTGTTCGAGATAACATCTGAAGGATGCATTATGCAAATCTTGTGTTGCTTGTGGCAGCAAAGTAAATTACAACAGCAGTTTGTCTAAATAAGCATTCTTCATTAATTCACCATTTTCAGTCATTGTTTCTACATAAAATACCCATTCTGTTCTTTTTGTAATTTTGACGGCATATTGTTCTGAAAATGGGTGGAATTGATAGGCTTGTTGTGCTGATTTGTTGGGTCGCAGCCTCACACCTCCAGGGGAGCCTTTCATTCCAGTCCCTGCTCTGCATCTTTGCATGGGCTTTGCACTTTCTCTGCATAGCCTTGCAGGATTCCTCTGGGGTTTCTCCTGAAGTCCAAAGTCATGCCCTTTTTTGAATCGGTATCACTGTATTGCTCAGAGTGTATGATTATATGTGTTTGACTGTATGTCCTGCAATGGATCTAGGGTGTTCTCTGCCTTGTCCCCTGTACTCAAGAATAACTCCCCCAAGATGGTGTTATAAGATGGATTGATTAAGTATATTGTTCACTACACTAAAATCAAGATTATGTGATGAAAAAAAGTTCTTAATGACAAACATGTTTCTCTTAAACACCAAACTATCAGATGTTTTGATATTTGATTTTCTTAGAATTTTTCTTTTACTCTTTAGGATATTCTGAGGCAATAATAAAAATACTCAATGTTTAATGAAAAGTTCTTTAAAATAACTATTGACAATTTTTTATTTTTGAATGAAGTTACAAATTTCAAAGACGTTTCATGCGTGTTGTGATTTTGTGAAAACTAACTTCTGCATAATTCACACTGCACGTAACAGTCACTCACAAAAATGCCAGGGCCGCTTAGGCCATCGACGCCTGCCTTGATATTCTTGCCTTCTCTCTGCCATTTTTTCCCTTGGTTTTAATCGAAATGCCGCTAAATGTCGTGTGTGTTAAGAATACAAACTGAAAATGCAAAGTTCTGTAATTCACCCCATTTGCAGAAGTATCCTTACTAAACCATTATAGATTATTTGATTGCATGTTTTTTCAAACATTTATTTAGTGGACACGTTTGTCCTGAAGAGTGTACCAGTGAGGATCAGAGAGCAAGGACAGAGAGTGTCCTTAGAGCCAGTGTGGTTAAGGGTCTTGTTTAAGGTTCAGCGATGGCTCTGCCAGTCATGGGCCTTGAACCAACAACCATCTGATAATTGAAATATTTGTTGGAGACCTACTTAGAACACTGTCTATCATCTGCGTACAGTGGTACCTTGGAACTCAAACTTAATCCATTCAGGACTCAGGTTTGAATCCTAAAAATCTCGTTTAACACAAAATGAACAGGATAAAACAAGAAGAGCATATACTGTACAAAACACATCTAAGCACATTTATCAAAATAGTAATTTGTAAAGTAAGAAAATAAATGTATCCAAACAATGTGTAAAGTTAAAAAAAACAATGTGTCCTGCCCCGATCGTATGCAAATTCCATGTGCCACGCCCCCTCATTAATCCCGTGTGGAATCCCTGCGTTATCAGGTGTTTTCTGGTTGTTTTCATTAGTCCTATGTATTTAGTCCGCGTTTCAGTTTTTTCCCCAGTCCGGTCACTGTATTGTCCATTTGTGTTTTGCTCTGTCTTACCTGTAATTAAACCCCATATTCCCCCATACCCTGATGTCTGCGCCTTTGTCTCCATTCCGTCCCCACTCAGCACAACAATATTATTATAATTAAATATATTAATGGTTTATTATTAAAACAATTAATTATTAAAATAATTAAGAAATCATTTATTTGTATTTTATTATATAATGATTACAGTTACCATCTTTCATTGTCTAAATGTATTTTCACTGTCAAAATATATGTATTCAGCTAGTGTAAACATGCAGGATGCTATCACAGCGAATGTGAGGCTTAGACTGAAATGTTACCCTTTGTTTCCGCTGAGAGACGAGCCGTGTGACTCATTTCCCTGTGCAAACAAGTTATCTTAGGTTGGCGTTCACGGTTTGACTTTTGAGATTCAGATCTAGTTCTAGGTAGTTTTTTTTTTTCGAACCGGCTGGTACCTGAGGTACCACTGTATTATATTTCTCAAAGAAATATTTATTTGATTGAATTTTTTTTTTCATAATATTCATTTAAATGTAGCAGGTTTAATTTTATCATTAAATAGTAACAAAAAACGTTTATATTTTGTCAAGGCATAATCAAAATTCAGTAAAAAGTATTTTTGGTTAAAATCCAGCATATGCAATGGATATCTAGCATGATGATGAAAGAAATCTTATTTATTTTATCTGTCTACATTTTTCTGGTTGAGCATTATTTAAACATTCCCACATACTCTTTATGTTCTTGATTGTTTGTTTTAAATTTCTCCAAAGAATCCTTGCCAAACACACTGACGACATGGAGCTGAAACAGGGACAGCTCCTGGACTCCTACTTTTTGATGCAAAAAGCTATTGGAGTACAGCTCGACGTGGTCTTGGACGTTCAACATATTCTTATACCTGAAGAGGTGCAGTACGTTCTTTTATTAAGAGAAACCCTAAACAGTCATCATGGGACATATGAATTGCATTTCGTATGTTTACAATTGTTCATATTAGTTGTAAACCAAATATATGGTTTATGTGTAGGAAAATCATTTTAAGATTTTACAGATTTTACATTGTGTATCGAATCAATGACCATTGTTAATCTAAGTAATGATAAATATGTTTAAAATGAGAACTTAAATGGAGCCTTTCCGTAACTGAGAAACTGCCTTCAAAAACATATTAGCTGAAGCACTGAGTCTTGAACCCGCAAATACCCATATTAAAGTTTAAATTTTCTTTACAGTTTTATATGTAAGGTATTAACAAATATTTTTACAAATAATATAATTTCAATGATCATTATTAGGCATTGATACTAACAGACGTTTACTGATTCAGAATTCTTTCTTTATTACTTTATTATGTATTACGGAAACTCATTGTTTCTCAGAATAAATATACCTGCTTCAAGTGTAATAGCCTAGACCTGGCAACAGGTGGCACTCATGTCATATACTTTATATACTGTATATACTTTTTAAAAAAAAAATCTGGTTTGAGAAATAAGTGTAATACTGAGAATGGACTTTAAAGTTCGAATTAAGAGTCTCCATTCTATTATATTATATTGAGGCTATTTTAGTCATTGTAGTTTTTTGTTCTGTTTTAATTTATAAAATTATTGTGTATTTTTTTCCCCAGTTTTACTCTGTTATTCTAAAAGACAATAAATCTACACCATTTAAACAGAAACAGCAATATCACTAACACATGCCTTGTATGAGTACCATATATTCCTGGTTAATTTCCTTGACTCTGCATTAAACAGAAATAATTAATAGATAATTAAAGAACTAAATTATGACAATAGGGTTTAAAAATCCATTAAATATCAATTTTGCTTAAGAAAAACTCATTAATTTAAGTAAATATAGAAAGAAGCCATGCTTTCTGTTCTGATTTCTTGTCAGACTCAAGCCGTGAGCCTACCTGCCACAAGAAGACTGACACGCTACAGACTGGCGCTGGCGGACTTGGCTCTGGAAATGCTGGAACAGGTCTGCAAAGAAGAGATGAAACAAGCCCGTTTATGGGAAAGGAAAGGCTCCATCGAGAGGACTGTTGAGGAATTTGTACGGATGACCCCAGACTTAACAGCTGTGCAACAGGTGAAGTTTTATGCAGGGTTAAAGTACAATGTGTGGTGGTAGTTCAATGCTGTTGTGTGTGGTGGTGTTGATGCATAAACAGAACCTTTTTTTCAGATGGAATTCTCAATGTCCACCCAATATAACCTAACATGGTTTATTTTATTTGTTAAATAAGTGTATTCATTTTATGTCTGGCATGGTACCACATGTAAAAACTGAATGATCCGCAATAAATAAAGCTCTGTTATATGTGACGATTGCAATTCATGTGACATTTGATTGATCTGTATTCTCCTTCCTGTAGGAATGGCTCAACACAAGCAAGAGTCTAGGACAGGTGGTCCTCATGCAGCTGCAAGCTGTAACAAGCAGTTGCACAGACAGTGTGGAAACCAAAACCAGAGCCCTGTGCATGCTGGGAAAGTGTCTGAGACTGCTGGCCATCCAGAGGAACCCCCTGTACCTTGCTACCCAGTGGAACATCGAATTAGTGGTAAAACCATTGGCTAATTTAAATGGAGGCATAACAATAAGGATTTGTAGCTTCGTAAAGTGAGAGGAGCCAATACTTCAAGCAGTATTGACTATGTTAAGTTTATTGATTATCTTTCGTCATAAATAGTTAATTCGGAATGTGTCTAGTCGAATACAGGCAATCCCCAGAGTTCAAACAAGATTCCATCCCTAAGTATGTCTTTAAGTTGAATTTGTAGGCGAGTCAGCAACAATAAAAGTGACATACATGGCACTACTGTACCTTGTTTCACAAGCATCACAAAGTAATGTGTGAGTCATTATTGCAAATCATTGTACTTGCTCTAAGTTTTTTATGTGATTCATGAATACAAGTTGTCCATATATCGAACTTTCTTAAATCACAGACTGTCTGTAGTATATATAAGAATTATATGAGAATTGTGTATGTGAGTACAAAGCACTTCCTTTTTTGTTACTGAAGGAAATATTACCTGTTAAAGTTTAAAACAGTACTTAAGACATTGCAACTTTAAATCTAGTCAGGTCTCAGTCAGTCCAATATTCTAGTTAACCTACAAACATTTGAAATTAGCCTCCTGCATTTCATTTGATGTTTAGTGACTATAATTACATTTGAAACAGGCCAACCTTTAAGACTTTGATGTAATGAACTGGAAGAGCAGAAATTGAATTTCCTTTTCAAAAGTCTTTGAAATATCACCTATGGAAACACTTCTTACAAATGTCTATCTTCTGATTTCTTGTGCTTATCTTCAGTACATGTCATTAGATTTATATAATTCATTATGCAGTATTATCTAAATATTTTTACGTAAAGCCAGTGCAGTAATGAAAGGGTAAATTAAATGAAAAGCCAGCTGTATGGTTATACGGTTACAGTTATATAGTTATACGCAAAACATATACAGGGAATGGAGAAATAACGAGATATGAAAACATGAAAGGGGACTTTGAAAATATATCTGAATTATAAACACTACTGCAAAGGTGAGTCATATCTGGTTTAATACCAGTTAGCAGTATGTGACAGCTATGAAAGAGGTCTGACAGTCAGCACTTTGATATGTGAGTTTTCAAAGCAGTATGAGGCAACGAACAATTTCAAAGAGGCCAAAGAGTCAGCACTCAAATTGCAGGTGCATCAGTCACAAAACATACAACATTACTTAGTGTGTATAAGGAATCTCAAAAATCATATCAACTTATACCAAAAAACAAATTACATTGGCAAAGAGCAGCAGTGGTCACAAATTGAACCTCATTCACACAGATGAACACTTAACAGGATAGTTGCTTAACACCACAAAACTACAGCCTCAGCATTTACACACATACACGGAAGCCTTGAAGGGACCTGTTTAAAAAATTTTAAATGAGCATTTAATTTTCTTGCACAGGTCCCTTCAGGAGCTCTGTACATATGATGAATACTTATGCCTTATATTTTATGTTTTATTTTTAATGTGGACTTTTTTGCATTGAACAATATGTCCATTATATACAACTGAATAACAAAATTCTCTACGGCCATCCTGTATTCAAATGTGAGTAGGAGAAAAACAGAATGGACATGAAACAAGAACATGATCAAGAAGAGCAAATGGAGGAGCTACAGAGAAATGCTGTGAGGATAATTAATATGAAGCAGAGACAGTACTCAGTCAAGGCTGCTGAGCTGCAGGTTTTTAATAACACATATTTATAATGACTTTCTGTTATTTAATGTGTGCATGCCTTTCTCAGTACAGTGCATGTAAACAAAGCACTTGAAATTTTTATTTGAAAAAAAGAGATTAGTTAAGATATGGAATTTGTTGTGAAGTGTGAAACAATTATCAGTGAGTTGCCCTACGGGGGGCAGCATGTGGCTCAGTGGGCTAAGCCTGTGTTCTTGTAATCACAAGGTCGCTGGTTTAAACCCAGCCTTAGCCTGTGTGTGGGTCCTTGAGCAAGGCCCTTAACCCCCAGCTCCCTGGGTGCCCCAACAGGTGGCTGCTCCTTGCAGACAGACAGCTTGCTCTACAAAGAGCAAGTTGAGAGAGGCATAAAAGGAATTTCCCCACAGGGACAATAAAGGATTGATTATTATTATGCCCATGTGAGATGATCACTGTAAGGATTCATTGTGTCTTTCAGCAAAGGCACAATGCTGCCCAGAAACTGTTGGCCCAAGCGAATGAAACTCTTGCCCAGGCCATCGGTTTGTCACTCCAGCATAAGTTTACCCACATCCTGCCAGACGCCAGCCTTAATATCCTCGAATGTTATGGACAGTTCGACTCAAACTTAGCTGGTCAATACCTGGCTCTATATCAGGTAGGGCAGTGGTGTGTACGCTAGTCGTGGGTGAGTGTGTATGTGTTTTCCAAGTGGATGTACGTCTGTTCTTCAAGATCCATGTCTTAAATGAGTATGTATGTGTGTTCTTCAAGATTAGAGTTTCTCAACCCAGTACTCGCGGATCCCAAGATGGTCCATGTTTTTGCTGCCTCCCAGCTCCCTGCAGGACGTTCCACATTTTTGCTCCCTCCCAGCTCCCTGCAGGACAGTCCACATTTTTGCTCCCTCCCAGCTCCCTGCAGGACAGTCCACATTTTTTCTCCCTCCCAGCTCCCCTGCAGGACAGTCCACATTTTTGCTCCCTCCCAGCTCCTGCTATATCCAAATCATGGACCATCTGGGGGTCATGGAGGAATGGGTTGAGAAAAACTGTGATAGATTCATGTATTTGCATCTTCTGCAGCTTTTTACCTACTTTTCCTCAGAGCTGCCGCTCTTCATCTATGATGAATGATGCGCTGAGAACAGCCTGCGCTGATGTAGATGCCTCCCAGCTTGCCGCCTTGCTTAACGTGCAGCGTAACCTGCTAGCAACAATGGAAGAAGGGCCGAGTAACTTGCTGAGAAGTACTGAAGAGATCTTACAAGAACTGTCAAAGGTAGCGCATTGGCACTTCATCTGAAGGTCCAGGTTTTAAACATCAACTCATTAACCACGCAGCTTTAAACAAACATATTTGTTGTACAGGTTTACAGAGACCTGAGTGTCAGCCCTGCATTTTTTTCTATCTTGAAAGAGCTGCCATCTAATTGCAAGATCCTGCTGCTCCAGCACACAGATGATAGGTGGGTCTAAGCTGTTTTTATTTATAATTATTATAAACAAGTCAGTTAGTTCTAAATAAAATGCAGGAATTATATGCATTTGGTGCTTAAAGAAATGTTACTGTAGTTAATCAGTTTTCATACATTATCAGCATTTCTTTCATAGGGTACATTAATGTATTAAGAAAAAGGGGTTGGTTTGTGGTATTGTGTATAGCATTGTACACAGAATGTTAGCATTTATCTGTTGGAAATAGAATATAAAAGTATTTCATAGAAAAGTATTATTGTTTTTGATGTATTCACCAGTTCTGCCATACCAATCTGATTTCATAACTATTTGCAACCTGCCGTCCTTCAATGATTGTATTTTTCTTAGATTTGTTTGCTAGTGTGATGTTGACCTAATGGTGCACAGTGATAAATCTGAAATGGTGTTAACTGTCACCACAGATCAGTGCTTTATGGAGCTTTTTTTGATAAAGCAATGGCTACGAGCCAGAGACAAAAGGGGGGTCATCTCTCCAGTAAGTATTTGGTAGGATTTTTGTTGATTGTAAGCAGAGTGAGTTCAGTGTTGTAATAAATATAAACATTAGCATGAGTTGTGTTAGTTTTAATTCCCATTTACATTGACATTATTATTTGATCAGATTTTCAAATTAGTGCATTGCTGTCTATGGACAAAAAGGCATCAATAAGTAATATTGGATTAGATAACAAATTAAAGACATCCTAACTGCACAGTGAAATCCCTTAAGGAATTCTTAAAATATATAACTAAAATAGCTATTAAAGTAAATGTCACACCGTCGCAATGAAGAAGAATAAAAGTTTAACAGATAGAGTGTGTTTGATGACACCATCTCAGAAAGTTTTCAGGACTTATATTTGTCCTTAAAAGAGTTTTCCCTGGGACAAATTCACTCATGTTTTTGGCTCAATAGATCAGGCCAAATGAAGTGAGCTTTTTATGAGGATGAATGATGAGATGGACAAAGAGAATATGCGATGGGAGAAGGGGCTTTAGGATCTATCACAGCTGTTGCACTCATTGCAGGTACACTGGTATGCACAAAGGTGGCAAAGGCCAATGTTGCCCCTGAGGAGTTCTCCAGGATCTTGCAAAATGCCAGCTCCTTCAAACAGGAGAATATGCAGAATCTGCTGAAGGACAAAAATCTGCACACGGTGCCCAAAAACTCCGTAGTTATCCTTCATTTTTTATTTATCTATTTGTCTTGGCTTAGCAAATGACTAATCGTGATTCAAACTCAAGATGTACTAATTGCTCAGATTTTTACACAGCTGTAAAATGTCTTGAATGGAGTTCTCTTTATTTTTATCAATATTTCGTACTGGAAAAATCAATAGGAGTTGCTAACTAGAGGTCTCAGTTACCCAAAGCAGTAACGAAACCCAAATGGAATAACCATTGATTGGAGCAAGAGTACATAATTAGAATGGCTGAAATTGTGAAAAGAAGCCTTTCAATGGGCCTTATTTTTTCCACGCTGCTTTACCCATATGGTGTATACAATTAAGTAAATATTGAAGGTGAAGGAAGAGAGATAGAGATGAAAAAGTCATATTGCAAGTTAGGAAGCCAGTGTTATGTTTGTTCCATGAAAAAGTTAATTCCAAACCAATTATAGGTTTTCAGATTAAGTCAATCTAAAAGGCTTATGTGTTATTAAATGCTATGTCAATATTTATAACGTTTTCTTTTTCGTTCTGTTTGTCTGTGCAAAGATCAATATGGGAAAAAATGCTTTTAATTTCAATTCTATTGTGCAAGCAATGGAGAATTACTTGCATCCCATTGTCTCTCAGTTTGATTCATGTTTTGGGTAAGTCATTGACAAATGATTTACAACTTGCTATTAGTTTTATGATTTTTGAGGTGATGTCTTTCACTGTTAGTAAACATACCTTAAGTTACTTTTTTCCATCACAGTTTGTAAGTTTCATTTCATTGACAATTTATGAATTAGAAGCATTACATATACTGTAAGACTATAGTGAAAATTCGCGAGTCATTTGACTTTCCTGTCCTGTTGTGTAGTTAATAATGCTGACTGAATGGTGTTTTGAGGGGGAGTAACTCTTCCATACTTCAACTGGTGCAACTTTTTGACTGTAGAAAGTGGGTTGTTCCTATTCTTGCGTTATCAGTATGAGAGGACGTGGTCTGTTTTTGGATACATTTGTGAGCAATCTTAAACCAAGACTGTCACTTTCTTGACATTAATCACAGACAAAGATTGGATGCCAGTATGTCTTGTGCATCCATTTCGTTCTCTCATTGTTTTTTTAATTTCCTGTAATTGACACATCCACAATTTCCAATAATTAACTTAAGAAAGCTGATTCTCTTCTTTCTCTTTCAGAACAAGGCATGGTACTGTTCATACTTCCATTGTGGCTTCTGCCAAGACCAAAGGCAAAGAGGAGAAATCACTATCAGATAAAGACCCTTCTGGTTTGTACCAATCTGGTCATCCTGTGTTTTCTGGTTTTACTGGGCAAGGAGTGATCAGTGTATTGGTCAGAATGTATTGATCATAACTTCTTATATTTTTACAAATGTTTTTTCAGAGCTTCACACCAAGGTCCTTTTACACTTACTTTCTATATTCATTTTTTGGGTTATGCAACTGTCACAGTCACTTCTCTTTTACATTATATCATACTGCTATATATTTGTTATATCTAGTTTTTTGATGTTAAGTAAATTTATCTTAAATTCTTTTTTGCCTTTGCTTGAGCACCAGTATAGCGGCCATTTCCACCACTTCAGCACTGATCACTCTGCATTTAGTTTTCCGTTTACAAAAAAATAGAATAAAGATAATATTTATCAATCTTTTTTTTCTTTATGCCTTTTTGCAGCAGGTGGTACAGGTACTGCAAAACTGATTTTGGTAGTGTTTTAATTCGTGTCACACCATAGGCTTTAAGGGTTCAAAAGATGTATTTTTTAGAATTTGCTAGTGAAATTAAACAATTTTCAGAATTTACTAGTGAGATTGAACTATTTTAAAATGTCTTGCCTAGTGTGTGTGGCAATAGTATCCAATGGGCAATAGTATTATAATCCAAGTGTTTGGGGTGGTTCCAAGGAAGAGACTTTCTATAGAACCCATACAGTATGTAAGGTAGTGTACCTGTGTAAATGCATCAGTTAAGCAGCTGAATGTGAATGTTTAGTGTTATCAGTGAGTGTTTCTATGCATCAGGCTCTCCAGCAGAATGTGGGGAGTGTGTGATTCTGCTAGCAGACAGGCAGCTGATGGAGCTTCCCTTAGAGGCGCTCAGGGTCCTGCAGAAGCGTGAGGTCCGCTCTGTCAGCCGGGATTTCTCCCTGCAGCTGTTCCATGGCCGTCTGCAGAATCATCAAACTGGTAAATAGGAGCCAGTTTATAAAATAATATATATACACACACAGACACACAGTGCTCACAGAAAGTCTTGGGATGTTTGCTTAATTCAGTCAAAATATTGCAAATTGGGTTTAAAAATGTGTATCACATTAGAAACAGCCAGTAGTTCTAACTGAAACAGTAATAAACTAAATTGCTTTTTAATTAGTATCACCTTTGCAATGCCAGTGAACACCAGATTTTTGGGAGCCAAAGACTTCAATTGCAATTAATAGCAGAATGGCAAGAAGAGACCTGAATGAGTCAGTCAAAAAAAATATGACAATATAACGAAAATGTCTGGGTGTAAGATATGTGCAGATATGTTTAACATAGCTTGTCAATGGACTTTTGTTATGAAACCGATATATTTGCAACATTTTTACAGACAAGCATCCCAGCACTGTGAGCAGAGTGGGATTGATGCTTTTTATAGGCACTGCACATTCACCCTTATTTTGGTTTTAAGCCCTCAAGTGGGAAATTAGAATGGCCAAGATTCAGACACAGGTGAAACCAGGTATTTAGGAGGTTAAGGGGCCTTTTAAGCAAAATTTATGGCAGAGCCTTGAAGTCCCAGCAATGAGATGATTTACTATCTACCATAGTTGACAGCATACTGTTGCTGCCCTTAAGTGCATATAGTTGCTAATATTGTCATAATACCGGACAACCTCATGCCTGTAGCTGGAATCACCTAAAAGGAGGGAAATCAGCTTTTGGCTGCACACAAAGCAGCTGGTATATGGAGCTCAGGGTGTTATGATTGTGAGACATGAGCTCCTATCTGGTGTTTCTCACCCTTCTGACAAGGTGATCACTGTAATTGAAATTAATTCTTTCCTTTCATTCTCGCTGTCCTTGTGCCTTGGAATGATTGTACTTGGCCTGGTTTTCTGTCAATGCTGTCATGGACTGCCTCACAGCCACATTTAATACACATTTTGTAAAATGTTGCGCTTATATGATAGTTTTATTAACTATTTTAAGATATTTCGACTAAATAGTATTGCCAGTGCTTCTGCCAACTAGACTAAGACCCTCTCAAAGATAAAATATTGCCCAGAGCATAAGAATTTCAACTTTAAAACCTAGATTTTAACTTGTGCCTGGTTTCCTCAGTCATCATGTCACATTTTAATAGAGATTAAAAGCTGCTTTGGTGCATGGATGTCGATGCATTTTTCCCTTTAGTGAAATTACAGTTACACTTGTTTAAAGTTGAATATTTGTGGTTTTATATTCACCCCATGAAATTGAAAGGCATTATATATTTATTTTGTTTAAACCTCCTCTTTAAAATTCAAACAGCCAAACTGCCTTTTTATAAAATGAATGCCTCTTAAATAAATTTAATTTATTGTAATTTGCTTCTCTCTGGAAATAATATCCAGGTCTAATTCTGTTCATAATTTGCTTAAATCTAGTTTGTTCCCCCGTTGTAACCACTGACAGCACTAATTTAAATGAAATTTAAGTATTAAGAATAAAAATATAACATCCCATATTTTTCCTTTTTTGTTCCATATTTAAGTATTTTTAAAAAAATCATAAACTGCAGAGAAAATGTCATGATCCGCCCGTCCGAGCCTCGTGTGTGCTACGCCCGCCTCGTTACCTCATGTCTGATCCTGATCGAAACCACCTGCCGTCAATCCGTGCTTGTCTACCCTGTTTGTATTTAGTCAGCGTCTGTATCAGTCCTAACTAGATCCATCATTGTAGTGTTATGTGCCTTGTTTCTGGTATGTGCTTTCCCGTGTTTCTCCCGCATTAAAACCTGATTCCCGTCCTGAATCCTGTCTCCTGAGCCTGCTTGCCCGCCCGACCAGCATCGACATGACAGAAAAGTACAAATATCCTTATAAGCTTATTATAAGTCAAAGATTCCATGTGCCCAAATGCAAATAGAAACTAAAATTTCTCCATCAAATCCATGTTGTAAACTGCTTATCCTTGTCAGAATAGTGGGAGTGACCTTGGAGTACAAGGTCGGTACACCCCGTACAGGAGCACATACACACACATTAACACGCACAGTCATATTCAAAGGGAAATTTAGAGACACCAATTAGCCTTTGGACTGCAGGTGGAAACTGAATTACCTGGAGAAAAAACTTACAGAACAGGGAGAATATGCAAACTCCACACACAGAGAAGGGATTCCAACTCCTAATCTTAAACATATGAGGTTACCGTGATGCCCATTTTAATATTGCATTGTTGTTTTAGCAGTATGTTACTGGTCGTTAACCAAATAGTTTTTTTTATTTTATCTTCATGGGGTAAATTTCTCCAAAACTGTTGGCTGAGGAGTACATTCTATATACATTCTGTTCTACATTTTATATTCAGCTGTCATTGAAATGCCCAGCCTTTAGTTATGCTGCTAATTCTGCATCTGTTACAGTTGAAAGTGTTGGCAAAAAGGAAGTCAAAGGTGGGAAGGCAGTGAAAGGGACAGGGGATCAAGTCAAAGCCATCACAGCGGTGAGCTGAGTAACGGAGCCTAACAGTAATAGATAGTTGATGTATATAGATGTTTATGCCTTTAAACTGAGTTTGTAATTTACCTCCTATTCTCATTGTTTCAAAGTGCTACCTAACATTTACAAATATGTTATTTACAATAATAAGGATCCTTTGTATTTCAAGTTATATTACTTTTGTCTGCTACTCTCTACATCCTTTGCTTATTATTCATTATATTTATTTTTCTGTAGTTAAATGTCCGCATTTAATTAAATAATGCATTGTTTATCTGTCAATTATTTTCCTTTATTATATTACAAAGGTGCCTGTAAATCGAATTTTGCCACTAGACGTCATTCCTGTGGACACTCACAACATTAAATGTATCCTTTTGTCTCAAATTAATTAAAAATGTATATTTTGAAGCTTCAAAACAGAAGAAAGGGTGTTTAATTGATGTATTTTATTATGATTTTAAAATTAAACCTCTGTCCATGCTTAGAAAATTGAAGTAATTTATTAAACAAAGGATCTTTTATGTTACCAACATGTGCATGGTAATATTCAGCTGTGGGTCATTCATTATGTTTTATTTCATTCCAAATAAAGAAAGTTTAAGTTGAACTGGATTCAAAAGAAAAGGTTACATTTGCAGGATGTTAAACCTGCATTGCCTTACTGTAGAGATTGCGGGCCACCTCCTCTACAGCTATAATAAGACATAACCCCTTTTTCTGACGGTCTCTTTTTGAACATGGGGACCAATGATATTACAATTTTCCATTGATAACATTTCCCTTGACACCCTTCTATAGATATTGTAGATCCCAACAATGAAGCTGGATATTTGGGTGAATGTTTATTTTGTATTTATTTATTTATTTATTTTTATCCCAATGAGGCTTTAGGAGCCAAATTAACTATAAACATGTTCTTATTTCCTTTCTTTCCTGAAGGTTAATTTGTGGTTCTGTTTCAGCTCAGTGCCAAAATAATCAAAGGGCAAACCACCCATATACTTAAATTATAAAACAGTACAACAGAAATAAAAAGTGATATGACCTTAGTATTTATCTGTCAGTTAGTGGCAGATCTAACTGGTCTCTTTTGTTAAAATCTGTAGATTTTTGAAGATTTCAATTTCCTAAGGATATATTTCAGAGTGAATTTCACTGGTTAAGTTTATGTGTGTCCCGTCCTCATTCTGCCTCCTCAAACTCTAACATTGTTAGTGCGTCTTTGCTTTCTTCTTAGGGTGTAATGGCCCAGTGGAGAGAATGAGGCAGATACTGGAGAAGCACAAGCACCAGTATACCTCCCTCTGGCAGGGGCTCACTGGTGCACATCACACACCAAGGTCAGAGTGACACAGACTTACATGTGTCTTTAAGTAAGGTCAGCTCAAGAGCTGAACATACCGGGAAACATTTTCCTTTTTTTTTTTTTACATGCAACAGGTATGATTGTTAACCTGCATTGCATCCATTGTTGGACTGGTCATCTGTGTATTCACAGACTTCCTGAGCTATGCTGTAATGTAACAAATGTGTCACGTTTCATTGTTTTTGCAGTCTTGCTGAAATTGAGCAGTGTCTGATTAACTGTAGTGCTTTCATCTTCAATGGAATGGAGAATTTTCTATCCTATATTCCACCTTCCAAGCTTGTTGCCCTCAACATTTCAGGTATGTTAAAAGATAATGCTACAGCTCGTTTTGATGTGGCTGAACTTGTTCATGTATCTATCAATGTATTCCTTGTTACTAATAATGTATATACATTTCATAAGCATCATAATCCACCCATCCTCCAACCATTTATTCTGGTCAGTATAGTTTGGGGGCTTGGATCCTATTCCAGACTGCACAAGGCCCAAAGTTGGGTTCCATTGTAGGGCACATCTGCAGGAGGAAATGCATGCAACATTGCATAAACAGGAGTCTGTCTGCCTTTGATCTGATAATTCTCCAATTGCTGCCTGAATTGACAAGGTCAAAAATAGTCATCATAATTCATAATTCAAAAGCAGACAATATGTCAAAGTGTCCGTGTCTTTTGAGTTATTGAAGGAGACCCAGTGGGTCCAGCATTTCTGTGTTAGGACCAAAAAAAGAATTTTCTTTCTTTAAAAGTTCAAGTACATACGAAAAAAATCTTTATATTCCCAGATCAAAATGTGGTTAGAGCACTGTTCAAGGGCTTAAAAAGTGCATACATAAAAGCTGTAAATGTGAACTAACAACCATTTTCAGTTGTGTAATGTTATGTCATATTGACCGATTGAATTGCATTAAGTCATTGACAGAATGGATATTGCTTAATTGAATGAAGATGAAACACAGTCCGAAACAGACGATATTATGTATAA
Organism: Stomatorhinus walkeri; assembly: GCA_026784285.1. Classification (NCBI taxonomy): domain Eukaryota; kingdom Metazoa; phylum Chordata; class Actinopteri; order Osteoglossiformes; family Mormyridae; genus Stomatorhinus; species Stomatorhinus walkeri. The sequence continues at coordinate 11,051,378 of JAODUD010000062.1, read as the reverse complement.
ATCATGGACATGTTATTACACAATAATAGCCTATAACTAGTATAAGAACTATTTTGGCACATTGTAATATGAAGATCTGCTACACTGGTAGGAGAAGCAGTATTTGTAATGAGAAACTTAGAAATGATATCCTTTCCACTGCTAACTAATATCGGTGTAGCATTGTGTTATGATCAAACATATTTTATCAGACCTGATGACAGAGAAAAGAAAGAAGCCAGGGGCTGGATAGCTTAATAAAGGGGCCAGTAAAGCTGTGAGGGCTTGTCTATGCTGTTACACACATGTAACATTTTTCTTCCAGAGTGCAAGATGGCTGTAGTCCTTGATCTAGCGCACAGCTCCGTAAGCAGACTCAGACAGTCCAAGATAGATTCTCAAAAGAGGTAAATGCACTTTTTCATGTACTATATTTGTTTGTAAATCCAGAAGTCTATCAGAAATCTTTGCAAAAGAAGCTAGTCAAATTTATATATATGAGTATAATGTGTATGTATCACCCTCCATCTTATGGCAATGTGTATAGCGCTTGGTGTTTTGGACAAAATTATCCATGATGTATTTGTTTTTAGTTGTATTTATTGATGTTATCTGTTGCAGATAAATTGTAGTCCATAATGAAATTTGACATCATACTGTTTTGTGCACATAATACCGCTTGTGATTTTTTTTTTTTCTTTTTACAGTGCGAGGCAGCTGACACTGGAAAACCCCGTGGAGACAGCAGTGCTCCTCAGTCTCAATGGGGTTCACTGCATTATGCTCAATCAGTGGCACACCACCATTCAGAGCAATGTGCACATCATGGATATTATTCTGGAGAGTAAGTATTCAAAGCATTCATTGACTGTGTAATCTCCATGTTAAACTGGTTAATAAAACTGAGGAATACCACACAACAGTAACAAGCAAGGATTGTTTAATGCACCCCACAAAGATTTGTGAATGCAACTATAAAAGTAAAAATGCCAAGAGTCTCATATTTTGTTTGGTTCCTTATGGTTAAGGTTACGGCTGGATAGGGTTAAGGTCGTCATGCTGTGATTTGAATTTTCCCCATATATAGAAATGAAGTCTGTCTGTGTGTGTGTGCGTGCGTGTGCATGCGTGCGTGCGTGATTGTGTGTGCACGTATGCACACTCTATTTTTTGTGTAGACCTTTTGAAGACTGGAATGACTTCAGGCCAGACAGTCCATGATCTTCGAAGACATGAAGCCCAAAATTTTTCCACTGATGGAAGTATGGTACCTACAGATCACAGAGGTAGAGAGCATGAACAGAATGTTCTTTTGTTCAAACTGAATCTCTGGATTTCGCATGAGCATATTCCTTGAGAGACACAGGTTACAATAATTCCCAAGTTTCTTACACCTTCCTAGACCTTCTGCTTCTTTCATTATATTAGTTCTGATGATTTTTTTTTCACTTACATTGTGCGAATGGATATAAAAAATGTTTCCATGTTGCCCAAAGTTCAGGTTCTGTTATTAAGTCTGATTGATTTTAATGAAAATAATTCTTGATTGTTTGCTTGTCTTGCAGCCACCATGTCGTCAGAGCTTCCTGAAACGTGTGAGGAGGGTTGTTCCAACCCCAAAGCTCAGAATAATGTCACTGTTTCTCCATGGGCTTTCAACTATGTCATCTATGGGCTACCAAATTTAGTGGTAACATGACACACTTTTTATCTATATCATACATTTAGTACATTTACACACATAGATTGAAACCTTTTCCAATTCACTTTCTAATTATTTATCATATTCAAAAATATTGTGCTTCTGTTTTATTACAATTTCCATATTCATCTCAATGACATACATTTAATTTAGGTGTTTCAGCACTGACCAGTTACCTGTGTTATTCAAAAAGACAAAATGACTAATGCTTACAGATGTCAACTGGCTGTTAGGAGGCTGAAGTCACATGCGATCCAATATCTATGTTTCAAACAGCATTCTGCAGCTCTGTTCTGACAAACACCTTAATACCACTGACTATGCAAACTAATCCAATTCAAATTTTGTCCCAAGGTCCAGAATATGACCTTCTGTGAGAATGTTTCAGATAAAACCATAAAAGGGTGCACTTGAGTATAATTTGCCAATAGATTAGTTTAAATTTGGTATAAGCCAAAATTTCATTAGCTGTTAAGTACCCAGGCAGTGCTTATTTTGTAAGACACAAGCGCTTTTCTTGTCTCCAAGCATTTTTGATGTGAATCTGATATGAAAGTTATGGCTCTTGTAGCATGGAAATAAACTGCAAAAAAAATCATGCTATATTAATTACAAATATATTGTGTGTCCAGTTTATTTGATGAATCTGCATGTTAAGACTCCAAGCAGTGAATCATGCTGCAACCCCATACACATTGCATTACGCTAAATGTACAGAGTCAAAGAGGTAACTGGCTTTGTGCCTCATCCATAGCTAACAAATTTATGGGGCTTCAAGCCTGTTATTACAGCATGTGGCTAAGTTAATATAAGGCTTATGCCGTACACAAAAATACAATGCAGTTTTGTTACTGAAAAAACCTTCTTAATGAGGTCAGAGGAGAATGGCTAAACTCACTGAAGCTTGTAGAAATATAAAGAAGTACACAGAATGAAGTTGCTCTGGAAGCAAAAGTGCGTCCTACCTATACTACCTTGGTGTATCTAATACAGTGGGTCTTACCTGTACTACCTATGTGTATCAAACACAGTCGGTCCTACCTGTACTAGCTAGGTCTACCTAAAACAGTGGGTCCTACCTGTACCACCTAGCTGTACCTAATACAGTGGGTCCTACCTGTACCACCTAGGTGTACCTAATACTGTGGGTCTTACCTGTACTACCTAGATCTACCTAAAATAGCCAGCCCTATCTGTACTAGCTAGGTGTACCAAATACAGTGGGTCCTACCTGTACTAGCTAGGTCTACCTAAAATAGCCAGTCCTACCTGTACTAGCTAGATGTACCTAATACAGTGGCTATTGAGTGTATGCACACATACTGTACATGGACACATAAGATAAACTTAAGTGCAACAACACATTTATGTCTCCTAAATATCTATATTTATATTTACATTGAGGTAGTAGTTTAAGTGATAATGGGTTATCTTTTACAACTACAAGATGTCTTTTCACTTGGCATTGACAAAAACGATCTGGTTTGTGTAATTAAAAACAGTGAATGACTTGCTCTAATTTTGAAATTTGAGAACATGCATAAAAATGTAATTATGCATAAGCTGTTAATCCTCCATGCTGAAATGTTTGCTGTTATATTTGCCTGACTTTTAATCAAAGGATTCCTAATTGGTAGACGATTTCCTCTTCAGAAACTTGGCTTCTGTTGATGGAATAATATGCCCACTTGCCAAGGCCTGGCTCAGACTGATTAATTTATTAATATTTGATGAAAAGTACTTACTAAAGTGTCCCAATTTGACATTTTTTTTATTGAAGGCTGCAATAAGACGCATAACCAGCGTGGGCTTGGCTGGCGTGATAATGAAGCTGACCGCGGTATAATGAAGGTAAAGTCCTAAACATGATGGAGTGATCGATTCTGTGCCTGACCATGTGCAATAAATTATGATTCATAAGATATTTAAGAATTCATTACACGTGCCAGAGGCATAAAGAGTAATTCCCTGGCCAAACTTTAATAAGTGGCCCTCTTGGAGAATACAGTAGTAGCATATTTATTATTGTATTGGATCTTGCTCTCCAGTCAAGGTACAGACATGTAAATAAAATGGTCCGTTATTTGCTATTTGCACACGTACACGTTCATTGGCATGCTTCTTTTCCCATGTTACATATTGTGCTCCCTTAAAGACATGCAAAAATATATAGCATGAAGAGCCAAAACACTATGATCACAAACAGGTGACGTGAACCACGGTTATCTGCGCTAGTCAATATCAGGGATATATTAGGCAATGAAATGGATATGCATAAAGATCTGAGTGACATGGACAAGGGTCAAAGGTTTGTGTGGAGGGCAACAGAGGTTGTCCCGTACAGAGTGACAGAAAGGCTACTGTGGCACAACTGACAGAAATTTTTAATACTACATGCAAAATGACTGGGGTAGTGTAGTAGTTAGTGCTGGTCACTCACACCTCTGAGACCAGGGTTTGAGCCTCTACAAAGTTTGTGTGATCTCCCCAAGTTGTTGTGGAATTTCCTCCAGGCATTCCAATTGCCCCTTCCCCCCTCGGTTCAAAACATGCTCTGGTAAATTGGAGTTGCCAAATGTGTTTGTGTGCCCTGTCCTGGGCTGTTCCCTGCCTTGCACCTGTAACCTCTGGGATAGGGTCTGGACCCTCCGCAACCCTGAATAGTTTCAGAAAATGGATGGAATAAATAACTGTTGCAACACAAAGTATGTCACACCCTGGTGTGTACAAGTATCAGAGTCAGTCACCGTTCTCACACTGCCTGGCTGGGGGTTTTGATTCCTCGTTCTGTCTGGGTGGAGTTTCTCATTATGTGCATTTTAAGGCCATTTTCTCACAAACATTTCAGAAAATTAAATCAAAATATTTTGCTGTAAGGTTTTTTGTTTTGTGTTTTTCCTATTTTTTCCTGTAGATGACAGAAAGGGACTTATGCTTTAAAAAAATCATCAACAGACTAAATGTATTTAATATGCTTTTTATATATGTCAGGAACCTCTTCTTTTTAGAGCAGTTTTTCCCCACCCAATCCTCGGGGACCCCCAAACTGTCCACGTTTTTACTCCCTCCCAGCTCTCTACCAGACAGTCCACATTTTTGCATCCTCCCAGCTCTCTACCAGACAGTCCACATTTTTGCTTCCTCCCAGCTCTCTACCAGACAGTCCACGTTTTTGCTCCCTCCAAGCTCTCTACCAGACAGTCCACATTTTTGCTCCTTCCCAGCTCCCTGCCAGACAGTCCACGTTTTTGCTCCCTCCCAGTTCTGTACCAGACAGTCCACATTTTTGCTCCCTCCCAGCTCCTTGCCAGACAGTCCACATTTTTGCTCCCTCCCAGCTCTCTACCAGACAGTCCACATTTTTGCTCCCTCCCAGCTCCTTGCCAGACAGTCCACGTTTTTGCTCCCTCCAAGCTCTCTACCAGACAGTCCACATTTTTGCTCCTTCCCAGCTCCCTGCCAGACAGTCCACGTTTTTGCTCCCTCCCAGTTCTGTACCAGACAGTCCACATTTTTGCTCCCTCCCAGCTCCTTGCCAGACAGTCCACATTTTTGCTCCCTCCCAGCTCTCTACCAGACAGTCCACATTTTTGCTCCCTCCCAGCTCCTTGCCAGTCCATATTTTGTCTGGTGATTCCGAGAAACATTGACTTACAGTACTTCAGTAGTGACTTTCCTTTTAATTATCTTCCATGGAACACCTGAATTGCTATTAGACACAACCTATTATACTTATTACCCATTATTATAGAATGCATGTTTCTGAACGATTTTACAGCCTAATCAGTGTTCATGGTTAAATGCTCACACTTTTTGTTGCACATATTTTTTTATAAAATGATCTCTTTATTAAAATGGCTTTATTGTTCATTCAGCACAATTTTTCCAGAAGCATCACTCATTAAAATCCAGTTCAGCAAGCTTCACTTCTACTCATGAAACTAAAACAAAAATATTAATCTGTAAGCTTCCTTGCAATGTTTTATTTGTTTGTGTGTGTGTGCGTGCGTGCATGCGTATGTGTGTGTGCGCGTGTGTGTGCATGACGATGGTCACAAAGTTACCCTCAATATACAATGCATATGTTACTTACCAAATGTTTTCCTAAATGTCAAATTATTTATTTGAAAATTACAAACCAAGATGTGCAGGTTTAATTTTCTCCATAGATTTAATTCATCCCACAAAACTTACTAGGAAGAGAATTACTATTCATACTGGTATGCTAATGTTGCATGTTGCACACAGTTTACTCATCATGTAAGATGTCCAGGATTTAACTCCTCCATTCAGTTTGGACTGGAAACCAAAAACATTCTAACGCTGTAAAAATTAATGGTTTCTTCAAAAGGAAAAGGAGTGAGACGGAGGGAAAAAACTTTACACCATTTGCTATTGCTGCAGTTAGACTTCAAAGCCATCTCCCGTTATTGTCCAAGATAATCATTGTTGGGGCAGAGTTACATTTGGGGATTAAGCATTTTTTTTCTTAAGATAAAACGGTCATTTAATTACAGCTGTGGTTTCAGAATTTGTTATTTTACTATGTTACACAAGAAGTTTCTAGATGTTAGATGCCCCATTCTGAGCACTAACCCTTTGCTTGTTTCAGTCTGACCAGCAATTAAAGGTAGAACCTTTATTTTGCTTACTTACTTCTTCTGTTTTGTAGCTGGAATGTTTAGAAATTCAGAAACCTTTAATTGGATACCCTTAGACTGGGAGAAAACATGGTGCTGTCCGTCCGCACAGATGAGAGAGCTGGCTGGTGAACATGGCGGCCTGTATGGTTGCCACTACACTGGGCAGACTTTGTTCTCAGGTACAGGAAGCTGAACAAAAGAGCCACAGTCACTGGACTTCCTGTCCATCTGCGCGGCTTCCTCTGCCATGGGGATCCGGGCTGCGATGGCGGATATCTCTCCTGTGTTGTTCTCAACAGTCCCGCCCCTCCTGTCCACAGTTCGGTTAGGGTTCTGCTCCAGGGTGTCCCCATTGCATTTAAACAGCTGAATAAGACACGTGCGGAACTGTGGAGGACACAGACCATTGCAGGTTAGTCAACGACGATGAAAGCAATCATAGAGTAACGTTGTAGATATGCAGTGCAGTACTGACAAAGACACCAGTAGCATTAATTGTGGTGTTTCCTGCAAACAGTAAATATTAAGAGTTTGAACATACCAGTAAACAAGAACATGCATTAAATTAACAGACATACACATAAACACAAATGAAACATACAAATCTGCAACAAAAATACTTGAGAATTTCTACTCATTGCCAGCATACTGAATCTATAAGTAAATGTAGTTAAAATTTAAGAATTAGCTCATACATACTAATTGGCCATTTTATTTGGCATGCCTCTTCGCTAATACAGTCAGTCTGCTGATACAAACAGTGATTTGTGTAGCCACAAATGAATACATACAGCACTAAAGACAGGGTCAAGAGGACTGGCTCAGTATTTTAACAACAACCCTCCTGGAATTAAAAGAAAGAAAAACATCCAGTTATGGGAAGTTCTACAGCTAACACAAAAACTGGGCTGTGCTTAATAAAGTGGCCACCAAGTACAGTAATTTCGGATGTTGTATATTTTGCACCAACATAATTAAAACACAATTTTTCTTTGGGAGTCTATGACTCTTACAGAGTACTGTACTGTATAAACAGCTACACCCCTTCTTCTGGTACGTGAACAGCATAATATTACTATTGGTTTTTAAGACTCTAGCTTTGCTCAGAAATCAGAAAAAATTAATGACTTGTATTTGTTGAAGTCCATTTCTCTAAATACAGTTGAATCCTGCTTCCACTCAAATATCATTTACAGCTGAAGATAGAGTACTTGCAATATCAGAAATAAGCATTGATTTCCAGTGAAAACTGAACCTAAAAGTTCACACTATAGCAGATAGACGTTTTAAGAAAACCTGGACATTCAAAGACAAGGTAATAGTTGTTGTCTTGGTAGCAGAATATTAGAGAATATTGAGAGACAATTTATAACCAGAAGAAAGAAAAAAATAAGCATTGCTTTCATGCATTTCTCACTGCAAGTGTTACATTGGTCGACTTGTGCATCAACCATTTAAGATGCGTATTCAAATTAAATGCTACACTTTGCTATTTTACCATATTACCTTCCTCTCTGTCATTGTTTCTCTGCACTGGGATATAAATGTTCATAAGCAGCATTGTGCACCTGGTTATGACTTTCAGGGAATAACCAGCTCGAAAATCATAATATTGCCCCTTGTCCTGTCATATTGTTGTCGGAACTATCTTTCCAGAAGTCATTCCTTTCACAGCATGACACAAAATTAGAAATTGTTCCATGTACTTAACTTGCATTGATAGACAGATCAAATGGATAATTCAATGTGTACAATGTGAATTAACTCTATTTAAAATATAATTTTATTTTTCACTTATATTAATCTAATTTTATTTATACAATAACTAGTATTGTATTAAGAGAAATATTGATGTAGTTTAATAGCTTGTTCTTACATTACAGTTGCAAAAGTCAGTGATCATTAAATCTTTAATCCAGAAGATTCATTTTCATTCAGCAATTTAAAATCATTATAATTTTAAGTTCTTAGCAGCTGTGTTTTCATCAGTCAGTGTAACTCGGCAGACCTCTGATTCACGTGGTGGTTTAATATTGATGGATTTTACTACAACCTTGGTGAATACATTTGTGTTCCATTATGGGCTCTGGATAATTGCAAAGCATGTAAGACATTTAGTTCTGAAATAAAGACAAATGTATTGAAGGAGCCTGGGTGCCCAGAAAGACACTGTTTGGATATCAGTGTAAAAATACTATTTCTCAGAACCGAAAATAATGCTGGCTCAGAGCGGGTGGATTATTCATTCTTAGAGAATTTAATTATATATAAATATAAATATATACCATACATCATACCAAGGTCATGTACCTGTCATCAGTTACATTCTCAGAAAAATTCTTATTATTTTTAAAAATATGTTTATCAATGTTATCCTAATAGTATTTAAGGTGTTCATGCCCTGACAGGACCATGCATTAGTAGCCTATACCCATTTAGCAAGACATACATTTTCCAGTAAAATAAACAGCTGTATAATTGGCTGAGAAAAACTCTCCATTTGCAATTTCTTGAACATTCACTAAAACATTCACTGTCCTTAAAGAAAATGCAGTGTATTAAAACTGCACTGGGTGGTGACGCTTGGGTACGTAAGCACACGATGTTCACAAGCCAGAATAACACCCAAAGGAATGACGCGACAAAGAAACGGAGGTCACCTGTTTGTTCATAAAGATGTAGATGACTGGGTTATAGACAGCGGCTGTTTTGGCAAAGAATGCAGGAACTGCAGCAAGACGGGGGTCGAGATGGAGGGTGGGACAGGCCGTAACCACGATCGAGAAGGCAGCATAAGGCGTCCAGCCAACCATGAAGGCTACGATCATCACCACAACCATGCGCGTCACCTGTCGATCTGGCTTCCTTGCATTGCCCAGTCTGCCATGAGCATTAGACACCTTCAAAATGAGACATGAGTTATCTGCAGAAATGGTGCCAATGAAACGTGACAGGTTGTGTCTTGTGGATGTCAAATGAGGCTTCTAACATCACGATTTAGTCCACAACTTAGCAAATCATAGATTGGGTGAGTCTGCTTTCTTTGCCATACTACTGAACACTGCCAGTGTTATGGTTTACTGAAGCAATACTTACATGTAAATGTAAGGCGTTATTGAGATTTTTATGACCATTCTATGCGACGTCTTGTTTTATTTTCAGTTACTGTTCTAGTTTTCATTGTATCATGACAATGAAGATTGTGAACTTAACATGTCTTTATTTAGAACTTACCTTCCTCAGTTTTCTCATTAGCTTCCCGTAGGAGACAAAGATCACTCCAAGAGGCATGATGAAGCAGGTCGTGAAGAAGGCAATAATGTAGGTGTGATCTGAATAATCTCCAGAATACCTAGAAGAATAAAGCAAACGCAGGAACGAAATATTTCTTATAGTATCTGATTTTTCATCGTATTTCTGACTTTTTCAGTTTTTCATCCTTATGTAAAACACCTGCCTGCCAAAATGTGACTAATGCAGACAAACATTAGAACATGAAAGACTCCGTATTATTTTTTTTCTAAAAGAATATTGATGAATGTGGAAATGAATTTGTGTCTTTATGGACCTAAAGTGTATCTTTATATTAAATTAATCTTCTCCCTCCCAGCTCGGCATGTGTCATCAATGTGACGGCTCCGTCTGCTGGAGTCAGATTGATATAACAATGAATCATGGAAAAAATCTCCTTAGAATGTAAATTTGAATGGAAAGCGTTCATTTATCCATCCATCTTCCAACCACTTATCCTGGTCAGGGCCAAGGGGGAGAGTGGACCCTATGTCAGGCAACACAGGCTACCAGGGTGTGCAGACACAGGACACATACATGCAATCACATAAGATGTGCATGTTCTTCCTGTGTTACAGGTGGTTCCTCCAGGTCCTACAGTCCAAAACATGCAGCAAAACATGAACTAATATCTCGAAATCACCCATGGTGTGTGTGTCCAAAATCTTGTATTTTGTTTGGTCATTTATGGTTAAGGTTAGAGCTGGGTAAGGGTTAGGGTTGTCATAGTTAAGATAAAGACACAAAAGAAGTGAATGGAGAATTCCCACAATGATAGGAAACATCCACCTAATGATTATTTAAATTGAATCATTTATGGAATTTTTGAGTCATGGCACATGGCACATATCTACCCCTATGACAGAAGCAGCAGATAGTGTGCATGCATGTGCATATCAGCCTCTGATGTATAGTCATTAGTATGTCAAAGAGAATACTGCTCTCTAAAAAGTAAAGATGCACCAATAGCAAATAATAGTGCTAATAGTGCTAAACGTCTTTGAAATGAACGTATTAGTTAGTCAATGTGTGTGTAGAATACGAATTTGCATTATGAATGTTTAGTAATAGTCTTTTTTATGTTTCTTATTGTACCATTAAAGAATGGTGACATTTCCATTTAGAGAAACTGTATGACAGAAAGGTGAGTAGCAGTGAAGCTGAATTCGATTTTGTTTCAGGTGTTTCTAAGGAAATCGGTTAATGGAACAATGTTTATACAGAACTTATTTTAATCTAAAATTGGCATTAGATGGCTAGATATATTGTAGCTATGTATATCACTTGTTATAATTTCTCTTCATGCAAGGAAATTGAAGCAACGGCAGCAGGGAAAGCTTTGAATAAGTAACATAAGACCGTGAGGTTCATCATAAATAGGGTCCGCAGGCTCACCAGTTGGGTTCACAGGTGGTTCCAATTTTGCTAACAGTGTAGCTGCTCCAACCCAGTACAGGGGGAATGGTCCAGATGAAGGAGAACGTCCAGACAAATAAGAGACCCAGTGTGGCGTGTCTCCCTCGCAGGCGAACATTCCCCAGTGGACGGCAGATTACAAAGAAGCGTTCAAAGGCCAGTACAGCCAGGGACCACAAAGCCACTATTCCTATTGAGGAAGAGAATGTATCACAGAGCAAAGACAGAAGACATCATTACATAGAATCATGCTGCTATCAAACACATGTCTTACTTTACCAACTTTACTTACCGTTACTAGGTAAGATCATACTCATTCTTGTTGACTTGTGCGAAATACGAAATTTAACAATGGGATAGTCACCGTAATGGTATTTTGTGCACAGATCAGAGCATCCATCCTACACAGAAAATCTAACTGTGTTATTTTCCCTCATATCTAATGTGGCAAATACACCGATATGTTGAAATAATTGTTTTTTTTTTCTCTCTCCCAATATGGTTTAGTTCCTACTCAAGTTGGGTCAGCGGAGCTTTAGTTATAAGTTATATAAGCTTCACTTCAGTATCCAATGAATAATTCATTCATTTTGGAAAGTGAAATAATGGGCAAAAATATTTTCTGACATTTGACATCATGAACAACTACCATTTAGCACAAGGACGTTGGAAAAGTTGAAAATTACCATAAATAAATAATGTTTTTAAATACAATTTTAATGAATTAATTCAACAGTTATCATAACTGCATGGCCGATAACTTCACAGCGTGATACAGTGTATATGCAACTAAGCGACGTGTTTTACGTTATCATGTTAATCTAGCACTTCATGCCGTGCCACTGGTGTTTATTTTAGCTTGTATTCTTCTTGGTTGTATTGTCCTATATACAGTGTCAACTATATTTATGTATTAATGACCTCTTAAATGTGCAAAGCAGATTTTCGCTAGAAAAATTATATTTGAGGAGGTGACACCTATATCTTCCACAAAAGTTCACCAGAGGGGCATAAAAGCACGTAAAACTCATATCACACCAAGCGAAAAAGCGTAAATCTACAAATTAAAAGCCGTCCTAGTCAAACTGATATCAAATGCAAAACAATGAAACGTTTCTTACCGAAAAACGTGACCGCGAATCCTTCCACGACGCAAGCTGATTTTCCCAAGAAGAAATAGCCATTCGCGTTGGTAAGAAAACTTAAGGTCCCACCGATAAGTGACACGAGAAAATCCGCGACAGACAGATTAACAATGATGTAATTCAGAGGCTGTCTTAATTGTTTGAACTTAAAGGTAACCAGCATTACGGTGAAATTTTCAGACAAAGATAAAGACGTGACAATAAACATCAACGCTGCCAATAATTTGAAGTTCCAAGGAGCGATGGATTTAAGTGGAGCAGCAAAGGGATCATGCGGTGTTACTCCATCCTCCGCGTGCGAGACACCATTCACGGCAATGGTAAATGTATCCATTAGTAGAGAAGTGCCGGGATTTGCAACAAAAAGTTAAAAGTGGCTTATACTTAATAGCCGAAGTTATTACTAGTAATTGCTGTATCGAATAAATAGTAAAATTACTCCAGCAAATGTTATTGCTCGGATACACTTCCCGATTTTCAGATCTCAAGGAAATTCATTTACTTGGACTCTAATAATTAATTGGCGTGGTAACTTAGAAAAAAGGGAAATTAAACATATCCATTGTGTGCATAAATCAATGAGGATATATACTAAAGCTGTATTTTTTTCGTTGGGGTGAAAGCGTTTAAAAACTCTTGGCTACGAAGAAACCGTGAACAAATCCTGCATTGGATATTAGTATAAGCATGAGCCAGCGGCTGCCATCGACCTATAAAAATTGCTTTATATGCGAGGTGCTTTATATAGCCAGTCACCGATTAGTTGCGCAATAACTCAAGGTATCCCGCATCTGTCAGCCATGTAGGACCAATGAACCGTCTCGGGGCACGTAGTTTACACTTAAGTGAACTCTGGGGATTCTATGTATTATATTATTTATAAGAACATGTAAAACATCTGGTGGGTTAACACATTTAATAATCTGTTAACACTTTAACTGAGGGGCATAAACACTTGGTAGTAACTCAGTTTAAGTACAAACAAATATAGCAGCTACTGGAGATAAAAGATGCATCATGATTCATTAATGAAGAATCATGGCATCAGTACGTCCCCTCTTCATTCAGCAGTTCCTTGGTAGTTCCTTCAGTAGCTGACAAAGATGCATCATGTTTCATTGATGAACGAACATGAGAGCTGTATGTAACTAACGTTTTGTTTATGGTTAATTAATACATAAGTAATTGCTTAATACTAAGTGCTATTCTAACAAGCTATTATTATTATAATACTATTACCATGATGATAATTGTTGTTGGTGGTGTTTAATACAGAAGCCTCACATGTACCGTGTAATGTTTTGTGTAATGTTGCATTTAGTTGTACATTACAGCTGCCCAGAGGTTACACTCGAGGTATTAGACCTAAACATTTACTGGCTCATTGTATCAGCTTGCATGTGTATACATTACATTTTAGCCAATATTCTACTTAAATCCCAGCTTTCTCCTGTCAACAAGTGAAATGGTGCTTGCCACACAAATCTGAAACTGAGCAGTCTCACTTTCACCGTTAATTTTCTATGCATAATGGTTGTAATAAATGGAATAAATCTTTCTGTTACGTTCTGTTAGTCCATCTTGGTACGATATTGTGTTTATTCTTTCAGTTGTTGTTGTTGTTGATTTATGCAGCTATAGACATTTTTGTAATACTTGTATTACAGTGTGTGCCAGTTGGCTTATCTTGTCTTTGTGGAGTTCAACAAAAATGAAGATTCATTGCCTCTGCTTGGCCTATGGCTGTCTGTAGCTTGTTTGCCGGTGTGTGTGGTGTAACCTTTTACAGTTTTAAATTGTCAATGTCAGAAAATAGCTCTTTTTAGAGCAGCGCCATTGCATATCTTTGCTAAATTGTACATAAATATGAGACAAAATGCAAATGTAACTTATAATATTTAATGTAACATAATGCATAATGCATTTGGTTGGACATTCGAGTTTAAAATTTCCACATACATGCCTTAATAATTCCATGGAAAACACCATGGAAAAAAATGTTTCGGACACAGACAGTCAATACTGAAGCTATTACTTTGAAAACTAGCTTTCACAGCAATAGTCCCTTCTAAAAAGCTGTGTTACATTATACATTTTGATTATTGATTTTTCACACAATTGTCTTCATCCCCAAAATGCAAGAAACAAATCCAGTCACAGGCTTAAATGGCTTAAATGGATGAAAAGCTTATCTTCTGAGATGCTGAGGTACCACACGTGAAAATAACTAGTGAAACCAATGTTGTCAGTTATTAGTACAATTAGTACAAAGCAGATTTTACAGGGACAAAGGGACTCACAGTTTAGCGGCCTTATTTTGCCAGTTTAAGGCTTCAATAACATTTCAAGGGCCTTAATATCACGCCCGGCTTGTACGATCCTCCTGTGTGCCACGCCCCCCTCATTAACCTCGTGTGGAATCCCTACGTTTACCAGCTGTTCTTCGTTTCCTGCCATTAGTCTTGTGTACTTCAGTCCATGTTCAAGTCTGTTTTCTCAGTCATGCCATTAACATTACGTGTTCCTGTGTCCTGCATTTGGATAGATTCCGAATTAACCCTGCATTCCCTGATCTGTCATCTCCCTGGTGCTGCTACCGCTTTTCCCATGGTGACACTTAAGTAATGGTCTGTGAACTTGTGTCAAGTGAACATTTGAATCAGCTCTCAGAAAAAAAATTAAATTGTTATCCTTCTGAATTTTGTAATGCAAAACAGGCTGATTTTATCAGTAAATGGATGTGATTTTTAAATGTATAATTCACACTTCCATGTAAGGCAGAAATATTAAGAACACTAACCAAACAGCCCCTGTTAATGTGCATGTAGACTTTTGAATGTCTTGCTCCTGTTTTGTACATGGTTTCTCCAAGTCCTCTGGTTGCCAAAATTTGATTTTCCGAGAAAAGCATGGCCAATAATGAATGTTGTTTCAGTACCATGATGAGGACCCTGGATCCAAGGGCAGATCAAGGCGTCTTTAGTAATACATCTACAATCTACAATCATCGCCAAAATCCAGTGTATAAGTCATAATCCAAACTGGTTCTAAATTAAGTCTCAAATCAGAATCAACAAAGAAAAGGCAATAAAGCAATGAAAGACAGGCAGTGTAATCGCAACAGTGACACAATACCTTGCAAAATGTTCTAAGGGAGGTAGAGGATATATGTATGTGGTGACTAATTAGGAACAAGTATCTGCAGTGTTCTGAGGAGGCAGAATGCGGGAGAGTTGAGTTGGCATGGTGTGGTCAGCACAAATGCTTTAAGGCCTCATTTGTGCAGAGTATTATAAATAATCGTACAATGAGAGACCACTATACACTGGGGGCAGGTTAAAAACAGCGCATAATTGCCAATGGATGTTTAAATAGCAAATTACATGCTTCTATGGTGTCAAATGTTTTTTTTTTAAAATGTGCTTCACACAGAAGACAATTATTTGTATTTGTAAATTTATATTGTAACATTTAGCTTTGTAATCTTTGTAATTGTTGCAAAAAACTTTCGTTGTGAAAGGTATGAATAAGCCCATGTAAAGTATTACATGTCATCAGAAACCACCCCCCCCCCCCCGCCCAACACTAAACAGCATCAAAAAAATGGGATGATGAGACAAAGTAGCCAACAATGCCAATGCCAGTATGTTGTTAGAAGCATCACAATTATTTGTCAAATGCTGACTACTATGAATCCAGATTCAAATGTGGTATTTATAATTATCTTAAGGAGGTGTTCAATTTTCATGCTTATCACAGAGCTGAGTCTGACTCATTACAAGGTTATATATCGGGATTCTAATTTAAAAAATAGCCAATTTGGAATCTAGAAATGAGAACATAACCTGCACACAATTAACTGAAGTAAAATATAGTGACATACTTGATACTTGCAAGTTCCATGGGACAGATATATGAGTAGTGCGGTGCAGGTCCATCGAGGTCACCAAAAATCCTATAATCAGTACAAAGTGTTTCCAATGAAGGCTCACTATTACGCCTCACTTCGGTTCCTGTGAAAAGGTAATGTAAAAAATGTTTGCTCTCTTTGGACATGCAATTACCAAAAGAAAAGCTTACATTATTTATCTAAAGTATCAAACCCAATCTGAAGTCTGAAAGATTGAAGGTTTGAAGCATTGTGAGTGTGTAGCAATGACCTATTTACTACGGCAGTGTGGCTAACACAATAATGAGGTAGACTATGGGACATTTACTGTAAACAAACTTTGGAAAATGAGGAACAGCACCCCCCACACACACACATACACACACACACACACAACACATACACTAAAGTTTTTTTTACTTTTCCCAGTTTACTTAAGGACACAGGCCGCTAAAATCACCATGTTTATTTCCACGTGAATCTTCAGCAAGAGCCCTAATTAGTGTGCATGCTCTGCTTGACATGATATTTGCGATAAAACACACAGACATTGAATTAGGTCAGGACCCTCCTGCTTTGGCTAAGTGCATCTTATGGAGGTATAAGGAACAGCGAAAACATCTTACTTTTTGTTATGCAAATTTGAGGTACTGGAGAATTACCGGTATGTGCCACAGTGACCTCTTTTTTATGTTTTTGTTCATTCATTTATTTTTTCTGAAGGACTGTGCAGAGTAAAAATGCATTGCTGATATGTCTGGTAACAATGGCTGTACTAGCAGTTAAATGATATTTATGTTTATTACAATACATTTTCTGTTTTCTGTTATATTTTCTGTTGAATGTCAAAATAACATCTAAAAATAAAATGACTTATCTTTAAGAATATGTGTTTTACAATTTCCAATACATTTATACTTATACCGTTATCAACATAGATGCTGTTAAGCAAATAAATTGAAATGGAAATACTTTCTATAAATATTTCCCATAATATTACTATAGTATCTGAAATTACTGAGGAGAAAAATGAACATAAACACACAATCACAATGAGCTTAACAGGCTAATAGATGTTTTCTGGGTCAGATAAAGACAGGTCCATCAAAACAGTGTTGGAAAGATTCTGGGGAAAATCACCAGGTATTAAGATATTATTGCCAAAGAGAAAATTACACATATATTGCTATATGAATATCTGTCCTGCATGAAGTAACATTGGTGCTGGGAGAATACATACACAACCCAGGGAGAACATGTAAATTACAGACATACACAAAGACACACAAATGCGCACACAGTGGGAGGAGGATTTGAACCCCAATCCCTAAGATGGAGACGTAAGTCTGCCCACTAATCCACATCAGGGTTGCCAGCACTTTTGATGTAGCTAATTTTAGGTTTTTAATTGAATGATACAGATTTGCCCTAAGTTTTCTTGTGTGGGTGTGAGAATCTGAAAGTGTGAATCTCATGCCAGATGCGTGAATGTTGGTAACCCTGCTCACATTAACTTGAAAATCGGAAAGTTGCTAAAATGGTATCGAGTACTCTAAAGATTTTGGGCACGGTATTAACAATTTAAGTCATTAGGCAG
Organism: Stomatorhinus walkeri; assembly: GCA_026784285.1. NCBI lineage: Eukaryota > Metazoa > Chordata > Actinopteri > Osteoglossiformes > Mormyridae > Stomatorhinus > Stomatorhinus walkeri. Next base: position 11,033,716 of record JAODUD010000062.1, on the reverse strand, counting down.
TTTGGGATCCAACATGCTATAGACCAATTAGTTGGGTTGCCAATTGTCATACATCTGGTGTAAAAAATCTTACATCAAACCTATATTATTCCATTAAAACCTAAAATTTGCTACATCAAAAGTGTTGGGGTAGACTGCAAACACTACAGACTATATACAAGGTAACAAAACTGTTACATACATGTAAATGCAGGTACATTTAAACTGGGGTACCCTGAATTAAGTGTTAAATAGGGTGTTAAATAAGGCCCCAGACCAGGGTTTTGTTGGTTAATAGAGCAATCGCTTTCTGCTGCTGCACATATGACCATCATCTGCTCAACAGCACACGCGAAAAGTGCAGTATGAACTAGGCTTAAAAATAGCGATACGCCAACAATGTATCTAACTCATTTAACTCATTGTGACGAACACAGATGGGTGCAAGTGTGTTTGCTATTTAAAGGACATGGGTGTTGAATGGGAAAATGACAATTGCATTGGTCTTGGAAATTTACATCACCTCACCCCGTGTACATCCAAAAGTGAAGTATGAATTGGCCTTCATGCTAGCAAAGACACTTGAGTCACACCTTTGCGCCAAACACTAAATGTTGTACCTCTCATACGAAACATTTCAAATTTTCATTACATTTTCACTGCTTATCTAAACCAATTGCTGTACCAATTTCTTTTTTGGTACTATGTTTTTACCCAGTAGTAACTGCAATAATTAGCCATTTTCTCAATTTACTTTAGCCAGAATTTTATTCATTTTGATTTAGAAGTAACATAATTTAGGATCACTGATAATATTAAGAAGTACTGTATAATCACATATTTTATACAGGAAACTCAAATCTGCGTCGCATATTGTCACAACTATAATTTTTGATCTTCAGTTATATTTTGAACTGTGACAACTGAACAACAAAAACTTCCAATTATGTTGTGGTCAATCTACCAGAAACTCTGTGCTTCCTATTGCTCCTTTTAGTAAAGTTCTAGTACATAAAAGCTCACAATATTCTGATACACCGATTATCAGTCCAAAGACCACTTTTTATCAGTTTGTCATTTCTGCCTGCTAAAGGTATTCGCTAACTAAAGCAATGTATTCTTGTTTTATTTCTGAGGCCTGTGGAATTGTGTAATATTGTGTTCCCTACATTAACTGATGATGGTGGGGTGGGCACAGAATTCCAAGTATACGGGGCTCAGAGAAAGTCTTGGGACACTTGCTTAATTCAGTAAAAATACCGCAAATTTATTGGTTTTCTGACAAAAATTACTTTTGTAATTTTTCTTTTGTAATTTGTTTAGAAATACATATAAAACATTAGAAACAACCAGTTGTTTTAAGTAAAACATTAAGTTGAAGTAGTGATAAATTGGAACCCAAATTATAGTTCTAAAACAGCTGTTCTGTGTTCAAAGGTTCATTGACAAGCGATCTCACTGTGTGCTTTTAATCAGTATCACCTTTGCAATAACAGACAACACCACCAATTGTGTTTAGTATCCATTTCGGAGCCCGTGAGTACAATTGCAATTAATAGCAAAATGGCAAGAACAGAACTGAATGAGTCAGTCAAAAAATTATAACAATTTATAAAAAGAAAATGCCTGTGTGTAAGACATCTGCCAATAACTTAAACATTTAAACATTAAACATTGCCTGTCAATGGACTTCTATGAGACCAATAAATTAGTAACATTTTTACAGAATTAAGTGAGCATCCCAGGACATTCTATGAGCACAGTACATATTTGGTATGTTACATGGCTAGTCCATGCCCCCTGATTGCTGTCTGTTTATTCGCTATATTCTTTTTTAAATGAATATAACTGAACAATTTAGTTACCACCATTATCCATTTGTGTAGCAAATGCATATTCTCCTATTTTGATTATTTATTTTCAAGCCCATAGTCCCCTTACTGGCATTTGTTTTCTTTGATGTGCATTACGGCTGTTTCAATTAACTCTCACTGAGTTTATCTTAGAGAGGACAGCATTGCATTGACCTATACAGTACAGCAGCACCTTCTTATGTGTCAGCACAGAAATGCTATTGACAGATTTCCTTACACGCCATGCATGTTACCACCAGGAAACTGCAATGACAGGAGCAAAGAGGGACAGATACCTGATGTCTTGTACTGATGACACATTATTCTCCGGTTGATTTATATTCACACTTCTCGCCAGTATAAAAATGCCACGATTCCCCTCTGCCACAGAAACAAATATATTCATATGTTTTGCTAATCTATAACTTTAGACATCCAGACCACCTTCTGAGTAGAAGATAATCATTTGCTCTTTTCATGAAGAGCAGCAGACGCTGCTTGCCTTACCTCTCTATTATTCTGTGGATGAAAGACGGAACGGAAATCAAACTATTGGACAGGACACAACAAACCTTTTCCCTTTGCAAACAGTGAATCTTGCATTCATATTGTTCTAACCTTTCTGAAAGCCCAGCTCAGATTTTATGTTGCTATGGAGCACGAATATACAGCTCAATTAAAAATGTCACTACAGGAAAGAAACAAATATATTGGAATTTTTTTATCAAATGACATTTTGGCTACAGTCATTCATTTAATAAAAGTTTGTCAAAATTATTCACAGAAATGAATAAATGCTGAATACGGACAAAGGCTAATTCTATAAATAGACAATTGTACAAATATGAGAAAAGATCAACAAAAAAAAAAATCTGTAAATAGCTCTGAATGCTTGCTTATCCTTTGTAACTACCAATATTCTATTAACTGCAGTCTATTAACTACAGTCATGTTCTATTCTATTAACTACAGTCTATTAACTCTATTTACTACAGTCATGGCCGAAATTATTGGCAACCCTGGAATTTTCCCAGAAAATGCACCATTTCTCCCAGAAAATTGTTACAATTACAAATGTTTTGATATGCACATGTTTATTCCTTTATGTGCATTTAAACAACACAAAAAAGCCAAATTTGACATCATATCACACAAAAGTCAAAAACTGGGCTGGACAAAATTATTGGCACCCTCAACTTAATAAAGCTTGTTACACCCCTCACCTGGAATTTCTGACCACTGTTCTTCTGCAAACTGCTCAAGGTCTCTCAGATTTGAAGGGCGCCTTCTCCCAAACATTTTGAGATCTCTCCATAAGTGTTCAATCGGGTTTAGATCCAGACTCATTGCTGGCCACTTCAGAACCCTCCAGCACTTTGTCTTCAACCATTGCTGGGTGCTTTAGAGGTATGTTTTGGGTCATTGTCCTGCTGGAACACCCATGACCTCTGACACAGACCCAGCTTTCTGGCACTGGGCCCTACATTGCACCCCAAACTCTTTTGGTAGTCTTCAGATTTCATGATGACTTGCACACAGTCAAGGCCTCCAGTGCTAGAGGCAGCAAAACATCCCCAAAACATCTTAGAACCTCCACCATGTTTGACTGTGGGTTCGCCACTGGCGCCCTGTGCTCTTCACAGATGAAAGCAGCTTCACACTGAGCACATGTGACAGATGTGACAGAGTCTGGCTGAAACATCCTGCAGCATGACTGGTTTTGCAGTGGGTCGGTAATGGTGTGGGGTCGCATTACTTTGGGGGGCTGCACAGCCCTCCACATGCTTGCCAGAGGTAGCCTGACTGCCATTAGGTACCGAGATGAGATCCTCACACCTCTTGTGAGACCATATGTTGGTGCGGTTGGCCCTGGGTTCCTCCTAATGCAAGACAATACTACGGACTGGGCCGCCCGTTCCCCAGACCTGAATCCAACTGAGCACATCTGGGACATCATGTCTCGCTCCATCCACCAACGCCATGTTGCACCACAGACTGTCCAGGAGTTGACGGATGCTTTAGTCCATGTCTGGGAGGAGATCCCTCAGGAGACCTGAGGATCTGCCACTTCATCAGGAGCATGCCCATCGCTCGTGGGAGTTATACAAAAATGTTCTGAGGGCAGACCAAAAAAATGATTGATACAGAAAGATAACCAATCAGATTGTAGAGGAGATGGGTCCAACCAATCAGACGGATGTATTCTTCTGGTTAATAAGTTTGGTTAGCGGAGCTCACCTAATACTACTGTTTTGCATGAATACCATGGATGCAACAAGCAATGAAGTTTCCTGGCGGTAAAGAAAGGGACAGCTCAGCAGCCTCAACATCTTCTAAAAGAGGAGATATTAAATAAGGTAAATATTTACCTTAAAGTTTACCTTGAAGTAATCTGTTAGTATACAGATTACAAATTTTTGGCTGTCACAATACACATCTTATTAATGTTTTAGGTGCCCTGCTAATCTGTTTGTCAAATTATGGGCATAAGTAAACATCCAAAAAGCACGAAAAACCCAGTGTTCAGACATATCTTTACACCCTGTAATCACATTGCATTTGTTGGCCCTGATCTGTCTGTTGAGTCAACTGTGGATTTTAGTCGCACATGCACTGCAACAGTGTTAAACTTTTGAAGTAATAAAGGACTTTAGACCATATGTCAAACCTGCACTCTTAACAGTTATAGAATGTTAAGGGGCTTGTTATGCATTTGCATAAATTTTCATAAAATGGTTGATTATGTTTAATTGTCTGTATTGACACTGGCAAAGTCCCTCACAGGAACCTGACATATATGTTTTTCTGTATTTGGCTTGCTTTTAGTTAGTTTTAAGTCTTAACTATTTTTTTAGTTAATTTCTCATGAAGGTTTTGCAGCCATCAATTTCCAGATGGTGGTGAATCATAGGAGTTCAATTCTAGATGTGGTGGCAAAGTCCTCAGGCTGTAGCTCTGATAGTGTTATGTGGACCAATTCAGCAGTGGGTGAAGTTGCCGATTGTGGGATTTTGGGCCAGAGGGTGTTTCTCTGAGATGGTGGCTATTGCCTACAAAGGTATCCACTCACTCCTGTCGCCAATCCTGTGACACAAGCTGAACAGGAGTACAACGGCGCTCACACCTGCAACATTGAAGAACACACGATTGGCTGGTGCTTGAATAAACCAGCAGGAGGGCTATTCTTTAGTGTTGTGCAGAAACATGCTGCACAATATTGCAGGAAGAAGAGGAAGACGACGTTCCCGGCAACCCCATTATATAACAAAGTTGTTAATGTTCTGTTACCAGTCATACATCCTTAGGCATTTTTTAGACTTACTCATCTTCGATACATTTTTCCCTGCCATTAATTTTGGAACACATTGCTTTTTTTTGCATCTTTCCATGGCCGTGTTCATTTTTATTCCACGTTAGCGCCTCATGGCCACTGTTTCCACACATTCGATCTTTTTAATAACCTTTCCCTGTCACTTGGAAGCCCATATACCCCACACAGTCATAAACTAGGATGTCCCTATTTCCTAACAACTCATTTCAAACATACATTTCCAAGTAGTAGCTTTGAAAATAATAGTTTATGAGGTTGATAAGGCACTGGGTTAATTTACATATAAAAATAATAATTTCCCCCTCAAAAAAACACACTGGAATAGTACTTAGTAGCACAATGCAGCACAATGGCCATTGTCTTATGTTAAGACAGTAACACCACATTTCTTTCAGCTATTGTACCATTGCGTGTCACAATATCAATGACATACACATGTAGGTCTATAGGTATACAGGTGTTTAACAGAACAAATACACATTCAGTTCTCTTGAAACTTCAGCATTAGTTCAACTCGTGGCCATAGGGGGAAATTAGCGGGAGACCATTTCAAACTGGATTTAAGGAAGCACTTCTTTACACAGCGTGTAGTCAGAGTATGGAAT